>JAREIK010001485.1:6856545-7224045 GCA_029783825.1 Sapria himalayana
TTCACTTCAGATAGAATTAAAGCAGATAGATGGAGTCTGCCCTACGCCCGACACCATGGCTGGCCAAGTTGCTTCTTATTTGGCCCATAGGGGGTTTCTGCAGCACAAATGAATCTTCTCTTCTCTTTTGTGTTTTCATTCTTTTTTAACTCGAGCTTCAAATTGAAGCCTCATTGAACCCCATCAGCAGCAGCAACAACAACAACAAAAACTGTAGGATTTTTCGAATCGAAGCCTCATTTTTTGCAATTTTTGCTTTATATGAACAAAAGTATAAATATTTTTGTTGATGATCATTGTGTAGGCCAATCGTGCTAACATCCCACAAGTTTGCATGGGTGAAAACTCAAGGTATACTTTTTAGATGGGATAAATAATTTTAAATCCTTATTTAAATAAAAATAAAATAATCCTAGATAGAAGAATCATTAAGTATGATAATATTATCTTTAAAAAATAATAACTAGTATGCAAAGCTCCTTATTTGTGTAGCTGAGCAGCTTGAGATGATGAAGAAGAAATTATGGTTTCTTAACCCTCTACAAAATTTCCCACCTAGAAACCAAGGCTCCCCGTGACAGTTAGCAGCAAGAGTACAAGCCCAAACAAGAGGAACAATACTCCACAAACATTTTACCGAAGAACAAAAAAGATCACAAAGCAAAATCCCAGCAATTTGAAAAAAAAAAAAGTTACAAATTCAAAAAAGTTCAAGGAGCATGAAAAGTAAAGAACACAACAAGGATCCAGGCATAAACAAAAGAAACGATGCTCCACGAACATTTTGCCGAAGAAAAAACAAAGATGATTTTGCATCAAACTAGCAAATTGAAGAAAAAATAGTTGCAAATTCAAACAAGTTCAAGGAGCATCGAAAGTAAAGAACAACACACAAGAACACAACAGAGTTGCTCGTTCAGCATTGGTAATAGAAAAACACTTTTGAGCGAGCTAGAAAAGAATAATCCAATCGAAGCTTGAAAAAAACACAAATCACCCTGAAAATCTTCTCTCCATTATTGTCATCTTCCGTTCAGCATCGAATGGTTGGTGGCGCTGTTGGAATGGGCAGGAGGGGAGGAGAGAGGAGGATAAAAATATTCACTGCTTCAACAAATTGCGAATCACATAAGGAAGAATGCCACCATGATCAAAATAAGCCAACTCCACCTGCAGATTCAGTCAAAAAAGTAAGAACAAAAAAAAAAAAACAAAAAATTCATTCAAAAATTGTGCGAGCTTCCTCTCGCAGTGCCTGGTGCGGAGAGGCGAGCGCCAAGCAGGAAAGAAGTACCTCGGTATCAAAGCGGACAGTGCACGTGAAGGACTTGCCATTGTCGGTCGTGACCGTGACGTCTTGGCCAGGCCTGATCTGACTCACGCTGCTGGGAAGGTCGATGGAATAGCGTTCGCGACCAGTCAGGCCCAGAGAGTCGGCATCCTGGCCCGGTTTGAAACAGAAAGGAACGATTCCCATTCCGACCAAATTGCTACGATGAATTCTCTCGAAACTCTTGGCAATCACCGCCTTCACTCCCTGAGAAGAGCCGGAATCAACTGATCGTGAAAACGGGCCATGAGTGATCATGGGAGAGGCCCAAAAAAGAACGTACCAACAGCATTGGGCCCTTGGCAGCCCAATCTCGGGAGCTTCCACTTCCATACTCGGCTCCAGCCAGAATAACCGTGTCATCGCCGTCGGCCTTGTACTTCTGCAACACCACAACAAATTGGCTCAGCATAAACATAACCCACCAGCACCCAAGAGAGAGAAAGTTCGGCTCTGGCTAAGTGGGGCTAACCATGGCTGCATCAAACACAGAAAGCTTCTCTCCCGTGGGAATATGAACGGTCTTCGGGCCGACTTCGCCATCCATAAGTTTGTTGACCAGGCGGATGTTGGCAAAGGTCCCCCTCGCCATCACTTGGTCGTTGCCGCGCCGACTTCCGTAGGAGTTGAAGTCCCTGCGATCCACCCCCCTCGCAAGCAAGTACTTGGCAGCGGGGGAGTCCTTGTTGATGCTGCCTGCTGGGGAAATGTGATCCGTGGTGATGCTATCTCCAAAATTCAACAAGCAGTACGCTCCCTTCACCGTGACCGCGCCAGGAGGGGTTAGGGTCATGTTCTTGAAGTAAGGTGGGTCGTGAATGTAAGTAGAGTTGCCATCCCACATATAGGAAGAACAATCAGGCACCGTAAGCATATTTGTCCACATTGGATTTCCCTTCGTGATCGACTCGTATGTGTTTCGGAACATATCTGACAACACATTGTGCTCCACCGCCTGAAACAAAATATGCACATTCACTATTATCAAAATAGTACGATTCACAATTTGATTCACAATTCATGGAACAAACAATCTGATTCTTTATAAGAATCATAGAATGCATGAATCAAAGACTGAATTGCTGAATGACTAATCGATTCACATGAATTAATTTAATAGAGATTCTCAAGAGACCAAGATCATCAAAAAATTGTAAAAATAAAAATAAAAAAAATAAAAAAATACAACTATAAGAATTAGTTAACGTGAAAAAAAAATAACTTCAACCTTTGGTATTACGAATTTAACATGAAAAAATAATAAAATACTAAAAAATCACAAAAATTAAAATTAAAATACCAAGAAAAAAATTTACCAACCATATGAAATAAGAATTAAATAACATAAAAAAAATCATAAAAAATTTGATTCACGATTCAATTCTCGATTCACTAATCAAGCATTCCGATTCTCAATTCGAATATTGAATTAACTATGTGCACATCTACATCATTATCTAATCAAAAAGATCTTTTTAGCATGTAGGAGAGGTCAAAATCTCAATTTTACCCTCAAAAATTAGAGACTAAAACTGACAAGCCTCAAACTTGAGACCTGCAGTCCTTAAACAAAAATATTTGTCATCAAATTCTATATGAATTACAAATTAAAATTCTAGATCTCTAATCAAAACAATATGAAATTGGTTTTTTTTTTTGCTTTGATTGGAATTTTTAATGATTTTGTTGCTTAAAATAGTAATCTAAAAATTTTTTTTAAAATAAAACTTGTGTTTGCTTTGATCTTGATCCACACATGAAAACATAACTAATTTTATTTATACGATGAAATTTGTCTACATTAAATGGTAAGAAATAATCTCAGCATTGAGCTCATTCTTAAATTAAGCAAACTTGAATTAGAAATTACTTGAGATTATAATCCCCAACCTAGATCATTTAATCTAGGCCTTGGGGAGATTCTATTACACGAGCATAATACTTATAATCTATTAATTCTTTCATTTTAAATTTATTTCTTATGAATTTTCTTACATATTCATCACTACTTATATATCTTAAATAAAAAAAAAATGTATTCATGCAAGAGTATTAGGTCCCGAGTCCTAGTTCACACGAATCAAAACAATCTTTTAACACACGATGACCATAATATGAACTCTTGTGTTTTATTTTAATAGATTCAACTAGTTTCTAATGATCATATCACTTAGATTATTAATTCAAAATACAAATTATGTTTGCTTTGATTGACACTAGACATAGCTAATTTTAATTTAAATAATAGAGTCAGATTAAATTAAATTACAAATAATAATCTCGCCATAGAGCTCATTCTTAAATCAAGCACGAATAAATTAAAAATTAATTTAAATTAAAATCTCCACTAATTTATGAGATATTTTAATTTAGAGAAATTCTATTACACGAACAATAAATAAAAAATTAATTTTTCTTGAGTTCGAGACCCATCATCTATAACCTATTTGAATTTGAAAGATGAGATCATCAAAATATTAAACTCTCTTAGACCTCACACTAAGCAAGATACTTATGCATTGGGAGAGCCCTTTTATATCCCAGATACGCACACACACACAAAAAATGATTTTTATCTAATCTATGAATAATTATGTTTGCCAGTTGGAACTAAACATTTTAATATACCAATATGCAAGCAAACATAAATGCCAAGAAAAATGAAAGAGTTTAATAAGAACAAACCTCTGAAACTTCTTTCGCAGATGGCCATATATCATTGAAAAACACATCCTTTCCATCTTTCCCAACACCAATTGGATCTTTTTCAAAGTCAATGTCAACCTGAAAAAAAAGCAAAGATTAACTACTTGACTCATGAGCTTGGTGCTGCTCCAATGGCTTCTATTCTTCACAACCGTGTGAAGTTGATTCACTTAAATAACCGCTGTGTTTCTTGATCTTCCTCTAGGGCATAAGACCAAAAAAAAAAAAAAAAAAAAAAAAAAAAAAAAAAAAAAAAAAAAAAAAAAAAAAAAAAAAAAAAAAAATCCAGCATGCCAATACCGTGCCAGCAAGTGCATAGGCAACCACCAAAGGAGGCGAAGCAAGGTAATTGGCTCTGGTCAAGGGATGAACGCGTCCTTCAAAATTGCGATTTCCAGAAAGAACAGCAGCAGCAACAATGTCTGCAAAATTGGAAAACTAGGGTGATATAAACAGCTTTTGGTGTAAGCAAGTGCAAAGCTGACATTTTGGGTATAAAAACAGAAGCAGAAACCATTTTCAGAAATAGCAGAAGCAACAGATTCGTCCAGGTCACCGGAGTTTCCAATACACGTAGTGCATCCATACCCAACAATATTAAAGCCCTGCTTGTTCAGATACTCTTGCAGTCCACTGCTCGAGCAAATTTAAAATAAAATAAAATCGCCATAAATAAAATAGAATTGCCAATTTATGTCGTGGGTTCCTAGAATCGCGCACCTCTTGAGCAAGTATTTTGTGACGACGCCGGACCCAGGGGCAAGGCTTGTCTTTATCCACGACTTAACCTGGTGAACGAAAATCAACATTCATTCAAGCTACGGCTACCACCTCTTTGATGGGTTAAGTTTTCCCAAGCACGCACCAGGTCAAACCAAAGCTAACCTGTAGGCCGAGCTCGCAAGCCTTCTTTGCCACGAGAGCAGCTCCAAGCATAACACTTGGATTTGATGTATTGGTGCAGCTAGTGATTGCAGCAATAACAACACTGCCATGCTTAAGTTCTGCTGGCCTACCATGAAAGGAAAACTTGGCCACTTTGCTTTGGGCTTCTTTTGGTACGGCAAATCCCTACAACTCACAAGGCAACATGATTATCAAGGCTAAACATGGTACCAAAGGAAGACCGGTGGCTTGGGCCAGGGGGGAGCCCATGGTGATGACAGTCGTGCGTGCTGGTGCATTGAATTGGTGTGATTGCTGTACCATGGTTTACTTTAGTGTGGCAGCTAGATTTAGAATGGCTATTGGAGTGGGCAACAACTTGTTCTATTTATTTTCCTCTTGTGTTGTGATTAGGTCAGTATAATTATTAATTTATCTATGACAGTCAATTGATCTAAGTATGATTAACATAATTAATGCTCACCACATACAAAACAAAACATATAACTTGGCTATGCCGATGTACTAATCTAAGTATGATTAACTTGATCATTAACATACAAATTTACTAATGATGATGAGCTCATCATGATATAAGTGTTTGATAAACATGACTACATTAATAGTATTGAGTGGTCATATTCGCAATATTTTGTATTTACACTCATTTAGTAAGTAGTACACTATTTTGTGGATCCAAATTTTTAGTGAGAAACTATCCTCATAAATGAAGGAAGATGTTGAGTTTCAGATGTTAAATGGCAAGCCAACTAGATCAACTCAAGTTAAATCTCCTACGTATCAACCTATTAATCTCATAATGCTTACTTTTAAAAGAAATATTTTACACTTTTTTTTCTTAATACACTTTTTTAAAAATTATGGAAGATGGCTTTTATTGATTATGGGCATATCAATTAAGAAGAACACTAAAACTATCTATCCAACATATCATAAGGATATTAGAAGAGATTTATTCTATCAGATTTATTTAGATGTTTTGGAACCTTGCAAGATGACCACACATAATGGTCTACAATATTTTATTATATTTATTGATTATTATACGAGACATGCATGATGCATGATTATGTATTTTCAAAAAAAAAAAATCTAAATTTATTTTTATTTTTATAAAATAAAAAAAAAAGTAAAAATATAATCTAAATTATATTATTAAAATATTAAAAATAATAATATGATTGAAAATAATTCTCATTAATTTTTTTTATTTCTTTGATGATCAATAAATGATTTACCAAACATCACATATTGGACTCAAGCAAGCAACATAAGAAAATTAAAAAAAAATAAATATTTAAATATAATAGCTAAAACAATTATATTAAATAGTATTGTATCCTCTCAAGTCATATCATATTAATTTTTCTACCAATAAAAATTTTTTTTATTTTCATCCAATTTTTATATATGCACATTTTGTATAGAATTTTTCTCTAGCAATCAAGTATACTTTCTTAATATACTTTGGCTAGAGGTATCAACCTGGCTTAGGCCGGGCATGATTCAGCCGTGCCTGGGCAGGCCTGGCACGGGAATTTCCCGTGCCCAGGCCCATACTATGGTCGGGTAAGGCACCATTTGTGTCGTGCCATGCCAAGGCCAACAAGGCCTCGTGGAGTGCCTGACCCGGCACGGTTCGATGGCCTGTGGCACGGCACGTCGGCACGGGTTGGGGTCAGACGCAAACCCGCACCCCATCCCAACCCCACGAGCCATGACCCCAACCCCAACTCAGCACTCGGCCAATCCCCACCCACACCGTAAACTGGACCCCATCTCCACGCCCTCGCCAGCACGAGTCCAATCAGACCCGACCCGATCCGATTCCCCCACCCCAAAGGATAAATGTAAAAAAAAAATTTTAATACAGGCATTAGATCTCACCTCCAACGTCTGTGTGGTAGAATCCAACAACCATCATAATTCTACCCCCTAAAATACTATAAAAAATTAAAAAAACAAAAAAAATATTTTTTTAAAAATAATTATTTCCTTTAATCTATAAAATTTTCCCCACCTCTTTATACCATTTATGTTTTTCATAAACATTTATTCTCTCAAATCTCACATTCTAACTCTCTCAAAACTTTTGTGCTTCTCTCTCTCAGGACCCAGGATTTCGTCATTCGGCTCAGTTTTTTGGGACTCTCAACTTGAGTTTGTAATTTTGAACTAGATTGTGGTGCACCGTACACGTGATAGACATCACTACTTTACCGGGTAATTTATTATATGTTTATTTTTATTCTCTCTCTCGTCTCTCTCTAGTCCTAAAATAGTAAAATCTAAAATCTATCATATAATTTCTACATCTTGTGTCCTGTTTAATAAAAATCCTAAATAATGACAAATACTAATAAAACATATTAAAATTTAAAAAATAAAAATCTTACACAGAAATATGAGACTGCTGAAACTTTGGTTTCTCCAGTCGTCTCAACCCAAATATCTAAAAAATAAAAAACTAGGACTTATATAGTTTGAACTCATTTTAATATAATAAAACAAAAAAATATTAGAGATGAGGAAGAAATAACACAGTACAAATATTATATGAGAAATTTAAGTTGCAAGAGTTCATTTGGAACTGGGCACCTTAAGTGGCATACCAAATTATGCACTAAAAAATATCATGCATTAAATCCTAGACAAACCCAACTTTGCATCGTATTTTTTGAGACTGAATCGAGTTCAGTCTCAAAGTTTACTCCCTTCATATACACCAGCGAGTTAGATAGGAATGACATGGCCGAACTTATCACATTGATGTAGAGGTGTCAAACGGGCCGGCCCAGCACGGCACGGCCCGTTTTTCACATGCCCGGCCGTGCTGCCGTGCCTGGCACGGCACGGTGTGTTAAAGTCGGGCACGGCAAGGCCGTGCCGTGCCGTGCCCAGCCCGCTCGAGCACGGCTTGGCTTGGCCAGGCGGCACGGGCGCACGGTAGGGGCAGGGTAGGCGGGGCGGGGCCGGTCAGGTCTGTTTGGACCCGACCCGCGGTCTTTTTACCGGGGGCGGGGCCCGGTTGCGTCACGACTTAGTGAGTCGTGACTCGTGAGTCGCGACTCACGACTCACGCCACGGCACGCGTGGCACGACGCCAGTGCCACGCGTGCCTGCGTGAACCGGCACTGCACGGCCCGTGCCGGGCACTGCACGGCCCGTGCCGGGCACTGCACGGCACGGCACGAGATTTAATTCACCCGGGCACGGCACGGGCCCTGGCATGGTTTTTGAACGTGCTGGGCCGGCCCAAGCACGGCCGAACCGTGCCGTGCCTCGTGCAGGGCCGGGCTGGCCCGGCACGTTTGACACCGCTACATTGATGGGTCTTCCGATCAGATTTTCGAAAGATCCAAGAATAGTATGCATCATGCAAACATATTTTCAATTTGCTTATCATAAGATTTCTAGGTCCACATCTAAGAATGATATACTAAAATTGTATAAGTTAGAAAAATAAAAAATAATTAATAAATTTATGGTATATAGTGAAGTGGTGTATATGACGTCCAATATCTGAATAAGTCACGATGAATTATTTTATGCATGTCTCACCAGACATTATGTATATTCTAACTGGACAATAAATAAAAAAAATTTTAAGATTCTCTGAGATTCTTCATCCTCATAATGGCCCGATCATTTTTAAGTGTCAATTAACATATTTAATAACACATCCAATAATAGAGTAACAATTAACATATTTATTAGAAATATTAGAGACGCACAATTAGGAAAGATCTTTCATGTCAGATGCATATGTCACGTGATTAACCTGATTGTTCAAGCGGATATGAAGTGTGTTCCCCCGCGTTGAATAATATACATAATGCACTAAAATATATTCGTAATCCTTACAGACAACAAGAGTTTGGTAGTCTCTGTTTGTCTGTGAATATTAAGAAGAAATTCAAATCGGATATAAAACACTATTGGAATTACACGTACCTGATATTAAAGTCATGTGTGAGATACGAACACGTAATATCTGACTATATCAATAGTAAAAGTGACAAACTTATTATTGACGACACTGACTAAACTTTAAGAATTTCATAAATGAAATTCCTGAAGATTTTTTATGACACGACGAACATGTGTTCGACTGTTTATACTCTCACGACTTGCATTGCACTCAGGTGCATATACAACATTAGTAGCATGTTTAGGAATTACCAAGCTGACACGACACTTAGTCATATGGTTGCAGAGATGAAAACCAAGTACTTAAAGTATTGATCCACCGTTCCATCTCTTTATTGCTTCGTTGTATGCATAGACCCTAGGATTAAAGTGAAATGGATGGAAAATACTCTGATTTACATTTCCTTGTGCATGAACCTGGAAGGCCCACCTGAAGGATTCATTCACGAGAAGTTGATTAACATGTTCACATACTATGATATTAGGTATGATGGTGGTAGTGGTAGTAGTGAAATTATAATTACGGATATGAATACCTTGTTCGGAGATAATTTTTCCATTCAGTTAGCAAGGAGAAAACATCGAGGTGTACCATCACATAGGAGCGAGCTTTCACGATACTTAGATATTGATTACTGCTCAATCCTATCACATTCTGATATTAAGAATCTTGATTTATTATAGCGGTAAAAATCATATAAGTCTACCTTTCCCGTGCTATCTAGAATGGCACAAAATCTACTAACTCCTCCGATATCGAGCAAAATATCGGAGTCTGCTTTTTCTGTTGTAGTGAATATAATTTCAGATAAGAGATCAAGATTACGTCCAGATATTATTAAAGCCTTGGCCTGTTTCAAGGATTAAGAAAGTTCGAGATTTAATATCATGAATCATGCTGGAGCTTAGACAGAAATTGTATCCACTGCGAAAGCGGAGAAGTTGATTGCTGATGATGATGATCTATATGATAGTAATCTTAATGTTACGATTGATGATGCTCAAAATATGATGATTGATGATTGACGTGGTTGCCGGTTTCCCCTGCCCGTTGCCATACACCAATTGCCAGTGCCATGCCATCATCATGCCAATATGTTATGCCACATTCCATTTGTCATTGCCACCTGATTTTGATTTTTGATGCCTCATGGACACAGTTGATGATTTTTGTGATTTATTATTGATTTTGCTTTTTGATTTTCATATTTTATTTTTTATTGATTGTATGTTTTTTTTACGTTACGTTGAAACTTGTATTTGTTTGGTTCAGTATCTATTGACTGATTAGTCATTCTCATTTGATTTGCTTTTGTTTTTTGACTTTGTAATTTTTTTTAACGAAATTTTTTGTTTAATTTATTTTTTTGTTTAATATATTTTTTTATTTAAAATTTAAATTTAAATATTAAGACTATATAATTTTATTCTAATAAATTATAATCTAAATTTAATTTAATATCTAAAAAAAATTAAACTTTATTAATATTTTCAAATTACAAATTTATAATAATTATCAATTTACCAATTTAAATATTAAACTTTATAATTTATTTATATTATATTTTTAATACAAAAATTAAAACTTTGTAATTTATTAAATTTTTAACAATTTTCATTTTATAAATTTAATATATTATACATTATCTATATATTATATAATATATATTTTATATAAAGTAATATAAAAAAAATTTAAAAATTTAAAAAAAAAATTTAACCAGGCCCGTATGGGCCTTGTTTGTCCGTGCCATGCTTGGCTTTGATAAACCATGTCTGGCCCGGCACGAAAGCACAGGCATGCTCAAAAAAGATGGGCCGAGCAGGGCCAGCCCGGCACATCTCGTTTTACACCTCTAACTCTAGCAATCAAAAAAAAAAATACTTGGGCAACTCACCAAAAGCTAGGACTAATACAAGTATAGATATGTTGTTTGAGGACATGTCAATTTTTTAAGACAAGTGAACAAACTTTCAAACACTATAGTATTAGAATCGCTCGAGTCTTGTCTAAGTATTACTTCTAGCAAAGTGATAACTGAAGCTTGCTCTTACAAAGTAACAATTGGCCCATTTCTTGCACTTAATACCACTAGCACAATTAGTTTTTAAGATGAATAATGAGACATCGCATGAAGACACATACCAAGAGAAGAAACCTAGTATGAGCATTTTACATGGCATGAGAGTAACTCTTACAAAAAAAAATGAGTTAAAAAAATTGATGATTTCAACTTAAAAATATATATTAGATAATTTCAATCCAAAAGCATTACATAACACAACTAGAAATAATGTCCTTACTTTTAAGTTGAGTGATGATGAGAAGTAGATACCACCTCATCAGGGTGTAATGTGATTTAGTATAATTTATATGATTTTGCTTATTTTTTTTGTTTGTTATATTGTTTGGGAGCATCTACCTTGTGGGCTATCATAAACCATATATACACAAGTTTTTTAATTTTGAATAATGAAATCAAAAATATTTTATTTTTTCTCCTTTCATAAAGAAAATATTGCAATCTAGAAATGTTTGTTATATATACTCCTTTTGGGCTATATGGGTGAGGATTAGATTTGTGGCTCAAGGATATGCAAATCATTTATTAGAAAACTTACCTCGAAGTAAAACTAATAAGTAAATGATAATTGACAAATAATTACTAGTGCACTTATGATAATCAATTGAACTTACTACTTAGGATATCAAGTATGTTAGTTCATGTGACACTTATAAGAATGATTAGGATTTGGCCGCACACTATATTCTTCAACATTTCATTGATAACATGGTATTACTTAGTTGTTATCATATAAATTAACTAATCAAGATAGATGACTCGTCATATGACTCAATTTAGAAAAGATTCGACAAACAAATTTGAAGTAATCTTAATATGTATCCATTGAGAGATCAATGTGATATTCTATCAACAAATTCTTGGAAAAAAAAAAGATTCACACTTCTCTCAAAGATTTATCTAAAGGTCACTCATACATCTACAACTATACATCAATCAAGTTGGGTTGTTATGATAAATAATAACATTACGGCATCTTTGTCACAGCAGCAATAAGTGAATTGAGAGATCTATCAAAGATACTCCAAGATATGGAAAGGTTATAATGACGTGTACTTAATACTTGATATTAAGATCTTGACAAAATTTATTACATAACATATTTTTTATCATTTTTTTTATTTTTTTAAGATACAAGAAAATCTATCATCGTCATGTGATGATTCTTTTGCACTGGAAATAATAGCTAAGAAGAATAACAAAGATTTGATTATGATATCTAGAACACTTCTTCATAAAAATGTGCCAATATATTCTTTTAAGAAAAATAATATTAACTATTACCTTGCTAATCAATTGAATGTCACTTTTCACACTCTGAGGATATATCACATATCAGCTTGTATACATAAGAAAAATGACTAATACACTCCCTACATAAGATTTTTGAATATATATATTTTATTCATACTTACTTTTCAATTTGAAAGAAAATAATTACACGTCATCAAATACATATTCATTGAATACTCTATAACTCAAAAAGAATATAAGTATTATTTATCAGAAATAAAAAAGATTATCACAAGATATGATGTAACATTATTTAAGAATAAATCTTTTAAGAACTTAATTGAAGAAAATATATCTTCAAACATTAAAGCGGTAGGCTCATTTCTATGTATAGTTATTACACTCCATGAAAGAATAATTACTAACTTTGCTCATATACATAAAACTGATATAACTAGCACAATTGATTTTAAAAAGACTAATTTTCACGTTTTTAAAGTTAGTTTTCCAAGGAGAGAAGTCTAGTATGGATGTATTTTCCCATTTACCATTAGGTATGAATTTGCATAAAAATTTAAGATGAGAAATAAGAGATTGATTATCCCAACTTAAAGGTAGATACTAAATAGATATATCAATATTCTTTTCCAAATAAATCTATTATCGTATCAAATAATCCAACTCGAAGTAATAACTTGGACTTTACAATCACATTACAAAAGAAATATATGTTCTACCCATCTTATGTATTCTATTATTCTAATTTTAATACACCATATTTTAACTTTTTATCCTCATTTATTATTTGTATAATCATACACTCTTTCTGATGTACTCGATTATCTAAAATAAAGATCATCTATGTTCACGATGAAGATGAGATCCATAAAAAAAAATTAATTTGTTCAGAACTAAGTTGATAGTAGCATGATTTACAAAAAATATGAAATCACCTAGTGACATACTCTATCATGTGACATTGTTACAACTAGATTGCTACTTTCTATTACAGCAACACATAAATTAAATATGAATCATCTACAAATAAGAAATACATTCTTTTATAAAGATCTAGAGAAATAAGTATAAATAATAAAAATGTCTAAAGCATTCATAAAAGAATTATAAATAAACTAAAATATATAATATTAACTAAGCCACATATTACCTATATTGTCAACAAAGATAATCATTTTTTGAAATATAATAGATAAATTCATATGAATATAGAATTTAGAATTCGCATAATTTTGTTTAAAAATTATGAGAATACACGAATAGAGATATATTCAAATTCCAATTAGACTCATAATTATAGAGAAAAAATTCACATGCCCTAATACATACTTATTTATAACATTGTCTCCTAAAAAAAATAAAATAATTTTTATTTTGAGAAACAATACAAATAAAAAGTAAAAGGCTATAACATCTACTTCTAAACTATAATAAATTATTATTTTTTGAAAAAATTGTCCATCAATTCATAAATTAAAAAAATTTTAATACTATAGTCGAGCAAAAAGACATATTTTTGTTAGCCTAATATTTCATGAATGAACAAAATATCTTAAAATTATCATTTCATTCATAAAAAGATCTAGAATGATTTAATTGGTACAAGTGTATTTATCAACGAGCAAACAATTATTTTCACAAAGATAGAACCACGTGTTACTTTTCTCTCCCACAAACTGGATGCTTGTGACATACACAACTCAACTTAAATTATTTCACTTATTTTTTATTGTTTGGGGGTGCCTAATTTGTGGACAACCACAAACCAGATATATATGATGTATGTTGTATTCCAAAATACTTTTTTAAAAATTTTAATAAAATTTATTTTTTTTTCTTTTTCTCCTCTCTCCCTCCCTTCCTTCCCAAACAATCTAACCCCAACAAACCTTCTTATGATCATTGAACAATTACATTATTTGAAAGTACATTATATGTGAGTTGTACTAAGCCATATATATATAAATTTGTATTTTCAACTTTGAATGATGATTGAAGGTATAAATTTTATTTTTTCTATTTTTTGTTATCCCCTCTCCTCATTTCTCTATTCTCAAATGTGGCATAAACCCTAAGGGGTCCAAAACATCAACAAATATATTTTATTATTTAGTTACTAAAAAAACATATCAATCAAATACTTTTAATATTCTCAAAAAATGTCTAAATTAAAAACTAAAATAATTATATATTTTTTTATTTTTTTTTTTGCAATGACGCTATAAATACTAATATTCCACTTAATCTTAAAGAAAACAAAATTATTATATCATAGTGTACAAAATTATGTGATAAAATTGTATGTTCGCGTAGTAGAATAAAATTAAAATAAAAATACCTAACAAAACTAACATGTCCATTATTTCAAAAAAAAAAATTAAATCAAATATTTGCTTCTTATGTGGTATGTAAAAAGTTGTGCATATGAACATGTAAAAAATTAAAAAAAAACATATTACATTGATATAGTATGTAGTACATAGTCAAATAATTATCAAATAATTAAGATTTTACATATGAGCATGTAAAGAATTTAAATCAGATATTTACATAATAACATGTAAAGAATTAAAAAATATATATTATATTGATATAGAATGTAGTACAAAGTCAATTAATTAAATCAAATGATTGTTCGTATATTTTTAAAATCATTATAATAAAAAAAAGTATTTTACTATCAACTAATTTTTTAATTATCTATCAAAAACCACAACAAGGATAATATGTGATTATATTATTTTGGCACTCAATATAATTAACTTTAAAATCTTATTTTAAAATGTTCTCTATCAAAAAACTTAGAACTCATTTATTTTTTTAATAAAAATTTATTTTTAAAAGATTACCACAAGTTTCGATTTTACTAACAAATGAAGAATTAAATTTACATGAAAAACAACATTAATATGCAGTAAGAATAAAATTCATGTAATATGACTTGTCATCAACCTTAATACAAACATGTCTTAGCTTCTTTGGGTTTCAATGGAATCTAAAACAAATGATAGATATGTATCTTGAAAAATAAAAATTTCATTCTCATTTGTACAACACTATGCGACTAAAAAGACACTCCATTATGAAAAATTAGTGGGTACATGTGAAAAATACTTATCAACCTCATAATGATACTATTCCAATTCAAGTGAGATTACTTGAGTGGCACCAAGCATTGTAGCCATGCCCGACATAATCTAAAATATTCCATCAATACCAATATATAAAAAATTTTATTTATCAAATAATTTGAGTAAAATTAATATTTAAAATATTTGTACAAAATAAATATCTTGATAATTTCAACCAATAAAAAACATGATATTCTGGCTCACAATGTGAATACATACTCTTATCAAAGAATCATAAGTTTAATCGCCAAGAATATCAAATATGTATTCAAGAATGTCAATTCACTCTATCATACTATTAAGGTAGATGTCTTACATGTTTCAATCGAAAAGCCCCAAAGCTCATATATGAGACAAAAGATAATATGACGAATTTGTTGTAGAAAAAAAAATGAATAAAAAATAATAATTTAAACAATATTCTAATGTGTCAACATGTAAAATAATCAAGAATTAAAATATCAATTTCTACGGATATATCGATACTTAAATTTTACAGATATATCAAATATATCGAAGACATATCAGTGTATATTTATATATGAGCACCAATCAAGAATAGATATATCAATATTAATGAATATATCGATACTTAGAATTTACGGATATATCGAAGATATATCGGTAGATATATCAGAAATTTTTATTATTAAAAATAATTACTAATAAATTATTATGCAAAAAATTATCGAAAAATAATTTTACCAATATATATTTAATGATGAAAACCATTTTTACCAATATCAACTTCATATATCAACAATAAACTCTCATATGCTTTACTCCACAATTTTTCATTTGATCAATAAAAAATAACAAAGTCAAAAGTGAATAAGTAATAAATTTGTGATAGTTAAATACATAATGAATTTGTTTAACATTTTTAAATATATATATATCATACAGTATTCTTAGTCCATAAAAGTTATCAAAACAAAATCTTGCAAAATTATCATTAGCAAAAATAATATCATAAATAAGTTACATAACCAATAAATTTAATGGAACCTAAAATAAGTGTGACATAACACTATCTAATAAATCAAATTACAAAAACATAATTTTAGAATGGAAACTAAAATAATAATAAAAATTAAGATACATATAAATGATGATACTTTGTGCAAGATCTAGCAAACATTTAAAGCAAATATTATGCTGGTTGACAACACATGAGTAAGCATGTTGTCTCACTCAGCAAAACTCCAAGAAACAAAGATAATGTGATGACTTCCTACTATGAGTGTATTACAAAGAATTTCCCTTATCATTGACAATTATCACCACCTCCCTTATTGTCAAGAGAAATGGTCCTAGTATGACTAGCCAACAAACCCTTGTTCCACCTAGGTCATGAATAAACTTGATCATTTAAGCACAACTTTATCACTAGCCATAGATTTTCAACATAAGATTTTACTAGGCTTTGCTTGGAAGAGGTCATGTCATCTAAGATACACCAAAGACATCATCAAACAAAAGCTCTCATAAGAACCATGAAATCATTGAATACAAAAGAGGATGACTTACATTTCCCCAAAGTGAACACAAGGGTTTCCCCATGAACTTTAACCAACATTAGGGGTTTCCACAAAGTGACCACATGAGTGAAAAAAAAAACATTCTAGCAATACCAACTTTTTAAACTACTCCCAACCTCCCTTTCTAGCCTATTATTTCTAAACTCACCCACTACTATTTTAGGAGAGCTTAAAAGTAGATACTCTCGATATCTTGTCATGACAATCATAATTGTACAAATTGAAAAATTCTACTAGATTACTAGTTAAAAAAATAAAAGTTGGATTTTAGTCTCCCCTAGATGAATCAACTCCAAGTTCACTTGTAATTCAATAATTTCATAATGGATAGTATCAAAATTTTATACATAACTAGCCTAGCTTAACTTAATCAAACACACACTAAGAAGCCATAAAAATAGTAGAGTGGTTGGCTCACAATATACTTACAAAATCCTCAATCATACAAGGTAAAAAAAAAAGCTATAAAAACTAATACATTAAATCTCATAAATATTCTAAAGTTATATATATTTGAACGATAAAATATTGAAACGATGGATCACAATGAAAAATTGTTTTATATGCATATATTAAAGATTATGCATTAATATGATAACATGTATTTTCATCCAGAGATAACATATCTTAAGTTTGGGACTCATCGAAGACAATCTCTTTAACTTTAAGCAATGATGATGTCAAAATATTAACTTATTTTAGACCTCATACTAAAATGAAACCTTGTGCATCATGTATAACTTCCAAAAAACAAACACAAAAAACTTGAAAATTAAAATAAAATTTTAATTAACAAACAAAAACTTCATCAAAGGCACCATTATTTGTTTTCGTGGCATTTTGTTTCTTTTTAGGAAAAAAAAAAACAATGTTGTAGGAGATCCTTCCACCACCATATGATGAAAAAAAAAATCAAGTGATGAGATAATTTCAAGCATGAAAGTATCTTTCATACAGTAGATGATTCACATAAACTATCTAAGTTTCAAACTAAATGAGAATCAACGTAGAACACCACTATAAAGCTCTATCCAACAAAAAAGTATTTCAGTTGATAAAGCATTATCCCACAAAAAAAAAGTTGCATTTTTGAATGAAAACAAATACAAGACGTCAACATGGGAGAAAAAGAATAGTAAGAAACATTAAACTGACCTTAAACCCAACTTTGTTGTCCAGACAAGAATGCCAGTCAGCTTTCATGTCCTTTAAAGGAACCCGGTCATGAGGTCTGAGAAAAAGTTGATGCAGAACATTCAATAGAAATGCAACAAAGTGAGCTTAACATTTCAAAAAAAAAAAAAAAAAAGACAGACCTCTTTGGCCCAGAAACACAGGGTTCAACATCAGCAAGGTTTAATTGCATATAAGAAGAATAAACCCTTTCTTGTTGTGGCTGCCACCAAGAGATTTTATCAGGCAAGAACATAAAATTAAGTGATTAGCACCAGAGACAATGGATCAAACCTCATTGTAATCAACAAACATATTATTTGCCCGAAGGTACGCTTCCACCATTTTAACCTAATCACAAGCCACCATATTGGCTAATTAAACTGCAATTTAAGGATGATAACTAATTAAAAAAGAACTCACAACTTCATCACTCCTTCCGGTCAATCTAAGGTATTGCAGGGTAACAAGATCCACAGGAAAGAATCCCATGGTAGCACCATATTCAGGAGACATATTAGCTATTGTAGCCCTATCAGCTAATGACAGCTCTCTCATACCATCACCTGCAACTCATAAACACCAACCATTACCAAGATGGAGCAAATCACTATTGTTTAACTACTTCATTTGTGGCATGGGAAGCTAAAATTACCATAAAACTCAACGAATTTTCCAACAACGCCATGTTTCCTCAACATTTGGGTGACCGTCAAGACCAAGTCAGTAGCTGTGACACCATCACGCAGTTTTCCAGACAGCTTGAAACCAACGACGCCAGGTAACACCATGCTCATGGGCTGCATTTAGGATTAGACATGGTGCTACACAATCATTAAACAACTTTCACAAAAACTAACCAAAGTCTTAACAACAAGCCACTTGACTAGCAAATAAGCTATAAGAAATTAATATCTCAAAAACTTTTTAAAAAAAAATAAAAAAAAAATACATCTAATAAGTCTCAAACCTGATTACTATTATCCTTAGACAAAGACACTTGCCAACGAACAAACCAAAATCTTAATGACAACCCACTTGAATAGAAAAAATAGTAAAGATTAGGCCCAGTGCATTTGGCTCTCTCTTAGCAAAGGAGCTATAAAGAACAAAAGAGATAACATCTGATAAATCTCAAACCTAAGACCTGTTATCTTCAAAGGAAAACACTTATCATTGAACCTTATTTAAAAAACTGACACTGTTTTAGTCAAAATCTTTAGGAAATATTATTAACTACAAATACCCACAACTTATAATTGATTCAAAATTTGTTCGCTTGCTAGGATATTTCATTGGTACCTTGTATATATTTACCTAATTAATTGTGTATTATAGTATTCCAAATTATTTTTCATTGGTAAATTATATATAATTACATATATATATATACATATATATAATTATATGATTACATAATTAATTGTATATTGGCAACTAAATTCAATACACTTGTATCCATTCCCAGTGTTCCAAAATAATTTTCCATGTTTACCTGCCCAAGCATGGCAGCTTCTGCTTCAATACCCCCAACCCCCCATCCAGCAACACCTAGACCATCAATCATGGTGGTGTGAGAATCTGTTCCCACGACACTGTCTGGATAGAGCACATTATCTGTGTTGAAAACAACCCGACCAAGGTATTCAAGATTCACCTGAAAGTTGAGAGTCATTCAACATCCCTAAATCACATAGAAAAAGTTTGTAACATCGAACAAATATGAAAGATTTGATCTAAGCAACATGGAGCCAGAGTGAAGTGTGTTGTGATTGTATATTTGATAAGTCATGGCGCCTAAGACTATTAGAAAGTGATTGTAAAATTATATTTTTATTATTTTATGAAATAAACATGTATAAAAAAACATTTTTTGCAAATAAATATAATCCCATAACAAAAATGATTATTAATTAAAATGACAAAAAATCATAAGTATTAGTTATAGATCATCAAATATCTGAATAAACCAAATAGAATAAAAATCTATCAAAAGAATTATGAATACTTAAATTGATAGATCATGGCAGTTTTGGCAGCATAAACATTATTGAAAATTATATTTTTTTCATTTTATTAAATAAACATGAATTAAAAATTTATTTTTTTTAATTAATACGCATGCATAATATAAAATAATTATTAATAAAAAAATATTAAATATCACAAGTATAAAATCTATGAGATCCTCAACTATCTTTATAAATCAAATAAAATGAGCATAAACTAACAAAATATGAATGCATGTTCACAAATCACATGCTAAAGGAAACTCCTAACACACTTGGGAAATCCCCAATCATGTGCGTTATATTAAAAATGAAGCATGACTGACATAAAGTATAGACACAAATATTTGGACATATGTGTATAATGGGCCAGGCAGCCCAGCCCAATTCCGGCACGGCATGGCACAATTTCAACCCGTGCCACAGTCTGGCCCGGGCTGGGCGGGCATGATCCATTCATCAAGCAGGGCCAGACAAGGCTTGTGTGCCTAGCCCAATGGAACGGTAAACCAGCCCAGAGATCCAGCTAGATTTTTTTTAAATCTAGCTGGAAGAACCATGTAGGAACCAACCCAAACCGGCAAGTCCATGCACGACCCAGATATGAGCCGGGCAGGCACTTCCCAAGCCGTGCCGTGCCTGGCACGGTGGCCGATTGGCCCACCAAAAAATGGGCCGGCCCAGCCCTGCACATTTGACACCTCTTTTTGGGGAGCAACACATCATAAACACTTAAATGTAATTCACACCTGATGTACAATACCAGAACCTGGTGGAACAACAAGCATATTATGAAAAGCAGAGGATCCCCATTTGAGAAAAGCAAATCTTTCTTTATTCCTGTGAAATTCAAGCTCCATGTTGGCCTGTACTGCATTTTCTGACTTTGCAACATCAACTTGGACTGAATGATCTATAACAAGATCAACAGGAACCTGGAGGCAATAAAAATTTAGCTTCGTGATCTACTGAGTTCAGACAGAAACACAGCTGCTATTTAGCTAACTCAAATCAAATTCCAAGATAAACTGGAACAAACCAGAGGGTTGATCTTGTCCGGATCACCACCAAGATTGCTCATGGCATCACGCATAGCAGCAAGATCCACAACAGCTGGGACCCCAGTGAAATCCTATCAAAAAATGATGCAGAATATAATAGATGGAAGTGTTAAGGTGACATTTCCAAAACTTCTCCATTCATGCAAACCTGCAAGAGGACACGAGCAGGTTTGAAAGGAATTTCTACTTGCTTCAGAGATGTGTTCTCCCAGTCAATTATCTTTTCAACATCTTCTCTCGTCACTTGGAAGTTGTCACAGTTGCGGATAGCAGATTCAAGAAGAATTCTAACAGAATATGGCAGTTTATCTGTCATGAATACAATACTCCAAATCATTTTGAGGTGATCAAAATTAGACATTCATGAACATAATTCCTATCAAACGACCAGTTTCAGTTTTTGTGAAGTATAATTACAATATCGAATTGCTACTTTCTGAATTATAAGATGAATCCGATCGCAATGAAATTATTAATTTCTAGCCATTGGTTAGAGATAAAGATGGTGTATTCTGATTCTAACCCACCCCAATAAAAAGATGGCTTGATTGAGATATGAAACATGATGATGGAAGACGCGAAGTGAAAACAAATAAAGCTAGCAGGAGAAATTACCAATCCTCGGATCATTAAGAGCGGGGAGGCTGTAAAACTTCCCAAATTCTCCACCGGTCGGCTTTGAAAGAATGGTGAAAATTTCCTTATAAGGGTGATCAGAAGCTGAAACAGAGGAATTGAAAAAAAAGAATCATCAGTTCAATCAAAAAGAATGGTGAAAATTACCAATCATCATTTCGTCGCATACCCATTGTAGCAATCTTCCTGTGAAACTGCTCTAGCAGTGAACCACACCCCCTTTTTTGATCCCGAGCACCGAATCGAGATGAAGGACAACGATTAAACGAACTTTGGGGAACGGTACTCCCCGAACGAGGAGATAACTCTGTGTGGAAATGAGACGAGACTAGGGATCTGAATGGAGAAAGGGAAGAAGATTGTCTGAACCTCGAAGCTCTGTTTAATGAAGCGGCTGTCACCGAGGCAGTTAAATACATGACGAAATAAAGCTCAACCAGATAATTAACACCTATGTGGGTAGACGAACTTGAGAGAAACTATAAACAATTCCAGATAGAGTGAATCAGAAAACGCGCGTATGAAGATGAGAATGGATAGAGGGCGGAGGAGAGAGACACAGCGACAGAGGTACACAGCCACAGGGATGGATAGGGACTGGGGGCAGGCAGAAGCGTGTGGTGAGCGCACCGGTAGCTTAGATCTGTGTGCCGCGACGCGATCATTGGATAATATCGGTAAGATTTGGACTTTCTTGTTCTGAGAATTGAGATGTCTTTGCTTTTTTCGGTCCGCGGCCCACGGGATCAGAAATAAATCAAATCGTGCTCTACCCTGCGACAAAATAACGAAAAAAGATTATTTTTTTGGGTAGCAAACTAAAATATCAACTTTCTAATAGTCATGTATACTTATATCAATTAAAAACATGTAAAAAAACATTTCCCAATGATAAAATATTTAGTTTTCAGCTTCCCAATAATTAGAAACCTAATTTTAGTTGTTGTTTGATAGCGCACTTAAAAAATTCAGAGCAGTTAAAATTAAAATTTTAAATACATTTGATAAAAAAATATTTGGAGCTGAATGCTCATAATTTTAAGTAAAAATATGTTTAAAATTTTAAGTAAAAATATGTTTAAATTTTTAAGTTGGTCGAGATCTATTTATCGTAGAACGCTGAAAATACTTAACAATAGAGATTAATAAAATCATCATTTTATCCTTAAAATATTTCTGCGATTCATTTTTCGTCATTGACATCGTTAACGCTAAAAAAAATTCTCCTCGCTCGAGTTTTTGTTCGTTTTGGGAGTAAATTCGACATAGTTTTTCAGTAGATAAACTTAATGTTAATGATGTTTAATTTTGGAATTTCTTCTGTATTTGAGGTATTTGGTATTAATTAATGTTGTAAATTGGTATGTTTTCATTTTGTTATCTGGATAAAATCCAATTTCCGAAAATTGATATTTTTCGTGAAAATCCTTATTATGATTTTACTTTAAAAAATGAAACTAAAATATTGTTTATCACAATATTTTAATTTCCAGATTTCTTAGAGGTTAGAATCTTGATTGCATTTTTTCTTGGGTGAAAATTTTGATTCCCAAATTATTTTGAAATCTCTATAGCTTCGAATTTTTGTTCTATATTTTTTATTTTCATCCATAATGTTGGTTTTGTGGTTATGTCATGGATTTTTGTATTTAGTAGGTTTATGTATTTCATCCCTACTTCTCTAAGCATGTGTTTTCTTTTTTATTTATTATGTAATGTATTTCATCACATTTTGTGGGTTTGTGTATGTTGGTTATGCATGTAAATGAGTTGTATATTATATTTAATACATTAATGTAAGTTTTGTTGTTGTATTGTTTATTTATGCATGTAAAATTGTATTTATTGTCTATTATTTAACTTGATGAAATATAATATTTAAAATAAATTTTGGTTACATATCTTATTTAGGAATGACTTCTTTTGATTCTACTAGAGTAATTTGGAAAGTCCCAACACAAGTTAAACTTTTTTTAGATTTATGTCTTGAACATAAAAATATTTTGGGAAAAAGGAGTGGGAGCTTGCATGTTGAAACATGGGATAAAATTTCAAAACACTTTAAAAAAATCAAAAATTTAAAGTTCACTCAAAAACAATTAAAAAATGAATGAAATTATTCAAAACATAAATACACTGTGTGGTCAAATTTAATAGGAAAGTCTGACAATTGCTATAATCCATTAACTAATACAATTGACTGGACTTTGGAAGAGTGAAAAGAGTATATCAATGTATAGTTCATTTCTTTAGTTAATTTTTTGAAAAAATAAATTTAACTACTATTGCCTAATTACAATAATTTGAATAATAGAAAATCATGTATGCAAAACAATTTTGATATAATGGGCTACAATTTGCATATGAGATGAGATCACTCTTTGATAGCATTACAACTACTAGGCAAGATTCATGGGATCCATCTAAACAGGGGTTGCCCAAAAAATAGTGCAGACAAATTTTCATCAAGTATTCATCCAAATGTAGAGAATTCTTCTACACACACTGATATAGAGCCTGAATCTTCACTGTGACCTTCATTATCAACAAAAAAAGTCATTAACAAAAATGAAGAACTAAAAAAAAATAAAAGAGATCTGGATGAAAAATTGCTAGCTATTCTAAGTACATTAGAGCAATTAGATGGACCTATCATTGAAAAATATAATAAGTTGGATGAGATTGCAATTTTACCTATGAATGACCCATTGTACATTTCAGCTTCTAGCATTTTTTGTGAATGAAATCATACAGAGAATAGTGGATGATGTTTTCACAAAAGCCATGGTCAATTAGAATTTCTTGGATCTAGATGAATGCAAAAAAATTAGGATTACTCTAGTTTTGTTTTAGCATCTTGGTGTTAAAGTAAATGTAATTTAATGTGTTAGTTTATGGGTTTGTTTCATACTTTGTTTATGCATTATTTGTGTTGACATTTTTTTTTGACAATATCTTGTGGTTTACTTTGCTTGTAATTGTTTTAACTTTTTTTTTATTGATTTACTTTGAAAAGTTGAATATTATCAAAAGATGTTAGCTGAAAAGCAAAAAAATATATTGAAAATCACTGCATTGATTCTAGTCAAAAAGATTATCAGGAAAAAGTGACTTGGAAGAATACAATATACCGACTCGGCACTAAAAGGTTTTGCATATGTGCAAGAAATTTTAAATGGTAATCTAACACTTTATCTTGAAATTCTAAGAATGAATAAGTAAGAAATTTTAATCGGCACTAAAAGCAAGAAATTTTAATCGGCACTAAAATTGTATTTGTAAGCATTTCAAAAATAATAAATGGTTGATAGATAATCATCACATCAAAGCCGAATAAAAAATGACGATGTTTCTTATGACTTTAAATCATAACATGAGAAATCATATTATAAAAACAAGATTAAATCATTCAACTCAAACCATATATCATTACTTTCATGAAGTACTAGAGGCAATGTTTCTCTTCAGGAGAGAGATGCATGTGCTTACCCAGTTAATGAAGTATAAGAAAATCATCCTCATCAATGATTAAGAGAAGTGTTCGGGATAAATAAAATTATATATTTATTATTATTGGTGTTCATGTTGTTATTATAATTATTATTATTATATTGATATTTTATTAATGAATAGGATACAATTGGTTCACTTGACGGGATACTTGTTGATGCTATGATATCATCTGAAAAACAAGTCCCCTATAGAGGAAGAGGAAGATGAGAATGTTATCAAAATATTCTAGCAATATGTGACTTCAATATAATTTTTATATTTATTTGGGCTAGATGGGAAGATGTAATACATTATTCAAGAGTTTTATTAGAGACCATGCGTAATCCAAAAAATAATTTTCCAATACCTCCACCAGGTAAGTATTATCATATTCTCGTCTTTTTTTTAATAAATTCATAATTAATTTTAAAATTTTAATTTTTGTAGAAAAATATCTCTGTGACGCTGCATATCCATATACTCGAGGGTTTATGGCACCTTACCGTAATGCATGATATTGGTTGCCTAATTTTTGCAATGATGTTCTTCCTCGTACAAAAGTAAATACATTCAATATTGCACATGCAATATTGAAGAATATCATTGAACGATCTTTTGGTATTTTGAAAGTTCATTTTCTAATCCTAAAGAGGATGGCACCATATCCTTTTAAGTTCAAAGAAACATTGTTATTGCTTGCGTAGCTATACATACCTATATCCGAAATTTATGTATTAATGATATTTTTTAGAGCATGGTGAAAATGATTATGGTAAAAATTCAGAAATACCTCAAAATAATCATAAAGGTCCACTACAAGTTGGAAGAAGAGCTGCACAAGCTGATCAAATTTGCATAATTAATTTAAGAGAGGAAATAGCAAATCAACTGGTTATAAATTAATTTTTGTTTTTTTATAAAGATTTTTTTTGTTTTTTTTTTTGGATTTTATTATATAATTATGGAAATGTTTGTAGTACTTTTCTTTAAATAATAATTAACAATATCACTGAAAAGTTAATTTTTTTTAGAAATTATATTTAATTTAAATAAAATGAATTGCATTAATAATAAGGGAACAAATATATAAAACATTATTTTTAGCTTTCTGGATTTAAAGTTACAAAACTAAATTATTATTTTCAGCATTCAATTTTCAGTAATTCATCAAACAATTTTTCAATACAAATTCAACACTTATAAAATTCAACACTTAATTTTTTTCAGTTTTATCAAACGGGCCCTTAGTCTCATCGTAATTAAAATAATTATGCATGATTTTCAAATTTGAAAACTTTTTTTTATATTTTAATTTTTATAATTAAAAATAGATATATTTGTAAATATATCTATTTAAATAAATGTCGCCAGTTTTCAAATTTGAAAATTGATTTTTCTTTTTTTTTAATCTAATATATATATATATATATATATAGTTTATATAAACATTTTTAGATGTTGATTAATGTTAAGTTTATATATGTTTATAAACATATATATGTGCTTATATATATTTATACATAATTAATAAATGTGTGTGTGTGTATGTGTGTAGGTTTATATAAATATTTAAATACATTTATTGATGGTTATATATATATATATATATATATATAGGTTTGGGTTTATATATTTTTGAAAATATGTTTTTTCCTTTAGTTTTTATTATTGTTGTTGTTGATGTGCACAAGCATAGGATAATTTCGGGTTTATAATTTATAGTGTAGCAAAATATAAAAAGTTTATATTCTAATGCATTTTTTGCAAAATAGGAAAAATTAGATTCCTTTTTTTTTGTAAATATTTTTCAATGAGTACACAAAAGATAAATTTATCAAATAATATAATGCAATCAGTGTGGGCTAGTTGATGTTGCATAACAAATACACGTGAGTGTTTTAAGTGTATGGGATAAGAAGATGTCCCATTGTAGTTTATAGTTATGTTATCAAAAATACAAAGTCATCATAATCATCAATGACCAACCTCTACTTGGGAATTGTACTAGAAAGAAATCTTATCCATTTTAATATTTAGTGAGATGAAATTTAAATATATTATCAAAAATATGATATTATAGATTAGAAGTACAAGCATTTTCTAATCTTATGAAAGATACTTCAAAATTATAAAGCATTTTAATATGACCAATAATTATGGTTCAAATTAGTAATCAATACGAGAAACTAATTACAAAAAAATGGATTGTAGAATATATCATATTATTATTGTTGTATCTTTTCTAAATCAACTCGGAATGATCATTAGAGAACATGATGTTTACTAATACTAACTTGTTAGTTCAGACAGAGGAGCAATTAACGACTCAAAAGTAACTCAATAGATAAAATTTAGTGTCAGCATGAAGACATGGTCTTACAAATATAATCTAGTATAATTTAATTCAAGGATTGTGGATAATAGATAATGATCTTGTGAAGTGACTAACCCAAAACCAAAGACATGAAAATAACTGAGTAACTCAAAAAAAAATCACGAAACTTGTATTTATTTTGGGCAGAAATCCAATGACTATCAGGTTTCTGCCCAAAATTAATATTAAACAATTTATAAAAAATTCAAGAAAAATGATTTTCTTTAAAAATATATTTTTTCACATATATATATATATATATACATACTCCCCTCGTTTTATAATCTATATCATATTTCTATCTATATTCTCTCTCTCTCTCTCTCTCTCGTATCATCTCTCTCTCTCTCCTCTCGGGACTTAGGTGTAGTGCATACTATGGTGCAAACATTGAATTTGGATATCAGTCATTACACATCATCAAGCAAATGAGTTTATGTTTTACGGATATTATTTACCATATTTTGTTTAGTTTTTTTTATTTTTATATTAATTATTAATTTAATATAAAATAATATTTAATTTAAAATACAATTAATAAACTAATAAAAATTTAAAAAGGCAACAAGTAATTTTAATGATGATAGTGAAAATAATATTAAAGTAAATATAAATAATTTTAATATAGATAATAATAATCCTATGGAAATGTCTAAGGTCATTAAAACTTTGTTTTCTCCCATGGCACTGACCCAAACATATAAAAAATAAAAAACTAGAAAAAAAATTAATAGTTTGGACTCATTTTAATATTATACAAAATAAATACTATAAGATGCATGTGGGAATACATGTTATACTGAGCATCTTAAGAGACATGTCAAACAATGCACTAGGATGCATGGTGTATTAGATCCTAGGCAGATCCAACTGAGTAGTGGAGTCTTTGAGGTTAGATCTAGTTTAGCCTCTATGTTGATCCATTCATATATCACAATGAGTAAGGAATGGAATGCATGACCAAACTAATTACTACAATGGGTCTTCCAATTAGATTTTTGGATGATCAAAGGGTATTCAGTATCATGCATGCCTATCTTTAGCTTGCATATATATATGATTCCTAGGTCCACATCGAGGAATGATATACTAGAAGAATAAATAATAAATAATAAATTTAGGAAATATAGTGGCATGATATATGTGATGTCTGATATTTGGACTAGTCACAATGATACATCTTATGCATGTCTCACCACCTACTATGTAAATTCTAAATAGACATTAAATAAAAAAAAATATTAGGATTTTCAGAGATTCTCCATCCTCATGGTGACCCGACCATTTATGAGTGCATTATGAGAATCTTTATAAAATATAATATTCAAAATAAAATATATAATATCACATTTGATAATACATCTAACATTGAAGTAGCCATTAATATGTTTGTTAGGACCATTAGAGTTGGGCCATTTGGAGAGATTTTCCATATTAGGTGCATGTATCATATCAATAACATGATAGTACAAGTAGGGATGAAAGTTGTTTTTCCAACTTTAGAAACTATATATAACTCACTAAATTTTTTTTATATTCCTCGCAAACAATAAGAGTTTGGTGGTTTCTATTTGTCTATAGATCTAAAAAAGAAGAAATTCCATTCGAATACGAGACACTATTAGAATTACACATACATTTTTTTGGAGTCGTGTTGGAAACGAATACACTACATCAATAGTAAGAGTGACCTTATTATTGATGATGCTGATTGGGATTTAGGAATTTAATTTATGAAAATTTTGAAGATTTTTTTGATACTACAAATATTTGTTTATCAGTGTATACTTTCATGACTTATATTGCACTCAGTTACATATGCAATATTAGTAGCATGTTTAGGAAGTTTAGAGATGACTTGACATTTAGTGACATCACTCTTGAGATGGAAACCAAGTACTTAAAAAAGTAATGGTTCAACATTCTATCTCTTTATTGGCTGGCTACCTATATGGACCCTATGGTTAAATCGAAAGGGGTAAAGAATATTTTGACATATATATCCTCATGCATGAACCAATAACACAAACCTTAATGGTTAATTCATGAGAAGTTGACTAACTTATTTACATACTATGATACTAGGTATGGTTGTAGTAGCAGCCAAGCTTCGAGTATGAAAATGGATACCATATGTGGAGATGATGACATCTCCATTCAATTAACAAGGGGTGAACGATTGGGTGGACCATTGAATAGGAGCAAGCTATCTTGATACTTAGATACCGATTACTGCTTCATCCTATCACGTACCTATAATAAGAACCTTGATATTTTATAATAGTATAAATCATATGAGTCCACCTATCCTATTCTATCTAAGATGAAAAGGGTTCTACAGACTCATATAGTATCGAGTATAACATCAAAGTTTTCTTTTTCTGTTATAGGAATATGATTTCTGATAGGAGATTTAAATTGTGGATTAGTATTGTTGAGGTATTAGCATGCATGAAAGATTGGAAAGATTCAAGCTTAGACATCTAGAATCATACTGCAACTACAATAAGAGCGGAGAAATTGGTGGCAGCTGATGATTCATATAACTTTGATGAGGATTGAGATTGAGCCTTCCACTAATGAAATCATCATATGCTTACGGGATTGATCATTGATGTATTAATTTTTGTTTTTTGAGTTTGTATTATTATTTTGTACTTGAATTAATTTAGATGCATATAAGATTGATCATTGATATATTAATTTTTATCTTTTGAGTTTGCATTGTTATTTTGTACTTTAATTATGTTATGAAATAGTTGAAATTTTTAATATTTATTTTATGTTGTTTTTGTGAGTTGTGACTTGTAATTATAATTTTATTTTTTTGTTACATTTTTTAATTAATTAATTAATTTTGTATTAATATTTAGAATATTTATAAATTTAGAAATAACTCGATTCCAGACGAACATAAAATGACATGTTCATGCATGACCCAGTATGACTCAGCATGAAACTCTCATGGTTTGGCATGAACCAGCCCTAATCTGGTAGACTTGGGCATTGGTCGGGCCATGCCGGGCCACCCCTTTTTGAGTCATGTCGTGCCAGGCACATCATGGTGGCTAGAGTGGGCCATCAAAAAAGGGCTGTACTAGCCCAACATGATTTTTTTAACACCTCTTCTAGAGGCTATTAATCATAGCATTCTAGGAATTACTTCTCGAAAATATTTGGGAAGCTTTGACTGAAATAAGTATTTTTTTTAGAATCTCACTTGCAATATAATGACAAACAAAGACATGAAAAAATTAGAAAATGATACACCTATAATTATATACAGACTTGAGCATATTTTTTTCTCCTACCTTTTTCAACTCCATAGAACATCTTCCGAGCTACTTGTCTTATGAATCTATTATAGCAGGCCATATACAATACATATGGATATATCCATTTGCGAAGTTGTATAATTTTCATTTGTTCATCTAAAAGTTTAAATGTATCTGATGAATAAATATTATTCAATTGAAGAAATCTTTTAGATATCTTAGAAATTTGAAAAACAAATATTCAAAATAAAACCAAAGTTGATGGATCGATATATGTAATGCATACTTGGTTAAAGAAGCTTTAGTATTTTATGTGTACTTTTTTGGCCACAATTGTATAATTCATATTAAAAATATTACCAAATAATGATTATGGTATGGGAGATAGATCAGAAGAAGATGATATGCTTTCCATTTTTACCCATGCGGGTCAATCGAATGGTAGAGCAATATTAAGATAGTTTGTTTGATGACTAGTAGTACATGTTGTGCACACATATATGTTGTTGAACTATAAAGAGGTTACGCATTATATTTAGTAAGATTTATTATCATTTTACATTATTATTTATATGCCATAGTAACTAACAAATCTTTTTTAATATTCAAAATAACTTCGATATTATTTTTGAAGGGAATTATGGCAAAGAGAACTGCATATTGATGATGTTTTCATTTATGCAAAGCTTGACAAAGATTTCATATTTTGGTTTGAAAAATAACATGCAACATTATATAAGTATCATTTTATTTTATTTCATTTTTGAGGTATATTTTTTCTATCATCAAATTTATACAATAAACAAATAAATGATCTTGCAAAAAGGCCATTACAAAGTTTATAGATGTATCTCATATATTATGTAAATTGATACAAATTTCATACTTTGAAATATGGTTCAAATAGAGTTGCAATGAATAATAGTATATGTATTAAGGGATCTAACTCTATTGCATCTAATGTTGACTTTCATGGTGAATTAATTGAAATTATATACTTTACCAAAGTATCATGCTTTACCAATTAAGATGACAATTCTATTTATGTATGAATGGTTTGATCATATTCCAAATTTACATACTAGAATTTACCATCAATACCACCTTATAAATGCACAACATAAAAAATATTATCATAAGTATGAATCATTCATTCTTGTGGTGCAGAACAAGTATTTTACATAGCTTATTTGTAAGATAAAACCTAGATCAGCCATGGAAGTTTTTAAAAATAATGTTATTGTGACACCATCGCATGTACCTACATTTCAAGTGAATAATGTAGAACTTTATTCGCGCAATCTTGTGGTAGCTGATGGGCTTGAAATATTGCATGGTAAAGATGAAAACTATTTGGACATTGATGATGCACGTGTTTAATTATATAATGAGGAATAAATAATTATATAATTAGTTTAAGGATGAATATGTAGATTGAAATGATTTATTAGAAATTTCGGATGATGAATAGATATTTATTAACTTCGATGTTAAGTTGTGTTGCATATTTTATAACTATTACAATTTAGGTGTTAAATAAAAAAAATTCGCAATTGTAAATGTCGATGTGTTGCATAATTTTATTATATTTGTATTGTATAATGTTCATGAAACTTAAATTAAGTATGAGAGGAGACAATTCAAGTGGCTTATGATCTCAATCTATGGGGAGGGGTAGAGGAAGTCAACTAATAGTTCATATAGGAGGAAGTCAATATTTATTTAGTGTTGACAACACTACAAATATCTTTCCACATTCTCCTACACATATAGAGGATGCATTGGCGTCACATCATTATGAGACACATGGATTGTCTGGCACTTATATCTAGTCTTTATCTCATCCTATATTAGATGGTATTGTTAGCTTCATTCTACTTATATTAGGAGGTACATGCATTGCTACTATAGTAATAACAAATGTTGGATATTTATAATCCATTATTTACATGCAAAGTTATGATAAAATCTTTATTCTGCCCATAATTAATAATAAATACTACAAACCTTTCAAAATTTTACTTCATGCATACATTATCATTTTTCATTCTTTTCATTAGTAAAAAATTTAAATTATAATTGTGCATGAAAATATTAATAAATAAGTATGGTTAAAATATGATAATTTTAATTAATAACAAAATATGATGTTGTTAATGATCCAACATTATCACTGAGAATTAAAATAATGTTTGTATTATGATGTTTTGGATAAATAATATAAATGAAGAAAATATTAACTTAGTAATAAAAATATGGATGTATTTAATTTATATGTATATGTATGTGCTAATGTTAAGTTGCCCATAGGTTTATTCCTTATGTTTCTCATACAAACGAAAAGATTTTTAAGGAGAAACTAGTTGCGAATGGTATAAAACAGAGCAAAGTGCTCCGAATATGTGAAATTATTTTTTTATGAAATATTATAAAAAGAAATGCATCACAATATATAATTGTTATTCTTGTTTTTTGTAGAAAAAATTTAAATCAAATAACATTTTATTAATATCTGTGAATGATACATGGAAACATGTGGCACTTGTCAGATACAATGACAATTTTGGAAAATGTTGAAAAAAATATGGCAAAAATGCAAAGACAAATAGTAGTCCCCTTGAAGTTTGGATAAAATGGTGGGAATATTAATATAGTGGAGAGTTCAAGCCTTTATCCCATATGACATCACAAAATCATTGATTAGAGAAAGTAGGTAAAGAATCAAGACCTTCTAAACATATTGGAGGTTCAAAGATGTCCTAATATTTAGTAGATTTGGTAAAATTATCTTTCCTAATTTATTATGATTTTAACTTTATGAATGCAAATGATGCTAAAATCATGCACATCATAAGTAAATATTATTTATTTCAAGAGGCTGAGTTGAGATGTTCACCAATATCATTTGAGGTGTTCAAGTGAATGTACAAGAAGAATGATACATTATTTGTAGACAAGTAGTCAAATGATATTAATATGAGTTTCTCAAACTATACTTTCAATGTGTTATATAAATTACAATATATGAAACAATAAATTGCAAAAAATTATAATTTTTGGCAATTATAGGAATTCATTTCTAAAGTCAAGTATTTTTTTTACTATTATTGATGAGTTATTATGTATGGACTTCTTAACTATAATGAATCACTTCATTTTTATATTAATTTTTAGTGAGTCGTTGATAGTTTGATGTGATGGTATAAAGTTTATTTGATTATAGTACTGATGAGTTATATTGTATTGTACCAATTATAAAAAGTTGTGGAGAATATGGTTGTCATTACTTCATAATTGGTAGATCATTCTCTAGGGTCTCTAAAGATTAATGTTGTGCATATTTACCTTTAGAATGTTAGAGTAAAGCCAAAAAAATTGTGAGTGTATGGTCTTATTACCCATGCATCTACATGTTATCTTGTTTTTATTTGGAGCTATTCATCTTTATCTTCCAATTACAATAATTTGTTTAATGAGCGGTTAAGAGGGGAGATATAAGAAATTCAAAATACTTTACAAATTACAATAATTCTATTGCTTCACAATAGAATGAAGAGATGTAGAAGCAAATCAAAGAGATGAAAAAAAGAGAGAAATAAAGAATAAAAAATGGAGGAAACATAGGTGTCAAATGGGTCGTGCAGCTCAGTTCCAGCCCAAAGCCCAACCCGGTTCAATCGTGCCAGCCCGACATGACACAATCTAAAAAAGTGCCATGGCTTGTGCCAAGTGGACCCTTGGCACTACTCATGTCGTGCCATGTCATGTCGAGGAAATTCAGCCAGCATGTCTTGCCAGGCATGACCCAGGTGCCTAGTATGTGGGCACGACGCGAGTGATGGTGCGATGGGTAATGCATGATGGTCGATTTATGACGAGCGACGCACAATGGGGGACACATAACAGCCAACGCAGCGATGCCCAACGGGGGATGACACGATGATAGCTCAATGATGCCTGAAAAGTGATGATGGCATGCCATCCCAATTTTTCAATTATAGGTTAAGAATTATCTTAACATAGAATTGGCCTGAATCACCCCAAATCAAGGCTGATTTTGGGCCGCGGGCCATGATGAGCTTGCCCTCTAGTGAACTATTCCATGTTTGTCATGACATGTGGCCCTGTATGAGCATGAAAAAATATGCCATGTCAGCCCAACATGGCATGTTTGACACTTGTACGGTAATACAATAGAAAATTTTGAAGATAAAAAAAATTATGTGCAAGTTGGCAAGAGTTTCATCTCATTTTCATCATTCTAGAGAATATCCATTCAGATCTCTGAAGGAGAATACTCATCGTGATAATGTTTCATATCTATTTCTTATGTTGTTTTATTATGTTTTTGCAATGAAATTTATTGTGTTAAACTTTTCTTTCGTGTTCATGTTTTTGAATGTAATAAATGTGTATCAGGATAGTTGAACTTTGATGTTTGTTATTTGATGTTATATTTTTTAGTAGATATTATGTGAATGTTATTGGATAAATAATGTGGTAGGATATATGGTTTCTGTATATATTTGTATATTATATACAACATACAAAAACAACAACAAATGAGAAATATTCATGTTGCAGAAAATAGAAATAGAATAGGAAATTTCAATTTAGTTTCTAACTTTGAAATAGATTTGCATTTCTATTTTATTTCGTCACTATTTCAGTATCAAAATAGAAATGAAAATTCTATCACTATATTTAGAAATAACAAATTTCCATCGCATATATTATAAACACATGGGCAATTTCCATCTCAAAAATTTAGAAAGTAGCCTTTTAGAAATGAAATTATTTCATTTCTATTTGGGTCGCAAAATACAAATTATGACATAATTAGTAATAGATTTGGCGTTTCTAATTTGATTCTTTCTTGTAGTATATGTGTGTGTCTGTGTGTCTGTATATATGTATAGACATAAACACACACACACACACATGTTTATATTGTATATATATATATATGTTTATATATATCTACATATATTTATGTATACTTATATATGTGTTTCGATTTATATTTGTATCTATATATAACTATTTTGATTTATTTTTTAAATGTCTCTAACCATGTAATTGAGTGATAATGAAGCATCTTGGCAATGATGAGGGCATGAGTTCGAATCCCACCTTGTCACTCATATCACAAACTAAATTTTTAAAATTGTCTTTTAAAAAATTATGATTTCTGAATTTGAAATTGTGGTTTCTCAATTTGTAGCAATAATTTCCATATTAATTAAATTAAATTAATTTTTTTCCCAAATTTCACAGGATAAAATATGGTTGATTAATTTTAATTAGTGTACAAATATTTAATTATTTTAGAATTTGATGTATTTTTTTTAATTATGAAAAATTAAATGTACCAAAATACAAATATTTTATATTTAATGTATCAAGACATAAATCTCCCAAACATGTAGCCCCCAATTTTTCCAAAACAAAAACAAAATTACTTTATTTATGATTGATGTGTATATTTTTTTTGATATGAGCATCCCAACAATAAAAAAATAAATAATAAATGATAAACATATTAAATAAAATAAACATGCTAATTATTAAATTCAAACAAACCAAAATTAAAGTGAATTTTACTTTAATTAAATTGATTTTCTTAGATTGATTTACAATAATTGATTTGTGTAACTCATGCAGATCCAACGTGATATACATCAATAAATGGGATATTTGATTGCAAAGGTTTAATTCCACGATCCTCCTAACCTCATATTACATATCCTCATTATAGATTTTAGTTTATGACTATTATGATTTTTATTATGGTACTAAAATTTATCATCTATGACATGATACTAAAGTTATTGGGTGATTAATCTTATTCAATGAAGATTTACAAGTATATGGGTCAAATAACTAGTAAATGGAACTTAAGTTTAAATTTTGATCTCATATGGATTGTATAAGTAGCTTAACTAATCTATGGTGAATTGATTATTACTCGAATTGATAAGATAAATTTGGGTCATGGATTGATACTCGAACTCTAGGATTGGTTTGTTATCTTGTGTATGATGAGTTTTTTTTACTATTGAGTTGATGTAATATTTGATTGTTAGATGAATGGTAGGATGATATGAATTTTCTTTTTTGCTGCCTTAGCATACAAGGTGGTTATCAATATTTGACTATCATTACTTATGATGATCCTCTTATAATTGTGTCATTAATATTTCACTACCAAGGCTATATTTATTCTATTCACAAATCATCCACATATCTACTCATTTTAAGTAATACATTAAATTCTTTTTATATTTGATTAGAGTATGTATTTCTATTCTTCAACTTTAACTTTCATAATAGGCAATATAAGTTAGTATTAATTATGTTTGAGTTTTTAACTTCATACATATCATACTCATATTGATTAACATAAATCTTTATAAAATTTTGCCTATGGCAGTCATGCAATAGAAAATAATTTTAGAGTTATCACTACTTTATGAAGTATACCCCCTTACATATGTCTCATTACTCACCTATCATTGTGTACCACAACTGATACATGATTTTTATGATATAGTAAAACCACCATGTTATACAAACTACATAACTATTTGGTTCTCTATGTACCAATTTTTTGGGTAGTTTTGAATGTAATTCTTAGCATGTTTATGTGTATTTATGCTTGTATCAAAGAGATGTTACCAACATTATGTTTTGAAATATTTTTGATGAATATTAGCGATATTATATTTTTTTGGTACAATTTATTAGACTTTCTAGACCAAAAGTACATAAAAGAGATAAAAGTAATGAAGAATCATGATACTTCTTATGTCATGACTTAATTTAACATTATAATATCAAAAAGTTATGATATCATTTATTGGCTGTAACTCTACAAAATAATCATGATAATCTTTATAAATTATAACTCTACCATAGGTTGACATGTATTTATATTATATGATATAGTTTCATGGTCATGACATTATATTATAGTCATGGCTATACTTCTTTAAAATTATGTAATGATCATGATATTATTTCAATATAATGTCATCACGACAGCCAAGTATCCTACTAGTATAATTAGATATGATAAATTATAACACAATATCTTATTCATCATAAAGCAAAAATACTAAGTATTTTGAGTCACAATATTATTATTTTCTATGACATTTCATATATCATTATTATTTTGGGCACAACCTTTTTCATTGCGATAATTTTATCCTACAGTGAGAATTCACTAAAGCTGTACTCAATCCTAGCACTGTGACTTTGGATTATAGAGAGTGATTTTCTTGATCATAGCTATTCCTAGTGTTATGACATTTTATTCCAAAAAAAAATTATATCAATCATTGTCATTCCCAATGCTATGATATAAATGGGAGTTACATGATTTGTGGCATTCATTATCATCATGCCTTTGGTACTCCAGAGAATATCAAAAAAGACATGATATTCGCTACTTCAAATTTGTACCATAACTTCCAACTAAAAGTGGTGCACTAACATCCCAGAGTATTTAAACATGTAGACCAAAAAATAAAGGAGGAAGGGGAATCAAATTTGAGCTAAGAGCCCCAAAAAAATCTTGGGAAATCTGATTCTAACCCACACATAGGAGCAAGTTCAAGGCGAATGCTTCATCATTTGATTAGATTTTAAGTTTTGATACTTAGATTTATGTTTAGGTTTTCATTGGTAATCCTTGATTTGAATGAGATGTCTCAACATATTTCACGTGAAATCCTAACCAGTGTTAAGCTAAATTGATATTTAGGATTGAATTATGTACTTTATAATGTGATGATACATTATTATTGAATGGTTAATATTTGATCTAATGTATAGTATGGAATGTCAATGAGTATGGACATGTCATATAACCAAAATTTAGGATTTTTGCTATATTATATATAGGTTTATACATGTTGGATGTGATGGATAATGGCATATATATATATGTGTGTGTGTGTGTGTGTGTGTGTGTGTGTCATGGGACATACTCAAATGGTATGGAAATAAGATGGTGACACCCTTCTAATCTTAATGTATAAGATAAATCCATGTATACAAATTTGAGATTTAGGTAAGTTTAATCATCATGAGTATGATGCTCATGAAGCTGAAAGTATAAACAAAATTATGACTAATTAATTATACATATTTTAGAAGAACACACCTCAAATAATACAAGAGTTAAGTAAAATGTCTAATCTAAAAGTTTCATCATAGTATGAAAATCATATGTTGATTGTGATAAATAGAGACATATAAGTCATATGGCACACATAAGAGGAGGTGAACCATATGATAGTCATGACCATGTGAGCCAAATTATTTTGTATGATTTTCATTTATGAGATTCACAGGATGATGTATGTTAAATTTCATGAGCATTGAGTTTATGAAGCTGAAAATGCAAATACATTTATTATCACATCATCTCACATCATTAAGATATTATAGGTCAAATAATAGAAATAAACATTCAAATTAATTATCAAGAGTAGTTGATTTGCCTAATAGGAGTAAATGTGCAAATAACTCACAAATAGAATGATGTGTTGTTTTGTTAGTAAAACCAATGGGACATGTATGGGTAGATCATTCTTACTCTTAGTAGTGATAATTTAAGGATAACAATGATATCGTGTGCCAAAAGGTACTCGGGCACCCCCACATAATATACACTCAGTTTAATAATTAGACTTAATATTTATAGAATACTATAGAAGTATTATCACTTACAAGGAAGTGAACTAGCCATAGAGTTTAGGTATCTTTTTGAAAATTCAACTTTATCAACTCAAATCGGTAATTGATTCACTATTGATTACTTGAACCAACAATTCAATCCTTGTGAAATCAATAGCTAGATTTATATCCTTTTTATTACCTATATGACTTGTATACTCGTGGAGACTAAATAAGGCTTTAGGACTATTGTGAGGAATGAATAAGCTTCTAGTGCCATTGCTAAGGATCAAATATGTTTTTGGTGTCATTTTAGGGATAAATAAGATTTTGATGATGTTGCCAGAGATCGAATAACAACCCCCACGCTATTTGAAGGTCATTTCATCTATAATATACATAATGACATTAATCTATTTGTGCTTTTAAACTTCTCGAGTATCATATTTGCATCAATTAAATTTAAATATAAAAGGGTTCCACACATTTGTTTATTTTAGAGGATAAGAATAGAAGGGCTGTCACTTTCTTTATATCTAATCTCATGAGTGTGTCACATGACTTATCTACTTAGCCTAACAATTTGTTAAGGCTAACACACATAAATTTATATTGTGTGGAACCCTAAATCATTGTTCTAATTAACATTCAAATGTTTTAATATTTAAAATATAATATTTCCATAATAAAATATTATACAACCATAATTGTCAAATACCTTATATATGCTAAAACTAACATTATATCCCTACTTAGCCTAGAATTGAAGAATAATTCATGTGAGAGGTTTGACACTTTATCTCATCGAAATTCAAATAAAGGATTCTCAATGATAGCCAGCGTGAAGATCAAGGTCTCAAATATTTTTCTAATCAAATCTTTGCTTGCGTTCAGTTTGATTTTGTCCCTAATCAGAGGTTGAAAATCATGCCCTCCTAAGATTTTTATCTTCTTTGCCTCAAAATTCAAATTCCTAGCTCTTCTTCTAAAAATATTCAAGTATCCCTTTTATATCATCAATGACACTTGGTTAAGTTCATGACTTTATATATTCTTCAAATTATCTATGGAGTACGAATTTGAGCTAGTAAGAATAGTCGCAACATAGGTAATTGCTCTTTAGAGCATAAAGTCACGATGATAAAAATGACCATGGCTGATATAATTTATCTTTGAAACACAAATTCACAATGATAAGAATGTAATGCATGAGATAATTACTTTTTGGAACATAGTCACAGTGGAAAACATTATGATGACTAAAATTCATTTAGTGTTGTGTAATTTTTGGCTCTATAACAAATATGTAATGATGCTAAAAAAGGTCATAACTTCTTGTACCAATTTGACACTTGGTTATTACAATGTAGAAATAATCTCATAGTCAAATTTATGTTTTAGAACTAACATAATCATGACTCAAAGATATTATATTAGTCACGAATAATATATTGCATAGTAAAATATTATGATAAACTAGATAGCTGAGTCAAAACATATAAGCATTATTACAACATGTTGATAAAGTTGTAGATAAGAAAGGATGTCTCGACTTATCAATATTTAATAGACATGTTCTATTGTAATAAGTCATGATATTAAAATTATCACAAAATTATTTTCCAGTTTTACCCTCCAATTTAGCTTTCTATCAAGTTTGCCAATTATATACAATTTAGATCTAATTTCACTAATATTTCATAAAAATTATAATTCGGAGAAATCATTTCACTTAAGGCCAAGATTTACTATAATCAACTCATTAAAATAATACAAAATAATTATAAAAAGTCAGTACTTTGAGTATCGAACAATGACTTTCACCTTTCATAATGTGATGGATCTACGAATAACTATGAATTGCATCATGTTAACCTATCAAATGTAGTTACTCAGAGTGATTCAAAAATAAAAAAAAATAAAAAGTAATAAAATTTAATTATCTAAATCATTTAACTTCTAATTCGTGGATTTAATCTCTACAAATCATAAATGTTAACTCCAATATCTTTCCACTCCTTGAAAGATGAAGATCTATTCATTTCTAGATTTATAACTATAGATGATATTTGACAATGGTAGAATAAATGGAACAATAAAGATGAAGAGAGGAAGGAGAAAAGATAAAGAACCTTCGATAAAATTCTAAAAAAGAAAAAAGATACCAATTGAGAGACACAATCATCAACTTGTTATAAAATATGAATGCATGATTTAAGCCCGATGAATCCAAAAATATTAGAAAAAATTACCATATATAGATAATTATACATGAAAACACAAAATATAAATTAATTTTGATATTCATTTTTGGAAAAAACTCTGCACACATAGTCATGACAATCTTCATACTCTATAACTCTACCTCATTGTCAACATAATCTTGTCATTGTATAATAAATTCTTTTGGGTATGAAGATTTGTTTAAGTTGTAGTTGAACTAAATCAAAACAAAATAATGATAATGATATTAATTTTATGTCGCAGTAATCAAATATCCCATTAATACTAAAAGTCATGGTAGCCTCTAAGTGTCATGACTTTTTATTTACCAAATCATAAAATACTTAAGCCAAGACTATGATGCTGGTCTGATCTCATGAATTGTAGCTACAAAATATTAGAGAGCCAAACTCTAGCTATGGTCAATACACTGCCATGACTTTTTTGCCCAAGAGAAAACTCAATTTTATGTTCATTTTCAATGACATGACTTTGAGTTAGAAAAGCAAAATATATAAGTCATAGCAATACTTAACCCCATGATAATGGGTTACAAAGATTAAATAGTAAATACACAGGTAATAGCTACAACTAGTACCATAAATTCAAAATATAAAGGCTAAATGAGCCATCATAACTTATCATATCAATGCGACTATCAAGAAGAAGAAAAAGATCAAAGCCGTGATTCGCACTTAGTGCTACGATTTTGTGTTATATAATTGAAATATTACAACTACATCTTTTATTCAATGCCATAATTTCCAATTAAAAAATTCACACCATATGCTTAGATATATAAGGAAAACTCTAAGAATCTAAGAGAGGTTTATGAGAGGCATGTGGAAGATGACACAATGAGCTGTACAACTCTATTTTCAAGGCAATCCACAACAAGGGTTTTAGAAACAAAGATAATACATGGATTTATTTAATACTTCAATGTGCTACTTTTTGTGATAATGGTTGATTATGGATGGTTTGGTAATTAAATATATTTGAGACTATAGTTTTAGCTATTGATGGATTAATACATGATCAAAGTGATAGATGATAATAGGTAAACCATGAAATATACTCATGCATATGATAGGAAAATAATAATAGCCATTCTAACCATAATATGAGACAAACTTATGTGACAAAACCCAAAATTGAGCCATGTTTAATTGTTGTGAGCATGACACTTTCCAAATAAAAATTATGAATGCTCTTATATGCCACTCCTTTATACATATTTTAGAGAAACTAACCCTTAATTGATATTGATTATATAAAACATTGTACGAATGAATGTGATCCATAATGTGTTTACTATCTTATAAGTTATATTTGGTCATATGTTTGCCATCGATAAAACAAGAAGAAAATTATATATTAATTGTGTTGTAAGTATGATACTAATAAAGCTGAAAGTGTAAATGCTTTTATTACCATATCAATAATCATTAAGAAAAAAATTAAAGATCAGAGAATAAGAATAAATATTCGAAGTAAACGTTAAGGACAATTAATGAGTTGTATAAAAGCTAAAGACTTATGAATAACATTCGAATAGGAATGATGTATTATATCGGTAGTAAAATAATGAGGGGACAACTACGAAAATACTATCATTGAAAAAAATCTAAATAGTTAATAATCAACTTGTATGTCAGCATGACAAGCAATTATTTTACATTTATCTAGTTTTTATTTTATGATTGAGCATAATAACTATAGATTATTTATAAATTTAATAACAAATAAAAATATGAATTCATCATATAAGATAAGATTTATAATTTGAATCTTATTTATCATATAAACTATAATAATTGTTAATTATAATTGATTGATTTAACATGTATGCGTAATCAACACAAGACTGAAATTTGAACTAAATATCTATTTTATTACTTATACAACTTGCAAAATGATATTGAAAAATAGATACCCAATCATAAATTTTGATATTATAAAAAAGGACAAGCCATTAGCCATTAGTAAGGAAGGGGAGAGTCAGTAGTTATTGGCAAGGAAGAGATGAGCCATTAGTCATTAGCTAGGAAAGATTGAGCCACTAGTCATTAGCAAGGAAGGAATAAACAATTAGTCAGTGGCAAGGAATGGATGAACCATTAGTCATTGGCAAGGAAGGGATGAACCATTAGTCACTGGGAAGAAAGAAATAAGCTACTAGTCACTGACAAGAAAGAGATGAGCCATTAATAATTGGCAAGGAAGGGATAAGCTATTAGTGATTGACAATGAAGAGATGAGCCATTAATAATTGGCAAGGAAGGGATAAGCTATTAGTGATTGACAATGAAGAGATGAGCCATTAATGATTGGCAAGGAAAGAATGAGCCATTAATGATTGACAAGGAAAGTATGAGCCATTAATGATTAGTAAGGAAAGGATGAGTCATTAGTGATTGACAAGAAAAGAATGAGCCATTAGTAAGTGGCAAGGAAAGGATGAGTTATTAGTGATTGACAAGGAAAAGATAAGTCATAAGTAATTGATAAGGAAGGAATGAGCCATTAGTCATTAGCAAGGAAGGGATTAGCAATTAGTCATTAGCAAGGAAGGGATTAGCAATTAGTCATTAGCAAGGAAGGGATTAGCAATTAGTCATTGGTAAGGAAGGGATTAGCAAATAGTCATTGGCAAGGAAGGGATTAGTAATTAGTCATTGGCAAGGAAGTGATTAGCCTATCAAAGTAAACACAATTGATGTTAGGCCAGGCATGCTACATGCCTTTTTCCCCCACGTCCTAATTGGATGCGTTGGCCATTACCCACACTCAGTATTACTAACACTGCCTTAAAAATCCCGATTCCCGTGTGGGCATTGTTCAGCACAGGTCACCCATCACTGATAAGAAAAAAAATCAGAAACCATTAATTTGGTTAGAAATCCAGTAGTTGCTAGGCATCTATCTTCTCAGGGAGTAGGGAAACCGTGGGACCAGGCTGCTGTTTGCTAAGTTGATTAAAAACTAAAGTGTTTTCCTTCGGGCAACAATGCGAGCGACGCCAATGGCCGACCTGGTGGCCGAGCCAAGTGTGAAATACGATCGCCAACTAAGGTAAATTCGCCCCTCAGGTAATGCTAATAGTAACAGAAAATAGTCTTATAATTTTAAGCAGATGACACACTTGAAAAGCGTGTTTATGAGGTGCATTCTATCATATTTAATTTATTTTCAGAATACATTATTCTTCTTAAATTTGTTTTTCACGAGATTTAAGGATCTGGGGCGAGCACGGGCAGGCAGCACTAGAGAATGCTAGCGTTTGCCTGCTCAATTGCGGCCCTACTGGCTCGGAGACGTTAAAGAATCTTGTTCTCGGTGGTGTTGGATCAATCACTGTTATTGATGGGTCTCTCGTCGAAGAGAGTGACCTAGGTAACAATTTCATGGGTATGTTTCTCCTGACTTTGAGTCTTGATCGATAACGAAACACAAACGAAAATCATTTGTGTTCTGTTATGTTTTATTCTTCTGGTGTTCTGATTTTTGTAGTTGACGAGAGAAGTGTAGGAAAGTCCAAGGCAAAATGCGTATGTACATTTCTCCGTGAGCTTAATGATTCTGTCAAAGCTAACTTCATAGAAGAATATCCAGAGGTCTTGATCGAAACAAGCCCGACTATTTTTTCTCAGTTTACATTGATTATAGCAACTCAGGTATGGGATTTTGATGTAATTGTCATGTTGATATCCTATTGATATCCTTTTCTGCTGCATGAAATGCATCTTATTGACGATGTGTAATACAAAGACATGGATTTCCTTGCACTTCTCTACGGCACTTATATTCTCAATATTTTATGGGGCAATTTGCAGTTGGTGGAAAGCCATATGGTAAAGATTGATAATTTCTGTAGGGATGCAAATGTGATGCTAGTGTTTGCTCGTTCATATGGCCTTGCTGGACTCATCCGAATTAGTGTGAAGGTGACTGATCTGCTATGACATACCCTGAAGTTATAATAATTGTGATACACCAAGAACCAACATCATTATATGCTTTGATTTTAAATCCCAAGATTGCTTGATTTTGAAGAACACTTAGATGCAGAACAGTTCCCAATATTGTTCTCATAGCTTACACATTTATAATTTTTTTGGTTTATTTTTATTTTATATTGTATTATTGATGAGAGCACCTGACATATGAATTGTCTCAATTATATTTGTTCATTATATAAGGGCTTGATTTTTACAATATTTCATATTGAGTTTGATTATATTTTATGTTATATGATATAAAGCTTAATATGGTATCGAAACCAATCCTAGGGGAAATTAAACCCTAGGAGTGTGTATGTGTGATTGAAGGCTATAAAACCCTGATTCCGTGAATCCACTATGAGCCACCATGTATGTGATTGAAGGAGGCACATCCATTGTGTGCTAGTCTTCATTGTTGCTCACCCACTTTGTTCGACATAAATCAACATTTATAAGTATAGGTATCAATGCCCACCGTGTTGATGCCATTAGCAATGCCATCACTTATTTTGATGATGGGAATAGTATATAGAGAAGTTTTATATAAAAACCCTAATTCAGGCTTGACATATATGATTTGGCAGAAATTAGATTTGACAGAAATTAGATTTGACAGAAATTAGATTTGAAGAAACCTTGGCACCTCATTTGGATTGAAATTAAGGTTTTCAAAAACCATGGCATAATTTCTTTTTGGAGGAATCTAAATTCTTTGGAAAAAAAAAGATTCGAATAGCAACCCTAATTTGGCATAGTATGAAATGGTATTATTATAGCAAAGATAGAGATATGAAAGTCTTAGTTCAATGTACATATTACATAAAGATGTGCTACCTCATAAATAGTTGTTGAATATTATTTTTAGATAAAAGGTTGAAAGTTGTATACAAAATTAAGAGAGACAAGGTGATTATTAGAGTCATTTAGAAGTTCTCACATAGTTTATCCACTGAGACACTTATATTTATTAGAGAGAAGTGTATAAAACTTCTTAAAAACAATAATAAATTATTTTTCTCTTTTAAGTATTATTAATTATTTTATTCATACCTTTACTTTATACTCTTAAATTATTGATGTATAAGTTAATATTTATATTATTAATAATTATGTTTAATTCATAATTTTGTTTTGTTATTTTTAAAATATTGCTGTATCTATTGATAAACACTTGAATTTTATTCGATGTAATAATATTTATTTTGTTACTTTCTCATGTCAAGCTCATTATTAATTGTCTTGTTAATTTATTTTTTAAATTATCTTTTTAGATAATTTAATTTTTATTTTTTTTTTATTAATATTTATTTATAAAATTAGGAGATTTTGAGGAAGTCTCTATTTGAATTTGAGCAATATAGATTATATGTTTTTTATTTTATGATAAGATTTTCTTTTATATGTTTGATTGTGTATGCTTTTTTTTTGTGTATTATTAGTTTGGTCATTCATTATTGATCACATAAAAATATTTTATGGTAGCCTTAAAGATATTTATATTCTTAAGTATGTGATGTGTTATTTAGGATAAATACTAGAGTTTCTTATCTTGCATATCAGTCTAGTATGAGTTAAAATTTATTCAATCTGATGCTCTCAGATTGTGTTGCACAGATACGCCTAAGTGCTGCCGTGTCCACGTGTCCGACATGTGGATACGGCGACACGCGTCGGACACGCGTCGGACACGCGTCGGACACGTGTCCGATAGGCCAGGGGTGGGTTTTGGAATCTGCATCGGGAGGGGGGGGAGAGGGGTTTTCGGGAGGGGGGCGAGGGGGTTTCGGGAGGGGGGTTTTGGAGGGGGGGAAAAGGTTCGGGAGGGGGGGGGGAAGGCTCGGGAGGGGGAGGGTGTTAGAGGGTTTAAATTTTTTTTACATTATTTTAAAATATAGAATTTTAAATTATTTTAAAATACAGTATTTTTAATTATTTTAAAATACATAATATTTATAATAAATATTTTTTTTTTAATTTTATTTTTTTATCATGACGTATCCTAGCCGTATCCGTATTCTAGTTTTTTAGAATTTGCCGTGTCCCCGTATCTTGCCGTGTCGTATCCCCGTATCCGTATCCGTGTCCGTGCAACATAGCTCTCAGATATATAATAATCTAATAGAAATATATAATGCGATGATCTTGGTGTATTGTGTGTGTGTGAGATGCGACCATTAAGTGTACAATACATGGTAGAAGATGGTGGCACACATAGTGATGTGCAAGTAGTGAAGGCACACAGTATGTGTGTGCAATGATACAATGAGCAATGACTATGGCAATGTGGTGTGAGCATGGTTGGTAGGTGCAATAAGCAGTAGAATAGGTGTGTACATTGACATACACGTACTTGAGGTGGGTACATTATGTGTGTGTAGTGGTGTGTGTGGCGTGCGTAACACATGGTAATGTGGTGGCAATGTACATGTGTGTGTAGTAGTGTGCAATATTGGCATGTCCCCATGCAACAATGATCAAAGAGTATAATATATTTTACATGTAGGGTGAGTGCTATATACATGCATTGTGTGAAGTTAGCCATGTGAGTGACACTATAATCTTTCTTATTACAAGTGGTGTAGTGTGTGAGTGCTAAATATGTGAATCCACTCTTGGCTTCAATCAAGTGCACAAAGTGGATTGCAATGATGTGCAATGTGGTGCCTACATATGGTGCCAATATTGTAAAGCACATGTATAGTGTATATGCACTTTTGAAAGAATCAAAAATCCCTTGGACCTTCCAATATATATATGGATGATATATCATATACGTGCAGACAAAAGATTCTTCATACATTATATACATAATTGGAAGAGAACATATAAAAAAAGATGGCTTGATAATAATTTATAGGAAATAGATTGATAACACTCTAAGCTGTTGAGGAAGACAAACTATTAGAGTCATTAATGAGTCCTAACAGAGCTGCCTCCACCATGATCCTTACAAAATATGAATATAAAAAATTTCTCTACAAGATAATAACAAATATTTTTTGTTCTCAATATTTTATAATTCTCGTGAATCATTTTTCTTCTTTAGAATCTTGAGTTATTAACTTTTTTTTTTGAGTATCCTAATAGTTTTCTTGACGTGTCTTCTTTTTCAATGCAAATTAAATCTGACGTCATTTTCATTTTAATTATTATTATTTTGTTGTATCCTAAGACTTTGAGAAAGTTTTCATTTAGGAATGTACATGATGATTTATATGTTATTTTTTATATGATTAGATAACTTTTTAGATGTCAAAGTGTTAATACTTTAATGTCTGTTAATTATTAACTTGATCCTTCATCTTTAATTAAGTTAAGAATTTTATATTTTAGTATTAGAAATATCTATATCTTAGATTATAAGGATATTAAGATAGAAAAATGCACTAGAGCTTCATATCATGCCCTTTAGACTTGTATGAGTAATAATCCTTTTGATTTGGAATTTTTAGACATGAGGATTTAACAAAATTGATATTTGAGATATATTGAGATATTTAGTTATATTTATAATTTATTGTATATATTTCACATGACTATTCTTTTTAGTTTTTTTATAAAAAATAAAAAATTTATTTAATAAACATATACAAATCATCATAAATGATAATATCTTGAAATTTATTTTTAAAAGTTTTGATATTTACTAAAATAAATATTTAATTGAGATGATTAATACATTTTTATTGATATAAATATGCGAAGTAATTTTGGGGAGATATAATTTTAATCATAAATTATTTAATTAATCAAATATTTTTATAAGTCCTTATTATGCATTTTTTTTTATTTTATTCTAAAGAGAAATTATTTAAATTATTTTTTAAAAAATTAGACTTACTTATTTTATTTATGATATATGTCAAATATATGAGAATATGATATATAAGGTGATAAAATATCTTTCTAAATTATCTCAGTATATAAAAAAATACAAGTATTATTTGCATAAGATTAATGAATTATTATTTAGTGTTAATGTTATATTTTGAGTATAACTTGTTCCTAATAGGTCTTGTTATAATAAGGATTCATGTGATATATCTGAATCTCTCACTCTTACTTCTTTAGAGTCTCATATGTATTTTCAAGTAAAAGAGAGGGTCATCCTCATCTATTTTTAAATTTATTAATTTATAATATGATGACTCTTCTATCAAATTAATATGTGTATCAATAAGTATATAATATTTTGATTTTGAAGAAAATAAGATTTTCTTAAAAAGGAAATCCCCCTCGAGTCTACTCAAGTTGATAGCTCTCGAGGTGATTATAAAGATTTAACCACTTAGGACTTCTAGTTTGAGCAAGTTAGCCTTTCTTGGAAAGGGAATCTCTTTCGAGTTCAATTATGATGATAGCTCCCAAATCAATATTAGCCCAAACTCAAAATAAGTTGGGAGCATAGAGACTTGACAACTTAGGATTCTATATTTATTTTAGAAGAATGTGACATATACATCATGTTCATAAAGGAGAATATTTCTTTAAAATCGTACTCAATATCATATTTTACATATAATATATTATTATATTCATATTATTTTCCGTTTGTCTCTTTTACTAATTCTATCTATGATATATTTAAGTTTAATTTTGATACTTTATTTCATCTAAAATATCATCATACTGTTAGAAAAAATAAATAACATTTGCTCTAAAGAGACTTGAAAACTAGTATCTTGGCATTGAGAAATGTTTATTGATTGGAAGCAAATTGGTTTTCATCATGAAGATTGATCTAAATAAGAAAAGTAATTACATGAATGTGAGATTTATTGTGATTACATTTATGTAGAGATTTAAATTAAGTTATCAAAATATTTGTTCTCAAGTGGTCAAGATAGTCTAAATATGAATATTTATCATCGGAATCATTTTATAGTTAAATGGTATATTAATGATCTTGAGAAGAAAATGTATATGGAGTAGGACATAGATTTGAGTTGTGACAGAGCATTTGAATTTAATTGTTTGAGTATGAAAGACTTTGTTTGACCTTAATTAATCCTCAAAGCTTATTTACAAGTTTTTTATTGTTTGTCACCTCTATTGGTTTATATACGTGTATTATAGGTTACTTTTTATTTTTTCGGAGAAGTTTAGATAATAGGTTTATTTTTTTGATTATGTATGTGAATGTTATCTTTATTATGAGAGATAGTATATTAAAAATTATCGTACTAAATGAGTATCTTCAATCATATTTTTAGATAAAAAATTTTGGAAAATACAAATACTTTCTTTTTATATGTGTCTCACGTCATAAGAGCTATTATGTTGTCACAAAGAAGTTGGATAGTTGATACTCTTATGAGGTTTATTGTTTTGAGTTATACTATAGTGAATATTCTTATTAAGCATTAGTTAGATATTGATTTTGTCTCATGTAAGTTCTCCAGTTGACTTGATCATATATAAAATTATAGGAAATAAAATTTGATTATTATTAGATTAAATATAAATTAATGAAGTTAGTATAGTTAATTATCTTCTAAATTTTTATGATAAATTTATCTAGATACATAAATACAACTATTCACATATTTATGTATGTGAAGAAATCTCTAGTCATTAATATTTTTTTTAGTGATCACGTACATCTTCAATAAGTCAGTTTTTCATATTTTAGTTGTGTATCAATTTGTTAAAAGAAGAAATATAATATAAGATATTATATTTTTGAAATAATCTCATTTGTTTAAAAAATTAAGAGATTGATAATATTCTTGAGAGTAGTACAAAGATAAGTTAGGATGATAATGATATTCATTTAATGAGATATTTTGTTCGAGACATATTTTTGAGGAGATCAAGTAGATACATACTTTTCATACTATTTATTACTATGATAATTAAACTATGCATATATCTTTAACTCTGATTTATGAGTGGATGAACATGTGTGCTAATAAAATAATACTAAAAAACATAAATGCAAATAATACTCTTATAAAATTTATATATTAAATGCTCTTATATTATGAGTAAAAATGATGGGGAAACCTACATCTTGGGTGCTCCCATCAAAATATATAAAAAAATAATAAAAAATAAAATTACAAAGCTTTTCATCAAATAATGGATTAGAAGAGAGTGCATACCTAATTTCCTCGAGTCGATAATACATCCAATGTATCTTTTAATTAACTATCATTATCGCTATGAACTCAACATTTATACTAGAATTTGAAATAATTTTCTATCTATTACTTTTTAATAAGATAATAGTCCTAAAGAAAAATATAAAATTATGTTGCAGACCTTATCTTTGTGTATAATATTGATCAATTTGAATATGAATACATAGCCAATTGAAAATGTTCATGATTCCTAAAAGAGATTTAAGTTTTGAAGATTTTTTTATATACCTCAGTATGGGAAGAGTTACGTCAAAATAAATTTAGTGATAAATATTTAAAAAATCATTAATGATATTGATTGTGTTTGTTATATTTGGTTTAGTTATAAGTAGATAGTTAATATTTGATTTTTTATAAATAATAGAGTTAATAAAAGACGTGTATTAAAAGTAAAGTTAGTACTTGAATCAATATAAATATTTATTAGAGCACAACTTAAAAGATCATTCTTTGTCAAATTATCAAATTCATAGCTCTTCTATGATAAGATGAGATATCTTTTAGAATAAGCTATCTCTATATTAATAAAATATTTGAAATCTCTCAATATCTTTAGTCTGAAATTATTCTTGAATGTACTTTTTGAATTAAATGATTTTCAATTCATTTGAATATTCTTCACATAGATAATCAATAAAATTATTTCATCAATTGGATTTTTCTAAAAAAATAAAAGAAATTCAGTATCATATATGTATAACATAAATGAGATAATTATGTCTGAAAATCTTATAAACTAAACTCAGTAATTATTTTAAGCTATACATTATCTTTTCAAACTTGTAAATTATATATGAATGTGCTACTCAAAATTAGTTGGTTGCTCTATATAAATCTCATTCTCAAGGTTATCGTAATGAAATATAATTTTCATTTCTAGATGATATGTCCTCAAATTGTGAGATATTACAAAAGAGTTATGAATTCGTACGGAGGCTATCTTGACCATCGGAGAGTAAATATCATGGTAGATTAAACTAAATATCTGAATGAATTTTCTTGCTATAAGTCTTATTTTAAGGTAATTTATTTTAATTTGATCTATCTTCACAGTAAATATCTATTTGTAATAATTGTCAAAAATTATGGTACTAGTTTTCAAGTCTTATTATATTGAAAGACATGCATCTCTTCATCATGACATGATTTCATCCTAGATGAGATAGTATTTTAGATGGAGATATTTGAGTGTTGAATATAATTTATCTATCTCTTTCGAAGAGTGACTAGAAGATCAAAATTAAAGGGATTATTTGCATGATAATTTCATTTCTCAGTAGGTTTGTCTTTGATTTAAGAAGGTTAGATATGTTTCCTTTTTTAGTATACATGCTAATTCCTAGGTGATCAAGTTTCTTGGTTACTAACTCAATATAAGTATGTACTAGTGAAGATTAATGGACTATTTTTTTATTTGGGGCCTAAAGAAATTTCTTATTTAGAAAAAAAAATTACTTTCTCTAAAATCAATAATATTTGAATTTAATGGTAGATATGATCATAGTTGATAAATGAGTGCTTTAGATAAGCCCAAAGCCCAAGCTCTACTAGACTCAGATAAAAGTGCTTCGTCTTGCCTTGCCTAACCTCGCCTTATACGCTCTTTCCCATAAAATATATTATTTTTGAAGCTTCCACCATAAATCTATCATTCCTAAAATTTCTCCATAAATCATATTATTTTTAAAGTCACATATAGACACAAATCATATTATTTCCAAATTTCTTTTTTTTTATTCTAAAAAAGTATAGATAATATGTTTGATATCTTAGAATTTTATATCTTAGATTATTAAAATTTTATTATTTTATTTTATAATTCTGAATATTTATGATGATAAGAAATACTAATAATATTTGTTATTTTTGTTTGATATCCTTTATATGATTGTATTTTATTAGCAAATAAAAATTATATATAATATTTAGTAAAAATATTATATATATATATAAGGTAGATAATGTCTCAAAAAAAAGCTTGTAACTTAATTGTGTCGTGCGCCTCAAGCCCCAAAAAGTTTTTTACATCCTAGTGCTTCTTGTACCTCAAATAATTGTGGATATGATAACTCTATATAACTAATATTTTAATGAATACCAACATACTTAGATGTAGCTGACGGATGACTCTCTTTATTAACTATTTGTCTTGATAGGGCTATAGGTAAGAGATGAATAATAGTGAATCCAATTACAATATTTGGATTCACACTCTTCGTAGACTCATTGAAAAATGAGTCTAACTAAAAAAAGATTATATCGATGCTCATTAAAATCTTTTTAGTCTTTGATAAAAAAATTTTATACCTTCTTGGCTATTATCTAAAAAAAATACAACTTAAGATCATAAATATCAATTTGTTTCATCTTGATTAATGAGATATGTGTTGAGAAAAGATAAAAGAGAGTATTTAATTAAGAGATAAATTATAGTTAAAATCATATTTCGCCAAAAATATTTTAAAATTTTTATTATAATAGGAGTGCTTGGGTTATCTCAATCATATATTTATTTATTTTTTCAGTAAATTTATTTTATTGGGGTATTTTGTTACATGAAGTCTATTATATAATTTTTTGATTTATACAATAAATACTAAATGCGTCTGACGAATATTGTAATGTGTTATCATTTTTTAATTTGTAATATTGTTATAAAATTAATTTTTTATAATTTTATGAAAGTTTTTAAAATAGAAAAAACTTGTGATATATCTTAAGATAGATATATTAATGTATATTTCTAATAATTATTAATAAAAATAATTAGATATTTAAATTATTTTTTGATTTGATAATATATTCTGATATGATAATATATTCATGTATTATCATTTTTATCAGGTTCTCATATGTTCCTATCCAAGCAAGTTTGGCTTGTAGAATAGGAAACTTTAATACTTTTTTCTATCTAAAATGACTCATACAAATGTAGAAATATTTTTTAAGATGTGAGTAAAATATTATCAACTTGGTACGTGATGAGTGATTATATTGATAATGCATAAATAATACATTCAATATACTCAAATATCTAGAAAGAGATCTTATTGTAATATAATAAACATACTATCTACATTGCTCAATCTAATATGAGGTCTTTTTAAGAGTCTATTGATCCTACAAGTGAACGTCAATAAAAATAAAAATAAAGTCAAAGTTAAGTTGTTTGAAAAGATAATTCAGAAAAATAAATTAATAGAATAATTGAGAATAAATAAGACAAATAAAAATAACAAAATCTCAAGTTGGATATTTAATATTTAATGACTTTTGAATATTTGTTATTAGTTACAATAATATTTGGTAGAGCATGAAAAGAATATATTGAATAAGGTATAATTATTAGTGATATGAGTTTTATCTCTTGTGATGATAAGCCAGGAGTCTGAAGTGACTGTATGATTTCATCAATTAGTGATAACTAAAAGAAGGAACGAATTCGTTGACCCTAGAGATAAGTCTATACTCATTTGTAACAAGTATAAATATTATGGTGAGTAAATTATATGAAGACTTCTGGATGATTCCAGACTTCCAGTAGTAAAAATATATTTAATACTATGTAAAATTTTGTCTCTTCTTTAGATATAATATACAATAGATGTCTTGGTATGATTCATTTTTCCATAGTCATGACACTAAATTGAGATTTTCTTTCATCTATTTATGTTGTGATGATATTTCTTCATACTATATTATGAAATTATAGTCCCTCCAAAAAAGATAAAATAGATTAAGATTTTTTGTAACTCTTAATTTCTATTTTTTACATTTTTGTTGAAACCCTAATTATTATTTGGGTCTAAGTTGCCATCGTGTGCCATCCTATGCAACCATGCTCCAAAGCATGCAACCACTATTTATAATTAGGGTTACTATCCAAAAATCATAGTGCACCACTCTGTGCCCCACCCCCCACCACCTCGTGCCCCACTTGTCGTCACCATGTGCCTACTACTTTTCCTCAACCACATTCACCTTTGCTACAATCACCACACGTCCTTGCTATGACCACTACATGTCCTTGTTGTGATCACCAAAAATGCACGAATATGGCTCCCTATAGCCGTGGTCATGTGTCTGACACGTGGACACGGTATGGACAAGGCATGGATGCGTGTTTGATACGTGGCCTATCGGACGGATGCGTCGGCTGCCCTATTCATGCCAACAACGTCGAGTGGCTGACGTCCGACGATGTTGAGTGTCGACATTGCCCATGACGCTGAATGGCCGATTTTGTGGGGCGGCGGGGGTGGGTGTGATTATGTGTGTGGGGGACAGGGGGTGGGCATGATCTGTGGGGAGGTAGGGGGCAGGCGTGATTTGTGGGGAGTCAAGGGGCGTGCGATTCTGTGGGGAGTCAAGGGGCGTGCGATTCTGTGGGGAGGCAGGGCGCAATTCTGGGGTGGCGTGATTTTTATAAAATAAAATAATTTTTTTTATTTTATAGAATAAAAAATATATATTTTTATAAAATAATAATTATAAAATATTATTTTATAAAATAAGATAATTATAAATATTATAAAATAAAATATTTTATTTTATTTTATAAAATACCTAATATTTATAAAGAAAATAATTTTAATTTTTAATTTTATTTTTTTATTATGTCGTATTCTAGTCGTATTCGTATTCTAGTTTTTTAAAATTTGCCGTGTCCCCGTATCTTGCTGTGTCGTATCTTCGTGTCCGTGTCCGTGCTTTTTTGGTGACCACTACACGCACCTACTATGATCACCATGCATGCCCGTTGTCACAACCATGCATACTTCTTCAGTCATCACCATGCTCTATTGTAGCCACCACTACGTGCGTCTATTGTTTTTGTTCTTGTAATATTTTTTTTTGTTCTAACTATGTTCGAATATCATGTTAGAAAAATAATACTAAAAAAATATAAATACAAATAATATTTTTATAAAATTAATATGTCAAATGTCCCTTTATATTAGGCAAAAAAATTATGATGCAATCTACATATTGGATGTTCCAATTAAAAGTATACAAAATAAAATAACTAAGAAAACTGCACCACAAAAATATGAATTATTATTTTCTTAGGAAGAATATCCAGAATGAGATAATTATTATAACTTGTTTTTCTACCATATACTAGTCAACAAATATATTTATGAATTTTTTGAAGAGATTTTAACTAATATTTTTCTTTTCCAAGATTGATATATTATATATTTATTTTATTAGTTTGACGGGTTGTATTATAATACCTCTTACTTTTTTTTATGTTGATGGGAATACTTAATATGTCAGATGTCCTTATATTTTGTTACACATAGCATGGAGTTTATATACGTGTAGATAAGTTGAATGTATTATATCAGATTTTTTTGAGTATCTATACTTTATGAAATGTTATGTGTTTATTTTTTCTTTAATCTCCAAAAATTTGTACATCTTCTACACATAAATCATCATATTTCAATGAAATTTCTGATTTAAATTTACTAACATGGAATAATTTAACTCTTGCAATATGATTATTAAACTTCTTAATATTAAAGTATGTGAAATGAAGTTTTTCATGTGTCTTGGCCATTTGTCATTTTTTTGTTTTTCATATATGTCAGTTTGTTGTTTTTCAGGAACATTTGGTGATTGAATCAAATCCCGATCATTTTCTTGATGATCTTCGGTTAAATAACCCATGGCCAGAACTCAAAAAGTATACATTTTATGAACATTTTTTCTTATTATCTTTCCATAGCCTGGTTAGATTATTTTAGTTTTCTTTTTTTTCCCCCTTTTGGTTCATTTAAAATAGCTTATTTGAAAATTTATTTTTCTCAATCAAAACAGGCTTGCAGAAAGTATCGACCTAAATGTTGTAGATACTGTTGTCCACAAGCACATTCCATATGTTGTAATTCTTGTCAAGATGGCTGAAGATTGGATAAAGGGTCATGGTGGTAACCTTCCATGTACACGTGATGAGAAAATTGAATTCAAGGTTTTTAGTTTGGTTAGCATTCTTATTCTTTTCCCCCTTCAGCTGTTTTCTCATTTGTGCTATGTTTGGTGCCTTCATATTTTTAGGAGCTTCTTAAGGCAAGGATGATTGCTTCAAACGAAGATAACTATCAAGAAGCTATTGATGCCTCATTCAAAGTCTATCTTCCTAAAGGAATTGGTGAGTTAAATGTTCAAAAGGATAAATAGTTTTTCTAGCGGAGAAATGTTTTTCTACATCACTTGAATGATATGCTTCATCCACATCTGGAGGTAAGATGATCCGATACATAATGAATGATTTCTAGGGTTGGCATATTCTCATCTAAGTAAGGCTTGATCACTTCTAGAAGAATGTTCTATTCTTCCTCCAAAATGGAAAATCAATACTTTTTATTGAACACCGGGGTGGAATTAATACATATATATTGACATTAGCTGTTTACATAGTGAAATGATCATAATTATAGTTTCCATGGAATTATGTTTTTGTTTTATTTTTCTCTCATTTATTTTAGTCAATTTCATGGTGAAGTAGTCCATTGATAACTTGCTTGCAGACAAATTTCCTTGTTAACACTTCCTAATTATTTAGGTAAATTGATAATGTTACAAGTATGCTCATTTAGTAAATCATGTTTCTCATTTATATTTTCTACCATGATCCCATTTCTACATAGTGGTTAGCACCTATGTTGCACGGACACGGATACGGACACGGAGATACGACACGGCAGGATACGTGGACATGACAAATTCTAAAAAACTAGGATACGGATACGACTAGGATACGTCATGATAAAAAAAATAAAATTAAAAATAAAAATTATTAATATTAGATATTTTAAATTAATTTAAAATACTGTATTTTAAAAATAATTTAAAATACCTGTATTTTAAAATAATGTAAAAAAATTCTGTATTTTAAAAATTTAAAAACGCGTCAGTTGGTAAACGACGCGTTTGTTGTTAACAACGACTGTTTCCGAACAACACGTCGGATATGTCTCTGATGCGTATCCGATACGCCATGTGGCGTATCTGACCCGTGTCCGACCCGTGTCGCCCGACACGTGGACACGGCGACACGACAGTTTCTAGGCGTATCCGTGCAACATAGGTTAGCACCAATGATCTTGTATAATTTTTGTTTCAATTACGGCAATTTTTCTTGATTGAATAAGTTATTTGAAGATGATTTAAGGTTTGTTTGGTGTAATCTTATATTTGACATCTTAAAAAATTGTCATACCTAGATTTCTGCTTAGTATGTGGTATGAGAGAAGTTAATAGTTCATAGTTTTACTCTTTAAAATTAGAGAGATTGCGAATGATGAGTCTCAAACCAGAGACTTACCACATTATCTAAGATGCTTGCCAATGCACCAAGACACAACTTTTTAAAATTTAAAATTAGTTTTTGGGCTTGACATCTTAAAATCTAAATTTAATTTTAATGTTCCATGGTGCTCATTTTCCTTTTGTTTCATCCGATAATATTTTTTTGATGATTGATTTGACTTTTAAAAATTTAATTTTCATTAATGTTCAACTGGTTTGTGAACTACACTTTATTAATTTATATCAAAACTACCTCTAATGAAATATTTGCTATTATTAATTTATATCGGATGATTTCATCTGATAATATTTTATATTGAGTTATTGCATTCATCCTTGATGAGAATGTTTGCTATTATTATATATAATTGGTATGAAATATTATATCAAAACTACCTCTAATGAATTTCAAGAAATTATCACCCAAGTTGATGGATATTTTCATTTCATTATAAATTATATTAAATGATTCTAATTTTTTTCTTTCATATTACATTTTTTTTATTTATATTGTTCAAATGAATATATTAATCCATGTGAAAAATTAGGTGAAATAAATGTTACTTATGAGCCATTTGAAGGCTCAATGAGAAATTAAGTGTAACAATAGCTACTAATGAAGATGTTCAGTTGAAATTTTTTTTTTCTAATGTTGTAGTTATTTATTATTAGGTCAAAATTTAACAAAAATTAACAAAAATATAATCAACACCATGTTGAACTTGACAATTATCTTGAATTAATTTTTTTTTTTCATTGATTGCATCGATGAATACTTCAATATTTAAAATAATAAAAAAATACACAAATAAAGCAAAACATTGAACATGAACTTAATATTTGTATTGGAGTAAATTTTTTTTCATTGATAGTAGTATCGAAGTCTTAATATTTAGAATAATAAAAATATACAAATCAAAGGTTGTGCCCTCGTTGAATGACAAATGTATTCATTCAAGGATATTAGATTTTAAGTTTGAGATTTATCAAATACGTCTTTGATTTTTGGGGGTAAGACTATTAAAATATTAATCTATCTCAAATTTTGCTCCAAGTGGAATCTTATACCCTAGGGTATAATATTTTTTAAAATACACAAACAAATGTTATTATTTGTTACTAATTTTTTCAATTTGTTAATATTTAGAATAATGAAAATTACACAATTCAAGATCAATAGTTTTCATATAATTTATGGTTAGCATGATGGAAATGATAAATAAATTCTTTGCCAAGTTAGATGATGAATATACTAACGTGCACTATAAGTTAAAAAAGATATAAATAAACAAAAAACTCATCATTTGCAATAAAAAATTGGTTAACTAGTTTGAAAATTTATGCATCAACAATGATAATCTTACCATTTGGACATCAATTTATATTGTAAGTATAATTATTTTTTTTCTACTTTAAAATTAATCTTGAGGCACTATGTCAATATTTTTTTATTGCTAAGGTTCTTTCATTTTAATGTGATCAGATTTTTAATGATCTATCAATACTATGTGTTATGTAAATAAAATTTTATTATTTATATTTTTTTATTGTTTATTTTTATTATCTACTTCTAGTATTTGCTAGTCTTTATTTTTTATTTTAAGGTATAACTCATTTAATCTCGAAATGTTATTCTAGAAACTTAGAATTATTAGAAAATAAACCAAAATGTATAATCTTAAAAATTATATAAGAAAATTCAAAAATATTTTTTTAATCAAAGAGAAAAAGTGATTTGAGAATCAAGATGGCTAGGCTCAGCAAGCAACCATGTTTAGATGGGCTCTTGGGCCAAGTTGGGTATAGGGGAAATCCACCTAATGCGTCCATTCCTTGAGATTGGTTTTTTACTTCTAGGTAAATGTTTATTGTTTAAATTTTTTTTTAATATTTTTTGAAGAAAAAATTGATATAATTGATTTCATTAATTACTAATTATAAATGTACAGAGAATAGACTTTTTGAAGCAACCTCTTGTAATTGTTACTCCTTTTGAACACCAAACTCACAAAGTACAATCTGAATTATATTGAGTATAAGATAAATATAAGTGAGAGAAATATAAAAAATAAATAAAGGATCTCAAAATTCTTTCTTAAGTTGGTAAAGATATTTATTCATTGATATAAAATAAAAATATGAGTAATACTAATATTTGTTAAATGCTAATAAGCATGGTCACAGATACATCCACGGAGATATGACACGATGAGACATATGGACATGATAAATTTCTAAAAAATCAGAATACGGATACGACAAGAACACGACATAATATGATAATAAAAAAATAATTATTCTTATAAATATTATCGTTAAAAAGTAAATTAAATAAAAAAAAAGTGCTCAGATATTATTTTTACAAATATTTAAACACAAACATAAGTAATACTAAAATTAAAGATTATCATTTTTTTTTAAATCAAACAAAATGGCTTTCAATTCAGGTTCATCAAGAAAAAGATTTGCAATCTCAATAATTCCATTATTCTTTATACCCATTGAATCAAAATTATTATCTCTAAATTACTACTTAGCAGTTTGCATACCTTTTCTCTGGTGTTGTCGACGCTGTCAGCATGTCAATTTTCAGCTTCCAATCCAATTTTGTGTGTCATTTTTGTGTTTGTAAGAGAATAATATTTTTACTCTCTTAGAAAGAAGAGCAAAAACCAAAGAGTTTTTTTTAAGTCCAAAGAAAAAAATGACCTATAAAATATATCTAATTTGTGTCTAAACTGTGTCCAGCCGTGTCTAAGTTGTGTCTAAGCCGTGTTCGATACGTATCCAAGGTTTTGACCTATTATTTGGTCAACGATATATCATGTGACATATCGGACACGTATTCGACGTGTGTCAATGATATAGCTAAAAGCTTGTATTTGTGTATCCAAGTGTTCGACACACGGACACTCCTTAATGTTGCTGTATCCATGCTTCACAGGTTAAATGTGCACCTAGACACTAGCCTACCTTATCATCATGCCAAGGTGCCTTGCCCCAAGTCTGGCTAGGCTCCTTCAATATGGTGCATTTTTTTCATTAAATTTCTAGATGGCTGGGATATGTATTTTATCAAATAAATTATTTTTTAAAATTAAACTGTGAAGAGAAACAAAAAGGGAGAATCACTTGTTCATCATATTACATATTGGACTTATAATTCATAAATGCTTGTGGGATCCACGATACAATAAGGAAAGAAAAAGAAAAGAAAAAAAGTTGTGTTGTACAATATTTAATACCATCTTTTAAGTTGAAGCATAAATGTCATATACATCAAGTATGTTACAAATATTTTTAATTATAGGATCTCTAAGAAATTTAGCAAGGAATCACGGATACGGCTCCTTATAGCTGCGTCCATGTGTCCGACACGTGGACATAGTATGGACACGACACGAATATGTCTCCGATACATCACATGGCATATCGTTGACCAATTCGTGCATGATATGCCACGTGGTGTATTGGACGAATGCGTTGGATCTCGTATCCATGCCGACAATGCTGAGTGACCAACATCCGACGATGTCGAATGGTCGACATCGCCCATGGCGCCGAATGACCGATTCTGTGGGGTGGCGGGGGTTGGCGTGATTCTGTGGGGTGGCGGGGGTTGGCGTGATTCTGTGGGGAGGCAGGGAGTGCGATTCTGTGGGGCGGCGGGGGGGGGGTGGGGGGGTGGGGCGGGGGTTGATTCTGTGGGCTAGGGGGTGTGAATCTGTAGGCTAGCGGGCTTGATTTTGATAAAATATTTTATTTTATTTTATTTTATAAAATACCTAATATTTATAAAGAAAATAATTTTTATTTTTTTTATCATGACGTATATAGTCGTATCTGTATCCTAATTTTTTAAAATTTATCGTGTTCCCGTATTCTGTCGTGTCGTATCCCTGTGTCCGTGTCCGTGCTTCTTAGAAATTTAATATAAATGTCTACTAGTTGATCATTTGAATTGATAAAATTAGTATCCACATATTATTATGTGATTTTTTTTTCTAATGAAATAACAATCAATTTTAATGTATTTGGTCCATCTATAGAAGATTGAATTGGATGCAAGATGAAAAACAACATGGTTATCACATATGAGCTTCATCTGTTCGTAACTACCAAATCTCAACTTTTGAAGAAGGTATTAACCATGTGAGTTTATATGTTATTTGAACCATAGTTTGATATTTTTCTTCAGTGCTAGATTTGATCACTATATTTTATTTCTTATTCTTTCAGGATATTAGATTATCACTAATAAAAGCATAATACCTTGAAATAGAACATCTATGAATGGGTGAGCTAGCCTAATTTTCATTTGTGTAACCAATGATATGGGTATGACCTCTATCCTCACACAACAGACTTTGGCTTGGTATAATTTTGATATATCAAATAATACATATTATAACATTCCAATGGCTATCACATAAGGATCGTAGGAATTGACTAATAATACCAATATGAAAAAAAATGTCTGATCGAGTAATAGTGAGGTAGTTCAATTTACTCATAAGACTTCATATCTCCTAAGATTTCCTAATGACTTCCCATGTTATGGTACAAGTTTGACATTAAGATTCATATTAGTCTATCAGTTTATAGTCTAACATATTAGTTTCTTTCAAGATGTCCAAAGCATATTTTATTTGAGAAAAGATTACACCAGAATATGATTAAGGTATTTAAATTTTTTAAAAATATTTGAGGTTCTTAAAGTCTTTAGTTTGAAACTGGTTGAAAATGTATTACTTTAGTTTCTGAATATTATTTTAATTGTTGCTTGTAATGACGATGTTGTTCACATAAAAAACTAGATAAATATACTGCCCTAAATAGTTATGATGATAAAAAATTGATCAGTCTTTGTATTGTGTAGCATGCTAAATTATTGAACATTGAAATTAAAAAATTTTAAGTTGTACTCGAGGAAATTAAACAACCATACTCGATGAAATTATTTCAAGTTATATAGAGAAAAACATAATTTGCCCATTAAATTTGATTCTCTATGAGCAACAAAACTTGTTGGTTGTTCCATATAAGCTTACTCAGCAAAATTTCCATAAAGGAAAAAATTTATAATATCCAATTGATAAAAAGGCCAAGTCCCAAGTGTCTGTTGAATTCATAGCAGCCATTTTATCTATCATTACCTGTTGCCAGCCTGGATGTGTGAGAGCCTCTTTGGTGTGCTTAGGAAGAGAAACAAAAATATTATATATAACAAAACAAATATAAAGTAGGGTGAAGATAAATGTTGACAACTCAAAAAATTATAAGTCGGATGAGGATTACTATTAGATTGATTATCTTTTTAAAGAGCAATGGGTAAGTTATCAATAGGAGAAAGAGTTGGGGTAGGAAAAGCTGAAGGAATAGGAACTGAGTCAGTAGGAACCTTAGCAGAAGGGATAGGAATTGAGTCAATAAGAACCTCAACAGAAGGGAGAGGAACAACATCACAGTGATGACACTGATAAACCTGTAGTAGTTGAGAAGATGTAAGTTTTAAAAAACAAGAAGAGATTTAGAGGAGAATGATGTGTCCTCAAAGAAGATAACATAAATAGAGAGAGTATCGATGAGTCTCAGGGAAATAATAACGATAATTCTTCTGAAATATGGAGTATCCCAAGAAGATGTATTTTGTGACTTTGACAAAAAGTTTGTATTGTCTTTGAGTGAGAATATAATCAAAGCAAGTACAACCAAATATACTAGGAGAAAGAAAATAAAGCAGATGGTTAGAAAAAATAAGTGAATGGGGAATCTAATTATCTAACACAAATGAAGATATACACTTAATTAAATAACAAGCTATAAGAATAATGTACCCTCAAAAATAAAAAGGAACATGTCAATAGAACAGAAGAATATGAGCTATCTCAATAAAATGATAATTCTTAATTTCAGCTACTCTATTTAGTTGAGGTGCATGAGAAAAAAAAGATTGATGAAGGATCTCATGCTTGGACATAAGTGAAATAAAGATGCTAAAAAATATTTCTTAGCATTGTTACTATGTAACACACGAATATAAATATTAAACTAGGTCTGAATATAGACATAATATTTTTGAAAAATAGAATATAATTATGCTTAATTTTTTTATTAAATATTAAAAATGATAAAATATTGAAATTCTAAAGTTGATGCAATTTGACAAGTATTCCAAACATTAGTGTGAATAAATTTAAAATGAGACTGCATGATTATTATTTTTGAAGTTTTATTTTTATTACACTCAATTGGGATTGAGTAGGGTCTAAGAGTTATAATTTTGGTATATTATTTGATTGTTATTTCAAAGTGTATCTTATCATTATTTTATAATTCTATTTATTTGTAATTATTATATTAACCTAAGTTTTATGTTTCTCTTTTGATATTTTTTATTATTTATTATATTGATGTGATTGCATACTATAGTTGATTGTCTATTAATTTTCATATTTTTTTTTATCATGGGTGAGACACTAGAGGTGAATTTTTTTTTATTTTTCAAATATTAAATTTAAGTAATTACGATCCTTATTAAATTTTAGAAGAAAAATATTAGATGAGTAGAAATAGAAAGAATAAAATAATTTTATTAAATAATAGAAATAAATATCCTAATTATGTCATGTTAATTATTTGTAATGTTACTACTTACTAGTATTGTGATATCATAAAGAAAATTATATGTGAAATTTATAATTAATGATATTTATGAAGATTTGGAAGAATTTTAAAAAAAATGAAAAAAATATTTTTTTTGGTTGCAGTTATTTGATTAAAATATGATTTGCCATTTTATTATACCTTAGTTGGTTCACTGGACATGAATATAAAGTTATGACCTGAAAGCTTGTTGCCTGTTCTAATGTGATGGATCTCATGTCTGTACATTGTGTTTGCATATCTTTAAAGCAAGAGGAATGATGGTCCATTATCTCAGGCCCGACATGGCTCTTTAGACAATTTTACTCAAGAGCTAAAATAAATCAACAATTATAATGAGCCTCTTAAGCCTTACAATAAGTTTTTGTAATGATTTTGTTTCTATGAAGCTTTCTTCATGAATTTTTAGGTTTTATAAGACTTCAACTTTTTGTTGTAGTCTAAAATGCATTTAATGTGTCATGTTTCTTATTTTTAAAATAAGATTCACATGGATGATGTGATATAACATCATTAACTAGATGTGTTTTCTATCATCGAAGTCCAACGCACACCATAATTTATATTTGAACATGTGACGCACCTTGACCTTTCATCATATTACTTGCTCCATTATTTATTTACCAATAGAAATGCCACTTGAGAATCTTACAAATCTTGAAGAAATTTCGATAACTTGTTTTTGATCAACATTGAGAATAAAACTATCTTAAAGAGGATAGTAATGCTAATATCTCTTATTTTTTGTGATTTATTATTAGGATTTCTTGATTTTAGGTATCTCTAAAATTATTATTGGAGACTTACTCATGTTACTTATGTATGATTAAAATAAATATTACCATTGTAATAATTTTTCAGATAATTTTTAAATAATTCATCTAAAATTGTTGAAATTGGGGAGTTATTGGAGACTACATGTTTTGAGCTTGATTAAGGCTACTATTAGAATTGAATTTGATAAAATTCTATTGTTGCTAGCATTGATTGATGATTTGAACCAATTACTAAGGGTGATATGAGGCTAGATGTGTCAAGTGGGTCGGGTCGGGTGATCTGGGCACCACGCAAGGCATGGCCTGATTGAGTCTTGCCTGACCTGACATGATATGGTCTAGGACTATGCTTGACTTGGGTCGTGCTGGGCCAGAGGCTATTGTGCCTAGTGCCGAACTAGGCACGACTCGCATGCTTGGCCCATTGGCATGATCCACCTACACGGTGATTGTGACCTCGGCCCGGGGGTGATTACGGTTCATAGAAAATTGGGTAATCGGATTTCTGTGAGTTGGTCTTGCTCGAATTCATTTTTTAAAAAAAAAATCAGATTTTTAAAATTTTTTTTTTATTTATATTTATCCATCATGTCCACGTGGTGGGGATTTTTAATGAAATTTGCCATGTTGACATGGTGGCACTGCCCACAAAATTGCCATGATTCGGCATGGCTTGAGATGATCTAGCATGTTAGGTACGAGTCTGCTTGGAATCATGCTTAAGATGATCTAGCACGACCAGTTTGACATATTTATCTGAGACTCTGATTCCATTGGTCAATAATTCATGTTGTGAGATAGTTGTTGAAAATCCAATTGCCAAGTAGTTCAATTTATGGAAATGTTGGGTTGTTCATCATTTAGGCTGAGGGTAACTACTTTGAATAAACTTTTTATATTACAATTTGGGTTGATGGTATCTATTTAATCTATTCTATGATGTAATTGTTATTGTTGTTTAAATATTAGACTTCTAATTGCTTCATGTTAAATCATTTGATTTTTACATTTGTTTCTAATTTGCCATCGAAGTTCATGGTTGTATTTGGGATCATTTTAGATTGAATTCAGATCAAATGAATGAATTTTATTTGGTCAGGCAAACTTTTCCTCCATTGTTGCTAGTTAAATTTCACTTGGTCTGGATCCTAAGAGCTGTGCTGAGCGATACGGATGTAGGCCTCAACATCTTGTTAATGCTCTCCTAGAACCTCATGCTTGCTCTCTATGGTTCTTCTTGATTTTGCTTAATGAAATAGTTCTTGTCAATTGAATCCCAACTATTGTAATTTGTTAAATGCTTTTTCTTTTGATGATGTTGGAACCTGTTGCTGCTTTGATTTTCAACGAGGGTTCCATTGTTACTTTTTTATTAATGATGCTGACATTTTGTTCATAATTTAGGTCCACTCCTGCAGAATATACTTAATGATTCTTGTTGTGAAGTTGACTCCAATTCTTCTGATTTTTGGGTTATGGTAGCTGCTTTGAAGGTGTGTGATAATTACATTACCTGGAATTCTATAAAATTTTAATTGGCTAATTCAATGCTTATGTTGATTACACAAATACTAATAACAATATCTTATAAGAATTCCAAAATTAAAAGTATCTCAGTGAGAATAATATTGTGATTAGTGATCATTTGGAAATTTCTCATGTTATATGTATATAATGATCTTATATTTTGATGCGATGACAAATAAGGGCGATAAGCCTTAGGTTTGAGATTTATCAAATGCTACTTCATTAATTTTTGGAGATAATATTATTGAAATACTAATCTCCCCTAGACTCTGCGTTAAGAGAGAGACTCGTGCAATGGGTACGACTTACAATCCTTGTGCGCGCAGATGAATTTTTTTTTTTTTTTTTTTTTTTTTTTTTGCATTTCATGGCTATTCACATCTTGAATTAAAAGGTATTTCACCTGTTTACAATGGAAGATGTTTGAAAATATGCATATGAGAGTGATGTAAATGTGGCTTGTGTAAAATGCAATGTGATTGTGTATATTCAAAAAAGAAGAAGCAAGACGGTGTGTAGGTAGGAACAATTGATGCACTATTTTTGGTTGTGCCATTTTTTGCACGTATTATATTTTCCTGCTTGCTGATAAACCACTTTGAAATATCCCATTCAATTTTGTGTGTACCTTTTCAATTGTTTTTTTAATATATTTATGCAATTTGAGATTTCTGTCAAATATTTTATCTTTTTTTGCCTATGTGCTCGAAACCTTCCTGTTATTAGGAGTTCATTGCAAATGAAGGAAGTGGGGATGTTCCTCTTGAGGGTTCAATTCCAGATATGACGTCTTCTACTGAGTTAGTTTTTTCAGATTTCTTTTCCATTCTGATTCGTTTAGTTCTAGTATAAAAATTGGGATTATCGAATTGTATTGCTTCATGTACTAAACTAGAAGGATGATTTGTAGAAAAATTAATTTTTTAAGTAATATTTAAAAACATGTACGGCTGTGAGGATATTAAATGAGGGAAAATTTTATTACTAGTTGTTGAAGAAAACACAAAATTTATTATTTGAAAAATATGTGTATGAGTATGACAAGGATTGAGGCGTACATATCATAAATACCTAGCTCGGAGGAACTAAAATATATTTATGATATTTTGTTTTAGTAAAAATCTTTGTAATTTGATCATTGGTAAATATAGACTATAGTTTTAAAATCAACCCAGCTTATCTCCCATATAATATGATATTTAATCTCTATGTATGTTATCTACTCATAAATACTAGGTTAATAATAATGTGTTGAATTATTTAACTTTAAAAGTAAAATGTTAATAACCTTGGGAATAATAAGATTGATTGATTCATTGAAATTTACAAGTAATTGATCCTATAGTTCTTTACTTTGTCTCAGTATTCAATCTAGAAATAAATTAAAATATTATTGATCTTGAGATTGATAAGCCAAGCAATTCTAAAAAATAATTGATTTACTGAAACTTACAAGTAATTGATTTTATAGCTCTGTACTTTGTCTCTGCATGTAATTTTGAAATAATAATTCATCTCATACTTTTTCAATAGATAAGAATGTCTTCAATAAAAATGTACATCTCGATCATAAATTTTCTCTCTTGTGATCACATACTAATTTTTTTGAGAGATGTAGGAAATGATTAATTATACTAATATAAATAATTTCTCATTTAGTAATTTTTAAATAATTAAAATTTCTCATGATACTCCTATATCTTAAAAAAAAATTGAAGTGTTGATATTTAAGAACAAGTTTATACACAGATCAAATATTGAGTCAATTGATGTACATCTCAATATGCTAATTTTGGATAAAATATCTTGAGCATATATTTTTTGACAAAGAAGATAATCTATTACATAAGTAATCTCAATGTCCATAAAGTATTTGAGATATTATAAATTCTTCATTTAAGACTTATTCTATAAAAATATTATCAGTACTCAATTGATTATCATTTATAACAATATTATTAATGTATATTACTAATATCATATATAATTCTTATTTTTAATATTTGTAAAAATATGAATAATTTAATTCACATCTTTAGATGGAAAATATTAATTGTCAAAGAGCAATTAAGTCAATTGAGATTTACTCAATTGACTCAATTGCTTTGGGTCATTCATAATATTTCATAGTTTACAAATTATACATGCACTCTTTGTGATATTAAAACTTGATGGTTTCTATGTAAATACCCACTCCTCAAGTTGATCATGAAAGAATTATGTTTCATGCCTAATTGATAAATAATTTATCTGAAAAAATAATAACAAAAAATAATAATTCAATAGTAATTCTTTTGATTACATGAGAAAAATATCCTATCAGGATTTATTTTAGTGGGTAAATTTATTTTTTGTTTATTTTTCTTTATGTTATCTAGATGTATTTGACTTGTGGACAATCCTAAATCATATATATATATATATATATATGTGTGTGTGTGTGTGTGTGTGTGTGTGTGTGTGTGCGCGCGCGCGCGTGGTTATTTTTTTATTTTACATTATTTGAAAGTACTCAATTTTAATTTGGGTTGAACTCATCTTGAAAAGCTAGCTCAAAGGGAGAGGACATTCAAGCCATATATTAATACCATATTGACTCGAAAATGTTTTAATGTGTATTATTTTTTAATAATTCTCTCTTTCTCATTCACTTTTTTATCTTTCCCATTTCTGAAATAACTAAGGGTTGAAAGTCTAGATAGTGTTTGAACATGGTATTGAAACAACAATCTTTTAGTTAAAGGGGTCATTCAATTACATTGTTGGTGATGCTTCTTATTCTAGTGTTGATTATAGTGTTCGTTGACATCTAGCATTGATGATGGTGACAATGATATATAGCAGAGATAGAAGTATGTTTTTTGTAGTTTTTTTTTTGTATTAGTTGGGTGAATTTTGGCCTTTGAGTGTGTCACGATAGGTTGTGGTGCTCCTATAGTCAATGGTGGTTTGGATGGCAATTTTTATAATAGTTGGCATGACGACATCAATATAGTTGTGGTACAATGGATTTTTATAGTTAAAATAGTGCGTGGCTTTTGTTTAAGCTTGGCTTGAAATTTTTGTGTTTTGTGATGTTTTGTTTTGGTTTGTTACATTTTTGAATCTTCCTTTTCTGTGATGTTTATAAAAGGAAGGAAAAGACCACCGAAAATAATTTAGTGAAAATTAAAAATAGACACATATTTCCCTTGAGCTATGCTGGTGAGTATTTTTTTTTCTGCTCCAAAAATATGTGAGATACATGTTGTGGGAGTCATTGTAGTCTAAGGCTGATGAGTGTATGATCATTGATGCATGCTTAATGATTTATCTATGATAGTCTATTGATTCAAACATGTCTGACATATTTGATTATGTAATATGTGCAACAATATTTAAGACTTAGCAATTTTAATGTATTTTTCAGGGATGATCCGTCTCTATGATAACATTACTCAACTGATGACAGGCTTACAAAATGATCAGAATGAAATGACTTTTCATGTGACTTTGACATAATTATGAGAAAGGATTGCTAGAGTGATATTTGGTAGGCCAAATTATATGAATGAGTTTGAGAGATAAGATTTGTAGTATTTTGTAGATGCATGTGTTTGGAGATTATTATATTATTTTGTAGACTCAAATTCTTGATGAGAAGATGTTCCTCATCCTTTCAGGTATCTAGTGCTAGAGCTAGATTGAATAGAGTTGATATGATCAGTTAGACCACTATAATGACTTCACCATGCAATGAATTTAATCTTGTAATGACTTATTCTTTTTATGACATGCTGATACATGCTTAGGAGAGGTTAGATATTACAATATGAGTTATGAAGGATATTTTGAGATTTAGAGGTTGTATAATTGGCTATTAGGCCCACTCAAGTTTGATCTTCTATCAATATATCTCTTGATCTTGTTATGTTTACTTAAAATGAGTATCCTAGACTTATTTTCTTGGGTATTATTAACTCTATTCAAGGCACTGCGCTATCTTATTTTTTTCTCTCATAATTTGACTTTGAACTCGTGGTTCATAGATTCAGGAGCCAATGTTCATGTAACATGATCTCGCTTTATTTATTTATTTGATAGAGTTTAGAATTTTTGATATTGTAATGATCAATAAAATTTAGCTGATTTGATTAGGACATTTTTATTATATAAGAGCATTTCTAGAATTTTTGGAGGTAAGTAGAGGTGTCAACCGGCCATGCTGGGCCGGGCCGGCATGGAAATTTCCCGTGCCTGGGCTCGTGCTGTGCCCGACCACGGCACAATCGTGCTGTGCCGTGCCCAGGTCAACCGGATCTCGTGCCGTGCCGGTACCGTGCTGAAATTTTTTTTTTAAAATTAGGGTTACGTGGGTGCCGAAACCCTAATTTTATTTTTAGTTTAGGGTTTGGCCCCACCGGGCCGAACCCCAGCGGATCGTGCCGCAGGCCAGTGTCGGGCTGAACCCCAGAAAAACAGTGCCGGCCCCGGCATAGTACGGTACAGTAATCATGCCTGGCCCGGCATGAAAGCACGGTGGGCCTAAAAAAATGGGCCGGGCCGGGCAGGCATGTCCCGTTTGACACCTCTAGAGGTAAGTTATGTTACTTACTACTTTTTTAATTAGTTTGATGTCATTTTTTGTTCTCTTATGTTGTATCATATATCAATAATTTATATATAAGGTATATATTTTTTTATATTCCATCTAAACTTTTTTGGTATGCTTATTTTGTTTATGATATTTTTTTGGCGCAGAGAGAAGATAATTACTTGTATCATCAAGTGTGCCTTCTTGGAATATTTTAGTACTTAGATGGGATATATGAATTACTCATCATGAATTAGAAAGATCATTATGAGTGTGGATATAATATTTTTGAAGATAATTTTTTTCCAAGAACTTGATCCAAGAGAATGCATTATTTAATATTGTAGTGTTAGAATCATTCATATGTCTAGTTGTTTTTCCTTGTTGAATGATAACATAAACTCATGCTTTTGGCTTTTGCCCTTGTATTCGATACTACTTGTACAATTGGTTTTGATGAGAGTAGTGAGACTTCTTTTCCTAATAGTAGTGAAACTTTTGTTGAAGCTTTGTGCTGAGAAGAGAAGCCTAATGTGAGTGTTCAACTAGACATGAAATTTGAGTCTTTCCAAGAAGTGAAATATGGACAGGGAGACTTGCATATCCTAGCTTAAAATTATGATATTGGATGGATACATACATAATCTTTACCAAACGAGTCTAATGCCACATTAATTGATTCAATTTGGAGTTGTGATTTAAACTTTCTGATTGCTATATGAAAGGAAGCACAAATGTACTCTTCAATATTAATCATCATAATGATTCTTTTATTCTTATTTTGATACTATGTATTCTAATATTTTGTTTTCTCTTGATAATTATATGATTCACTATATTCTTTTTTAGGTACTTAGTCATGAATAATGATATTATATTATATTTGATAAGATGATTGCAATCACATTCAATCATACTTGGGATTTTATTCTAAAACTTTTAGATAAGTTATTAAAATGATTCAAATGGATGTATATAGAAAAAATTAGATTTGAAAGAAAGGTTGATCATCTTTATGCTAAGCTAATGGCTAGAGAATTACACATACTTATATTATTAATTATTAAGATACTTTTTACTATGTCAAAGTTGATCATTATTAAGCAGTTACTTTGTATTATTGTATTTTACATGTAGATTGAGTTATATGATTGTTGTTGGATATTCAAGAGATATAAATTTTTTATAAGGAAAATATACTTTAAATATTTTGTCTGATATTGATATGATGGGAAACACATTAGTTAATTTTTCAATTGATTTTGAGTATATACATGTCCACATGTGCCATTTTATTAATTAATTCGATTAGATATAAGAGAAACATAAAAATTAAACTATTTAACAATGATTAGATTAAATATTATTTATCTCGTATCATAATTAATTATTTTCTAGATTCTCTTTAGCATACTCATATAGATATAATTATTAGGATTCATAGATATGTAAAGAGTGCTTTAAGATATGATTTTTCTTTCAGTAATCATGAACATAACCAAGTAAAAATGTATTTATATTTTAGTTTGGTTCTATATATCTATTAAAATATTTTTATTTTTTTGGAAGTAATTTTATTTTTTTTAAAAATAAGATAGATTCTATTATTTTTACATCTAATATAAATGCATAGTACATAACTTTGACATTAGTTATTTGTGAGCTTTTATGAATCAATTATTGTTTAGATGAACTTTGCACACTAATTTAGAGGCCATTGATACTTTGTTGTGGTAGCTAAGTAACTCGGTATATTTTAGTAAACTTAATGTTTTACAAGCATACGAAATATATTGAGATTAATTTTCATCTTATATGAGAGAAGATTCATAATATTTGATGCTCACTATTTGCATATCTACTAGCGAGTATATTGCTAACATCTTAATGAAGATGCTTAGAGATTACAAATTTCTTTATTCTCTTTTAAGTTGGGTTTTTATGATATCTATTCATCAGCTTAAATAAGTGTTTTGAGATTTAGTTTAGTATGTGAATTTGTTTTTTGTTAATTTTTCTTTTAAGTTGTTTGGGAGTACTCTACTAGTGTGTTGTTCCAAATTATATATTTACATGATTATATATTTTGACTTTTAGAATTGATAAAAATATTTTTATTTAAAGAAAAAATAATGTTTTGTGGTTCAAAATTAAAAATATTTAAGATTTGGTCTCCAAATCAAAAAACTTTATTAAAACTATCCCGAAAATTAGGAACTTGATTTTTCTTTCGTGTTTAAAATTTGTTTTTGTAGTTTTCAAATTCTAAAACTGCTTAGCCAAACTTTTTTATGATTTCAAATAGTAGTTTTGTTTTTTTAAATTAAAAGTTTTATATATTTATAGGTTTATATATATATAAACATATATATATATATATATACATACATATATTTGTGTGTGTGTTTATTTATAAACTTATATACCATACATACATATATACATACATACACACACACACACATATATATATATATATATATATATATATTCTAGATATATAAATATATGTATATATACACCTATAAATATAAATTTACATATGTGTGTTTGTGTATATATATATACCTATCAATATATATACATATATGTATATGTATATATATATCAATCAATAAATATATGTATTTATATGTCTATAAGCTCACTTGTTATAAGCCTATATGTGATATAACATTAAAAGATATAATATAATATTTGATTTATCAAAATATTAGCGGTTAATATTTATTTTTCCCAAAAATGTGTATGAATACATCTACATAGTAGAAGTGTATTATTCTTTTTAACTAAATACGTATTCTTCATTCTAACTATTACATTCTTAGGTAGAGTGGCAACACATGATGTTTAGTAAATATATTATAAAACATTATTATTCTTCCATTTTTTAAAATCATATATAAATTATGTTTTTACTATTTAATAAAATTTTATAATAAATAGATAAAATTTGATATATATTTTTAAAAAAATAGATAAATTATGTACATCAAGTATTTGTATCAATAAACATAATAAAATATTAAAAATTATCACGTGTGTTACTCCTAAAAAATAATTTAAATATCTAAATGAATCAAATAGAATTAATATATATTAGTATCTTTCTGTCAATATCATATGTGAAGTTCTATTAGATTTCTTTAATTGATATTTCTTATAATCAATAGAAGTAATCTTATTCATGTTTGATTTCATAATTTTAGCTTATCAATAATAAATATTTAAACTGAGAATATATAACAAGTGAATTATTGATAATAAAACATTTAGAAATGTTTTTGAGAGTGGAGAAAAATTTGTATAATCAAATAATCTTGTTTAATCTTCAAAGTTATCTGCATATTTTGTTGATTCTACATTGAACATTAAAAAATAATATTATATTTTTTATTTAGCAAAATAATTAATTAAAAATATGTTTTGACACTGAATGCAAAAAAGTCTCATCAAAAGGACATACATAATATTTAATACAAGAAAGATTATCATTTTAAATTATTTATAAATTTTATCATTTGGTTCTTGTAATTGATTAATATAATTAGATATGTATTTTATTATATTTTGTACTTATATGATCTTAATCATATGATCACTACAAGAAGTTAAGTAATATAGAGATAAAATAATAATTGAGTATTTTAGATCTTTTTTTTTTCATTTCAATAGCAACGACACCAAAATATGAGTGTTCTCCATATTAGTTACAAATACTTCTCATATTGCATATGCACTTAAGTGCACTGTATGATGTGAGTGCATACGAACGAATACAAATTTGTCATATTATAAAAAATTATAATGAATTATAAAAATGATAATCTTATGTCTCAAATCTGATGAATTAACTATTATTTTACAAATTTTATTATTTACAAAAATGAATATAATGTATTGATAATTAATATATTGAATTCAATATTATGTATGTTAATTTTTGATTTTCAATAGTATTTGATATTTAGTGAGAATCTTTTTAGACTTATATACATGAATAATAAAATTTTTGTCGTTAACTAGAAATCATAATATATTTTAATATATTTCTAATTTTTTTTAATTAGGGTGAAACTATTTTAAAGCATATTTGTACTATTAGACATATTATATGACACGTATATCTAACATAAAAAATTATTGCTAAACAATTATCTCTCCTAATTTTTATAAATATGTTCATAATAATATCATAAAGACTCCTAATATTATATATGACAGAGTCATCATCATGGTAGATGGTCTCATGTAATTTTATTATTCTTTTAGCTTTTACTTTAGAATTAACATGATTGGTGATGATGCATACAAAAGGATTATTGTCATTACTAAATCACATATCAGATGTCACTAATATTACTATAATATATTTTTTAAATTTATTAATTATTAATTATTTTTAAAATTTTTATTTTTTATTATATCAATCATAGTTGACCTAGGAATCTTATAATAAGTTGGTTGGATGTATTTCTACATATAATAAACTAGTTTTTGATTTTTTATAAATTGAAGTGGAAGACCCATACAAGTAACCAATATTATTTTGTATTTTTTAGCAAATATATGATAGTAAATTAAAGAGGTTACTGAACTTGAGCATGAATCAAATTCATTAAATCTACTATTAAATTGAGTTTTTTTAAGATTTAATGAACTATATTTTTTTATAGTATTATTCGGTGTGTCTCCTAAGATATCTAATGTCACTACTAGTTTTGCAACAATGATTTTTTTATAATACTTATATTTTGTGATTTTTTTATTCTTCTAATATTTTTATTTTTAATTATATTAAAATAATTTTAAATTTGAGATTTTCTAATATGTAACTTATATTTTTATATACCTTGGCTAACATATGATTGGGAGGCATTTTAGTCTTGAATTTTTTAATTGGGTTATCAATATATATATATATATATATATATCAAATTGATTTTATAATATCAATTATATTTTCATTATAATTATTAATCAATATTTTTTTATTTTTTAGAAAGTTTTGTCAATTGTCTAAATACATTATATTTAATGGTGAAGATTATTTTTATTCAATATTTTGTTATCTTTTATATTTTCTCAAAGATATATTATGTCAATTTGATGTAAGTAATATAGTTTTGTGTATACATTGATGAGCATGCATATTTAGTATAATCTCTTAGATTTCTTTTTCATGAGGTGGCATGCATAATGTGTTGATTGTGTAACAACAATAATCGAGAAAGATTTATTATTATTTATTCGATAATCACTTTTTTTGAACATTACAAGCACATATTGAACTATTCTTGTTATATCGAAATACTTAAGATAATTATTGTTCACTTTTTATATATTAATGACATTTTAAAAATAACTTTTAATGATGTGCCTTAGCTATTCATAAGCACGAAAGCACAACACTAATTGAGGCAATTAATTGATTTAACTTGAGCTAATTATGTATTAGGTTAAAAGAATAAATAATTAGTGGTAGGAGAACAAAATTTATTAATTAATGTCTATGAATTTAAATTTTATAAAATTAATGAAAAAGATTTATAAAATCTTAAATGCCATAAGTACCATTTAAAGGTTATTATCATTGTGTTTGACTTAACAAAAAAGATAAGAGAAAAATGCATACAAGTTAAGATTGTCTATAAATAAAAACTTGTTATAAAATATTATTTAGTTTTTCTTAAAGTTTTTTAATTTCATAGTTCACATACTTAATTTTTTTGATAAGGAATGTGACTTTTGATCTGATATACCCATTAAAATATCGGTATAATCAAAGAATTATAAGTAGTTATTATGAAAATTAAAATTAGTACAATTGCATGAGAACATATCATTTCATGTTTTTATATGTAACCATTTTTTTATTTCATTTTTTTTTTATAAAAAAGCAAAAGCAAATCATAATATAAAGCTAACTGATAATCTTCATAGATACATAATAAGATCGATAAAAATTATCAAAAAAATAATAATAAAACTTTGATAAAACTTACGTATTACATAAATATTCAAATATTATTTGAGAATAATATTTACTTAACTATTTTTTTTTTATTTAGTTTACTTAATATATTATATTTTTAAATAAATAAATAAATTATTTTATGTCGTTATATTATTATAATATTTATACTACTATGGAATGATAGGTTGTGTATAAATCTTTAATTTCAAATATTTATGAGTTTATAAATTTTTTAAAAAAACCTAAGATGAATAATGCTCTCATTCTCCTATATAATGTACTGAGATGGAATAAATATAATATATGTTTGAAAATGTAAATGACAAAAATGATTACAATTTTATAATTATTATTTTATTTAATAATTATATTTTTGCTTTTATAATTTGATTTGAGTTCAAAGCTAGGTATGTATGTTGTTATGTTGCTTATGTTATCTAAAGATTGTAGGCATACACAGTGCACAATACTCTTGTTTAGTGTAAAGTTGAAAAAATGTTAATATCTTGGTAGCACAATCTCATTTTTGAAAAATAAAGAGACTGTGTCTGATGAGTCTTCAATCAGAGACCTATCATCCGTTGATGAAGACACTTGCTGTCGCACCATTACATGATCTCCAACATATATATGCAACATGATTATCCATCCAATTACTTTTCTCTGTCAAATATTTTTAATTTTGGAGTTTTAATTTTTGTCGCATTTTTTTTCTATACATTGTAATTTCGTTTAATAAAATATTATTTTTTTTTTGCAGATTTTCACAACCCATAAATAAGTTTTTAATAATTTCCTCACATTCAATTGATGTATAATCTTTATAATATTTCTTTTCTTATGTTCCCTGAAAAAACTGTCTTCTTGTAGTATTAAATAGATGAATTGGACCTGCATGATTTAATGGAATTGAATTTAGTGAATAACAATTCCCATAGCAGAATGAAGAAAAAGCAAAGAATTTTTCTTATGTTGCTCCAAATTGAATTGTTTTGCAGGCTATATGTGAATTTGCAGAAGATCTACCAAAAAAAAGCTGAGGCTGATTTTCTTGATATTTCACGACGGGTGGTGAATATTCTGAAGAAAATTGGTAGAGATCCAGATAGCATTTCAAATGTGACAATCAGATGCTTTTGTAGAAATGCAAAAAAACTAAGGGTAATATTTTTCGTGTTTTATACACACACACACACACACACACACACACACACACACACACACATATATATCTGTTATTCTCTAATTGATTATGTATGTTTTCTTTTAAAGCATGACATTTTAAATGTAACATTCTTGTTAATAGCTTCCCATCTAGAAAACTATCGATCCCAAGCAAGAGGAGATATGTACTTGAAACTCTTGTGGTTGTTAGTCTTTGGGTTGTGTCCAATAGAAATTCATGTTGATCTAAATATTGACTTGCAAGAGATATGATACCTTTAGTTGATTTTATTATTTGTAGTAGAATTATAAAAAAATTAATTATATGATTATGATTAGTTTAGATATAATATATGCTGTTAATATAATTAGTTGTTTCTTAGATTTATCTTGACAATTTCACCTTCATTTTGCTATTTGGATACTAAGGTATGTGAAAAAGTTTCTAGGAGTTTAAATTTCTTTTATGTATCATGCATATTGATAGTTAATTGGGTATTCAAATTTAAGCTGAGCACTAGCATGTAATGAGATGAGATATATTATAAAATTTTATATTTTTTTAGAGGTAATATTTTTTCTGAAAAAGTAAAATTTATAGTGATGGTGATAGTTTTCTAGGCGATATTTTGGATGTGATATTTGTTTCAGAAGCTTAAATATGTATTTTTTTTTTTTGCCACAATTATTTATTGTGATAGTCAACAATAAGCTATATAATGTCTAATCAAGTATTTCAAAAATAGGCGAAGTACATTGAGGTAAATTATTTTTTTAAAATAGAGAAGATTTAAGATGAAATAATTACTACATCATATATTTAGATATTAGAATATTATACTGATATGTTTACAAAGATTTTGAAGATATATCAATTTATTTTTTTTCTCTTTAAATTGCTATTGTAGACTTGTATGTACCAACTTAATGATGGTTATTATTTTTATTTATTTATTATTTTTTGATGCTTTTGATGAGAGCACCCATCTCGTGGGTTGTCTCAATTATTTTTGTTCAATATATAATGATATTGGTTGTATGTCATTTGATATTTGTTTTTCAACTTATAATTATTAATTTACTACGTGATGAATTTCGAAAGGAATATATTAATGCATAATAATTAAGAAAAATGATTAGATATTTAAATATTTTTTTTGGTTGTGTTTTTATTAGTTCCTCATACACTCGAGTGTATCATATCAAATATGTCACTATCAAAACAAAACTTTTGTGTGGATATGAAGTTTGAGTATATTTTGCTAATTGGTATGACTCATACTTGAGGATTGAAATACAATTAAGACTAGAGTAAATATACTCTCAATTTTATTAATAATGAGTGACCAAAATGATAATACACAAGTAAAAGGTATAATATACTCAAATATTTATTAAGAGATCTTATCATTGAAGAAAAACATATAATTTATTCCACTCAATTCTAAATAGAGTCTCCCTCAAATTTCTCGATCTTACAAATCAAGATCAATGGAAATAAAAATAAAATAATTTTTGAGTTATCTAAAAAAATGACTCATATAGTAAACTAGCAGGATAATTAAAAATAAGTAACAAGAAAATAATAAAAATTCAAGTTAAATACTATCGAATTCAATAATTCTGAACGTATGTTATTGATAATAATAATATTTTCAGAATAAAAAAATAGTGTATATAATATTATTATTTATAATATGCATATTAATGTGTTAATAATCTATAAATTTGAAATGAGAATATGAGTGAAATAATCAATAATATTTGAACGATGTGATTGATCTAATATTGTTTTATAAAAGAATTTTGTATTCTTCTGTCTAATAAGTGTAATTATCATGGTGAATAAATTGAGGATTCTTGGATAACTCTAATAAGTAATATGTTTCTCTCAATACTTTATGAAACTTTTGGTTTTTCTTTGAAAATAATACCTAATAGCTACTTCTAGTGTGATGTGCACATTGAATTGTTACTCTTCGTGACTCTGTCATCTACATATGCTATGATAATTTGTTTCCATGTACTCCTTGCAATTATGATTTTCTTAATCTAAAACTCTAAAATATAAAATTATTCTAATAAATTAAGGTTTGATTAATAGAAATTCCTAATTTTGTTTTTTTTTACTTTGTCAAAATCATAAATTGGGATAAATTACTCAAACTCTAATTTTTTTAGCCATAAATTTTGCTCAGTGCCGCCCTACAACTATGCGACCATATTGCAACCACCACTCTACCACCACATTACAACTGCATGATCACCACAATCATTGTGTGATTAATAAGCAAATTGCTACACATTCTAGTTAGATTTCGACTTGCACAAAAAGGACTACGACATATTTTTATGCAATTCGTAGAGGTAATATTGGCTCCAGGAAAAGGAAGAGATAAATGGTCATTTTTAAATCTAGTACAAAGATATAGTCCAGGATAATAATAACGATAACATTCAAAATACTTTGGATATGCTTTGATTCTTTCAATTCTATACAATTCTATATAATTCATTGAATATAAAACTTTGCAGCTGAATGTGGTGGTCTTGCGCTGTAGAATGTTAAAGTTTGAGCCGTTATTTATGAATCCTCATTATTGTTTGGTGGTGTGAGTTTCCAAATTTGTTTTTGTAGATCTGCAGATATCATCACGTTGAAGATGAATTTGCCAAGCCTTCTGTGCCACAGTTGCAGAAGTATTTAATTGATGAGGATTACAGGTGATATACTTTTCATAATATTGACCAACCAGTCGGATATGTCTTTGTTGATGTGCTTATTTTATATATTTGGCTTGGATCAAGTTGATTCGGTAAAAATATTAATATAAGAATAATATTTGGTTTGTAAAATAATAATTATTATGATTTTATATATTTGTTTTGTATAATACTAATTATAATTTTTAGTTTTATACAGTATCATTGAAAGATGAGAAGTACTATCAATAGACATCTATCATCACATGTACAATTTTTTTTTTTTTTAATATTAATGTAGTGAATATTAATATAATAATAATACTAAGATGATTGATAATTCGGGAAGTCTTTATGTTGCAATTATGAATTGAAGGTATTGTCTTGGTGTGATGATAAGTAATCTTTGTCAATGTTAGTATGACTTAGTTTGAGACTCATTAGGTATAATTTTTCTAATTTTTTGAGATAAAATTATTAAAATAGTAATTTTTTTTATACATCATGTTAGGGGAAGTCTTGTGTACTGAATATAACTTTCATATATATGGCATTAGAGTGTTATTGATGAGGTTGAAACTTATAAAATATGAAGATCAATTTAATTATACTTCTTATTTTGATATCTTTGTTTGGTTGATAACTTGGTTCACCAAGGTTATGTTTGTTTTCAGTGTTCAGTGGTATATTTTTTAAAAAATTTATGATTTAATGCTAAATTTTTAAAAAAAAGTTATGAATAGAAAAGGTTAAAATATTTGGTATTTTTTATTCATAAAAAATCATTTTCCACAAAAAAAAAAACATTATTACCTAATAAGGAGAAGAGCTAATAATACTCATGATTATGGATAATAACGGGGGGTTTGAGACAAGACTACCTCATCTCGACCTGACTTTTTTTTTTAATTTCCTCTCGTTATCATCCTTACTCATTACCCAATATTAAAAAATAAACAACTTAATACTTAATGTTATTAAGTATCATTCAGTATAAAGTAAAAAAAAATAAAAACCACCTAAGTATCTTCTAGTTTAGACATCAAAAACTAGTAATGAGATACAAAGAATAATTTATTAAGATATTTTATTAATACTCGCTTAAAAATATTAATTTATTTTTAGGAATGAGATTATGAGAGAGAAGACTTTTCTCATTTATATATGATATGTATCATATAATATTGAATAATGTAATTATATAAATACTAATGTACTGAATATTATAGGAACTATAAAATTCTTGTGTTGTATGCATATCTAATAGATCATGCTTTGGTCTGATAAGTATCTTTTTCATATAGCGGTAGATCTTGTATTTGAGATTTATCCGATATAGTCTTTTTGATGTTTAGGGATAAGATTGTCGAAATATTAACTTATCCAAGATCACATGCTAAAGCTAGAGCTTTATATACTGAATATGACCCCCACATTCATCATAAAGTGGTGAGGTGTTTGAGTGGAAGATAAGGTTTCATAATAGTTTTTTTGGGTGATAGAGGAAGATGTGGTCATCATAGAAATAAATGGAGAAACAATAGAGCCCTCTTGTAGTGTTCACTATCAACGATGATTGAATTCACTCGAGATAGTTGCTCACTATTGCATCACAAGCAACTGCAACTTATTTTTTAGTTAATTTACAAAATTTATGCATTGATGCAATTATGATATCTATGAATATGTTGGTAGCAAAAGTATAAACTCGAGTATTCTTATTTCGTTGGCTCTGGTATTTTTTTCTCTCTTATTATTTATTGTGAGGGAGTTATAATGCACAAAGACTCACATGATTTTTATTGAGGAGATGACATAGTTTAAAGAAAAAAATTGCTCTGGGCCTTGGGATGGAAAGAGATGATATTTACACGTGTTATTATGTGGCGAAGAGACATTCTATATGACTAAGTAGTCTATTTGATTACTAGGGTCCCATTTTATGTTTATACATACATGTTCAATTGTTTTGTATATACTTATATAATATAAGTGTCTCAATTTCTAAGTGCTCATTTTTAACTATCATCAAATTATATATATATATATATATAGAGAGAGAGAGAGAGAGAGAGAGAGAGAGAGAGTGATTTTTTTTTAAATTTTTGGTATTTCAATGTTGCATAATTCTTATCAAATTGAATAATCTAATACTAATCTCTCTAAGAATATGAATCGCACATATTCTCTGAAAGAAAATAATGTCTTTTAGAGTACAAAAATGTTTATAAATATTAGTTTCTTAGATGATTCAATCATGTATAAGAGAATCAATGAAAAATTGAATAATCCAATACTAATCAAATTAGATATTTTCTATGTTAGTATATTTATAATTATTTATTAGATTCTATTAGATGAATGAATATAATTACTAAGATTCTCAAATATATGAATATGACACTAGGGCATGAGAGTTTATTCAAAGATTAGGAACATAATCGAGTAGAAATGTATTTAGATTTTAGTTGAGCTTCAACAATTTCAAAGAAATTTGATGCATGATTTTATATTTTTGTTAAATGTAGTAGTTTCTCATAAAAAATTAGAGATATTATTTCGAGATCCAGTCTAGTTGCAAAATATAGAGTTATGACCTATAATCTTATTTACTTGTGAATTTTAGTAGATCATTTATTTCTTGATGAAGCCTTATCAGTTCAGAGTGCAAATAATAAATGTGAAATTTTATTGTGACAAATAAGTTGGAACATTTTAGCCAATTTTGTTTTTTACGAGTAGATTATGATTTAGGCAAGTAAGTTGTTAGATAATAAAAAGTTTTTTTTTTTTTTTAAGCAATATATTTGTTACATGTACATGCCAACCATCCAGTGCAAGGATCATTGTGGTAGTTGGGAATAGTAGTAAATTACTGTAATCTCCCATTAAAAAATCAAACTTTATGGGCTACTCTGTTGGGTAATACAGGAGTCCTTGGAGCTCATGCAACTATGATAGACTGAGCTAATTTAATGTTTTTGTTTTTGTCTCAATCATGTTACGAGCGTTGCCAGTTATTCTGCCTGGTTCTATATACTTTTTCGAGCAGTTGATCGCTTCAAGGCCAATTACAGCAGCTTCCCCGGGCAATTCAGTGGGTAAGTAGGGGCCAAATCTGGCCCACATCTTTGGTTCAGGCACTTGTGATTGTGGTGCAGCTAAGCTGTATTGCTCACTGTTGGTAGGGGAATGGATGAGGATGTTTCTAGGCTGAAGAACACCACAATTAGCCTGCTCAGCGATCTATCTTGTAATGGCTCCACCATCAACGATGACCTGATCAAAGAAATGTGCAGGTTCGGTGCTTCTGAGCTCCACGCAGTTGCTGCCTTCATAGGAGGAGTTGCCTCTCAAGAAGCGATCAAGGTTTCTTTTTTCTCTTCTTTTTTTTTTTTGCAAGGGAAATGGCACATTAACATGTTTCTGTTGGTCTCACAGCTGATCACAAAACAGTTTGTTCCTCTGTCTGGCACTTTTGTTTTCAATGGCATTGATCAGAAGTCCCAGCTGCTGACCCTGTAGAATGGCATGCTTCTCCTGTATCATTTATTGGACTATCTGTCCTAAGATCAAGAGCATGCACAAAAAAAAAAAAAAAAATCAACTTTATCAGTTATTATTTGCTGTGGTCCCCAAAAACTGTTCAAATGTTGAGAAATTAAGCAGTAATTTGGTTCGCTGGGTATGAGTTTCTTATTGTAGCATTCCTTGCAGGATGAAATATGCTGAACTCGCCAAATCCTCTTTTGCCGCTGCCCAAAAACAAGAGCACAAACTAGCTTAAGTTTTGATTTAATCCAAATATTGCTGTTTCACTGTTAACAAGAGCACAAAACAGCCTTACAGTAGTGAGCTGGGGCAGGTCTACCAGGTTAAGCCCTAGCCACACAGTGAGCCCATGTGACATGGGTCGGGTCACCCACGCTAGGCACTCACTAACATCAGTAGGAACCAATAACTTGGAACCCTACAGGATCATTTCAAGAAAAGCTGCAACAGTAAGACGATTTTGCAGAAAACTACATCAGTGCGTACCTGTGCATCACGTCCCAGCCGGCAGGCAGGAAACGCGGATGAACTGCAGTGACGAAAACTCGTCTCCATTTCTGACAAAAACAGTTAACGCCACCGTCTCCATGTTCCTCCAGGATCCGTTCTACCACTTGTTTTCCGTGTTGGCCATGCCCCAGCACCATTTTGTGCGGCCTGCTCGTCTGGCTTTTGTGGCTACCAATTTCAAAACCAGAACTCGCCGTGTCGGAAATCACGCTGCCAGCATCATCGTTCACCTGCCCCACAGTGTTTCTCTTCTTTGCAAGCCGTCTTCTCTCACGAGGGCCCGTGCCTACCATCAAAGCATTTTCCAGATCTTGCTCATCTCTTCCATAAAATTGCCTCAGAACCTTGGTAAAATAAAATTAAATGATGAATATAGAGGGATAAAAAATGAACACCCAAGGAGATATCTAATTAACAAAAAGTATCCTGGATTCTTCTTGAAACCGTTTGTAAATATGCATATATAATTGAATATTCTAGAATTCCCTAAGATTTATTAGAACTCTCAAAAATTCAAGACACTTTCATATATGTATATATAAGGAAGAGATGACCACATTTACAAACCATCAAAGTTTGTAAAGAATCTTTCTTCAATCAAAAATTTTATTCCTTTCAAATATTCTTTCAAGTTCTCTTTGATTCCAAGCCGTGAGTAGAATCAGAGATTGACTTGACAACAACCGAAGGACGAGTTGTCTAAGTACCACGGAGAAGCTTAATAGAAATCTCAAGTCCTTAACAGTTGGTTTCAGAGGAAAGTTGCAACGTGTGAGAGTAACTTGAAAATTATGATGGTGAACTCTCTCGTAAAAGAAATTTCTGAGCAAGTTAGAAGAATGGACCTTGACTCTCCCGCTAAAGAAAATTGTTGGGCAATTTCACTTTCACAATTGAGATACAGAAAGAGAAAACAATAAAGAACAGCAAACAATATATATTCCACAATCACAATCCAACCACCAAAGAATCAAAAAAAGAAATAGAAATGCACAAAATAAAGTGGTTTACTAGTCGTTCAACACGACTAGCTAAATCCACAAGAAAAATACGTATGCATTTACAGATTATAACTAAAATAGACATCCAGAATGTCTTACAGTTTATGTGCAGAAAATCATCATGATAAAAATTACATAGAGAGGAAAAAGAGATGAACAGTTTCACACCCCAAAACATAAATAAAAATAATTTATATTAATACAATTTCTAAGTTTAATTAACTGGAGCGGGCGGATCACTAGGACATGCCAGGCACTGCTCCAAAAATTCTTCGGCCTGTTGACCTGACAACAAGACCTCCGTTATTGTACTATTGATGCATTCCCGCTCTCTTGATATTTTCTTTCTTACACTTATATGAAAATATTAAAATAGAAATATTTCAGTTATATAAAATATATAATCAAAACAAATTATATACAATAAAAATGAAAAGAATAACAAGTCTCGTGATCCTCTCAGAAACTTAGAGGGTCAGGTGATCCGGTTAGAGATTACTATGACAGACACCAAAGAAAGGATAAATCTAAAGAAACAAAGCATAAAGAATACCTTGGAAGATCTTAAGGTGCAAATCTAAGACCTTAAAGAGGAGATGCAAGGTTCGTCGGTCCCGATGATGTCGCATGAGAAATTTATGAGGGTCTTAAACATGTTCACTAGCTTAAAGTCAAGGGTGAAAGTCTTGACCAAGCATTAAAAAGAGTTAAAGTAAGAGGTAATCATTTATAAGATAGCATTATCAGCTCGAGTTATAATTACTTATGAAGTACCAAGGGTGGAGTTACCAAATCCACATATTTTTGCTGAAAAGCGGAATGCCAAGGAGTTATATAACAACTTGTGGCACATGGTAAGATACTTTGTAGCAATAGCATTGATTGACGAGACAACAAAAATACACATTAATAATACAACTCTATGCCCTATGGTTACGTAGAATGTTCATGAAAATAGAAAAAGAGATATGAAGCATAGACACGTGAGCAAACTTCAAGAGATAAATCAATAAGTAATTCTACCCAGGAAATATAGGATACATAGCCAGTAAAAAGATCAAACATCTCAAGCACACAGGATCGATTCGTGAATATGTCATAGAGTTCTTTTTGCTAATGGTTGAAGCTCCTAATATGAATAAAAAAAACTCATCTTTAACTTTATAGAGAATCCACAAGGCTGGGCCAAGCAAGAGTTGGTAAGATGTAGAGTCCAAAACTTAGCCACGGCCATGAAAATAATAGAGTCACTCATGAATTTCTGAAAAGGAGACTTATATCAGGCCAAGCCATCTTTCAAAAATAATCATACTACAAGTAGGAAAGACAAGAAAAGGGATATATGTAGTCAAGTCAAATACTAATTATTTCCTATGAAATGGACCACATTGAGCACGTGAATATCATAAAAGAAAGGTCATCAATACCTTAATCGAGAAAGAGATCAAACAAGAGGATGCCGAAGTTCATATGAAATCAATGCAGTTATTGAATATCCTCAAGGTCAAGCAAGTAATGGAGCAGCTTCAAAACAAATGACTCATATACATGAATACCAAGGTGAATGTGATGTCTACCAAAGTAATGATAGACATATATCTAAGACTCAAGCTCCATATATCTAAGGAGATAAGATGACTAAATACAATTAACTCAAATATCAAGACTTCAAAAGGAGTAGCTAGTGAGGTGACAATGAAGATCGAGATATGAGAATGTAAAGTCAACTTCACAGTGACACCTATGGATTACTTTAATATATTGATCAGGATTGACTTCCTTCACCAGGTAAAAACTATATCTATACCTTTTCTAGGTTTGATAGCTATTTTAGAAAAAGAGCCAACATATATGATTCTCATAATCACCAAAAACAAAGCTAAGACTCATGTAGAGGTGTCAACCGGGCTGGACTGGTATGAGGCACAACACGGTTCGGCCATGCTTGGGCCGGACCGGCACGAGATAATCCCGTGCCCGGGTAAGGCACGAGCCGTGCCGTGCCGTGCCTAACCCGGCACGGTTCGGTGCCCGTGGCATGACACACCGACACGGGTTCGCTCCTGTGTCCCCCTTGCTTCGCCCCTCCCGCAAAAAAAGACCACGGGTCGGGTCTGATTGGACCCGACCCGCGGTCCCTCAAGCCGAATCAATCCCCCCCAACGGGCAAAAAAAAAAATTAGAAAAAAAATTAAATTTTAGCCGTCGGATCTAGCATCCAATGGCTAGGTGGCAGAATCCAACGGTCCTCATAATTCTGCCCCCTAAAAAATTAAAAAAAATTCAAAAAAATGACTTTTTAAAATAAAAAATATTTTCTTTAATCTTTAAATTCCACCCCCCTCCTCTCTATAACATTTATATTTTTCATAAATATTTTCTCTCAAATCTCTCATTTTCTCTCTCAAAAATCTTGATCCTCTCTCTCAGGACTCGGAATTTCGGCATTCGGCTTGGATTTCTGGGAATCTCAACTTTAGTTTTGAATTTTGAGCTTGACTGTGTTGCACCGTGCACGTGACCGACCTCACTACTTTTACCAGGTAATTTATTTTAAAATTTTTTTACACACTCTCTCTAGTTTCTCTCTCTAAACTAAAAATAAAAAATTTTAAAATCAGACATCTAGTCTCTAAATAACTATTCTGATTAAGAAAAATCCTAAAAAAATGACAAATACTAATGAAATATATTTAAATTTAGAAAATAAAAATATTACACAGAGGTCTGAGGCTGCTAAAACTTTGGTTTCTCCAGTCGTCTCAACCCAAACGTCTAAAAAACAAAAAACTATGAAGACTTATGTAATTTGGACTCATTTTAATATAATAAAATAAAAAAATATTAGGGATGAGAAAGAAGAAATGACACAGTACAAATATTGTATGATACTTTTAACATGTAAGAGTTCATTTGGGACTGGACACCTTAAGAGGCATGCCGAATTATGCACCAAAAAACATGATCTATTAGATCCTAGGCAAACCCAACTTGGCACTGCATTTTTTAAGACTGGATCGAATTCAGTCTCAAAGTTTACTCCCTTCATATACTCCAGCAAGTTGGGTAGGGACGACATGACCAGACTTATCACATTGATGGATCTTCCAATCAGATTTCCGGAAGATCCAATGGTAGTGCACATCATGCAGACATATTTTCAGCCTGCTTATTGTAGGATTCATAGGTCCATATCTAGGAATGACATACTAAAGATATACAAGTTAGAAAAATAAAAAATAATTAATGAATTTATGGCATATAGTGGAGTGGTGTCCATGACGTCTGATATCTGGACAAGTCACGATGAATTATCTTATGCATGTCTCACCAGCCACTATATAGATTCTAACTGGACTATGAATAAAAAAATTTTAGGATTCTCTGAGATTCTTCATCCTCATGATGGCCGGGTCATTTTTGAGTGAATGATAAAAATCTTTAGGGAATATAAAATTTAAAATAAAATTTAGTATCACATTCGATAACACATCTAATAATGAAGTAGCGATTAACATGTTTGTTAAAAATATTAGAGACGCACCATTATGAGAGCTTTTTTATGTCAGATACATGTGTCACATGATTAACCTGATTGTTCAAGCGGGTATGAAGGTGTGTTCCCCCATGTTGGATAATATACGTAATGCACTAAAATATATTCGTACTCCTCGCAGACAACAAGAGTTTGGTAGTCTCTGTTTGTCTGCGAATTTTAAGAAGAAATTCCAATCAGATGTGAGACATCGTTGGAATTACACGTACCTAATGTTGAAATCATGTGTTAGATACGAACACGTAATATCTGACTACGTCAATAGTAAAAGTAACGAACTTATTATTGATGACACTAACAGGGCTTCGAAAATTTCATTTATGAAATTCCTGAAAATTTTTTATGACACGACGAACAAATGTTTGTCGATTTATACACCCACGACTTGCATTGCACTCCGGTGCAATGCAAGTACTTAAAGTACTGTCCCACTGTTCCATCTCTTTATTGTCACGCTGCATGCACGGACCCTAGGGTTAAGGTGAAAGGGATAAAAAATACCATAACTTACATTTCCTCGTGCATGAACATGGAAAAGCCACCTGAAGGGTTCATTCACGAGAAGTTGACTGACCTGTTCACGTACTACGATACTAGGTATGGTAGTGGTAGTAGTGAGACTGTGATTATGGACATTAATACCTTATTTGGAGATGACAATTTTTTCATTCAGCTAGCGAGAAGAAAACGTAGGGGTGGACCATCACATAGGAGAGAGCTTTCTCGGTACTTAGATACCGATTACTGCTCAATCCAATCATATTCTGATACTAAGAATCTTGATTTATTACAGTGGTAAAAATCATATGAGTCTACCTTTCCCGTGCTATCTAGGATGGCACAGAATCTACTGATTCCTCCGGTGTCAAAATTGGAGAATTCGAGATTTAGCATCCATGATCGTGCTGAAGCTGGGACTAGGACATGGACTGCAGTCGCATCCACTGCGATAGCAGAGGAGTTGATTACTGATGATGATGATCCATATGATACTGATATTGATGTTGCAGCTAATGATGCTCATGAGATACTGATTGATGATGATCTACTATTTTTTGATTTTGATGTTTTGTTATTTATTGATTGTACGCTTTATTTATACGTTATGTTAAAACTTTAATTTGTTTGGTTCAGACCTTCGATATCTAATGGCTGATTGGTTATTTTTCATTTGGTTTGCTTATATTTTTTTTTACTTTTTAATTTTTTTAAACATAATTTATTGATTTATTTATTTTTTTTGTTTTAATTTTTCATTTAAATATTTATAACTCTATTATATAATTCTAATAAATTTTAAACTAATTTTATATTACATTATAAAAAAAATTAAGTTTGTAATTTTAATAAATTTTAACAAATTTCATATTATAAATATATAATATTATACTTTATCTATAATTGTATATATAATTTAATAATTTATATAATTAAAATAAAAATTAAAACAAAATAAATTAAGGGTTCGGCCCGACCCGGCGGAACCCGACAGATTCACGCCACGAGCCCACGCTGGGCTGACCTCCACAAAACCGTGTCGTACCTGGCCCGGAACGAAAGCACGGTCGGACCAGCTAAAAATGGGCTGGGCCAGCCCGGCATATCCCATTTGACACCTCTACTCATATGTTGTCAACTATGTAATAGAAGAATAGATTGAAAAAGAATAAGATAACATAATTAATGGCTCTCAAGTTAGACTCAATTGGCCCTATGAGAGATCATATGCTCATGGGAAGCAAGAAGGTTTTAAATAGATGTGTCAAGTGGGCGGGCAGCCCAGATCGAACCGAAGCACGGTCCGACTGAGTCATGCCAGGCTCAACATGACATAATCCAGAACCATGTATAAACTCGTGTTGGGCTGGCTCCCCCGCACGATTCGTACCAAGCTCACTCGAACCTTTTGACTGGCCAGGCATGACCCGATTGTGCAATGGTAATACAAGTGTGTCATAGTGAAAGCATGGACCATGGTGTAGGAATGATATGGTATGCTGTGCATGTGTGCAATGAAGTTAGTGAGACACATTGTTTGTATGTGCAATAATGATATTGTGCAGTGGGAGTGTAGCGTCTGCAGTGGTGATACAGTGACGTGTGTGTAGTAGGTGTTGTATGTGCACGTAGTGAAATCAACAGTAGGCATGCAATGTACAAGATATGTAATTGTATTGTGATGTGTATGTTGCGTGTGCAGTAGTGATACAGTGGTGTTGTGTGTACTGTTTATATGTGACATGCAATGATTGTGAAATATGGGTCTTTTCCTGTTGCTACATATACTTATAGAAAAATTAAAGATTTATCTGACTATCCAGCAGTTGTATAGATGAGGCAAGCAAGAGCCTAGTGAAGGCATATTTCATATTGTTTACCTAAAAATAAAGAAGATATTAATCCTAATAATAATAGGAATATGAAATTTTTGGTATAATGTGCATATTATTGGAAAAATGATCATACATTGTGTTAGTGATTTAAGTACATATTATAGGAATATTAAATTATATAATATTCACCAACAGAGATAGGCTAAATGTGTTTTTACTTAAATACTAACACAATGTATCTCACATTAATTCCAAGGTTAAATGTGATTGTGCGAGAATGATGCTTAAATGACTAATCACATTAGGTATCTTTGTGTTACATGTATAAGTTGAAGGTCATGTCTTGATATGATGACAAATACATTCATCCAATGATAATATGTATTGGGTTAAAATGACAAATTCTCTTTGATTTTTGAGGATAAGATTGTCGAGATATTAATCTCTCATAGACCTAATACTAGAGTAAAAATTTTATGCACTTGATACGATCTCTATCTCCTTCATTTATTAATTATTGGATCTATTCGTATATTCTCATGAAATTCTCTTATAGTGATCATGACTTGAAAAAAATATATGAATCAACTCTATCGCAAAGAATAATTTGTTGTTTACTATATATTCCACTTATTCTCTTAAAATTAATTTTGATATTTTATTAATATATGAATTTTATGTATTCCAGGACATTCAAATAATTTATTATCTTGCTAAATAATTCAATTTTAATGTAATTTATTTTTTGTTTTATATTATTTTCTAAAACTAGAAGACTTCGATAATGGATATTTTCTTTGGTGCTACGCATGATGACTTGAATATGTTCTTCCCTACTATTAGAAAACATACTAGATATTTAAATGTCATTGACCCTTTGTTGATATATTATAAACTTAGTCACTTATTCTCAAGGATTAAAATATCAGTTTCTACGAAAATATCGGTACATAAATTTTACGAATATATCGGATATATCAAAAATATATTGGTGTGTATTTATAATTGAGCATCAATCAAGAATAGATATATCGGTATTAATAGATATATCGACACTTAGAATTTATGAATATATCAAAGATATATAGGTAGATATATCGGAAATTTTTATCATTACTTATTCCTAATGAAACAAAGATTTTTGTATCACAGTATAAAAGATATATTAAAATTAGATTGTGAAACTTGTCAAATAAAAAACTAAATTAAAATTTCATACCCTACTGGTGAGAAAAATGTAAATAATGACTAATTCAATTTAATTTATTTACATATTATGGAACCTAATAGAATAGCAATACAAAATAATTAGAAATATATTATTATATTTATTAATGATCATACTCGTTATATTTAACTTGATTATATTTTGATATAGATATTTAATAAAAAAATGAAAAATTTTAATTTTATAAAAAAACAAAAATTATAATAAAATTTTAGAATACACACACACACACACACATATATATATATATGTATGTATGTATGTATATGATAAAATTAGTACTTATTATATTAATCTTGAGAATTAAGACCATCACCAATACTTTTTGTACCATCACACTCTTTAAAAATAAAGTGATAGAAAACATAAATATTTGATTGAATTAGTTATAATATTTCATTATGATAAAAATGTATTAATCACAAACTACGTGAACAATCCAAATAAATTAATATGTTTTTTTTTCTACTTTTTCAAGTTTTATATCCTAGAAAAAAATTATTCTATTTACCTCTCAATTTTTTAAAAACATATATTTTATTCAGGACCCGCTTCTATAGATAATAAGATGAGCAAAGTGAAAAGGTATACACATGTTATTCTCTTGTATTAGTCTCCTGAGATAGATAAAATACTAATAAGTAATAACATTATATTTTTTCAAGTAACTCTAATTCTTTGAAGAATCTAAATAGATAAAATATTGACAAGTACCGATGTAAGGATTAAAATGTTTCACTTAAATCTCTTACTTTCTTTTACACTTCTGGATTCTTCCTTGGGGCTCTAGTGAAAAAAGAAAATCATTCTTCATCTATTTACAAACATATTAGATAATATTATAATAATTTTATTCTCAAATAACCATGTGTACTAAATACCAACAAGTAAAAAATACAAATTTTCTAATTTTAATAGATACATGGGTTTCCATTGATGAGGAAATATCTCATAGGTAGTAGTTCAAAACTTCATCTCAATTCCAACTCCAGACGAGTGTCGATCCAGAAGAGTTGACTACCCAAACCTTCATGTTTATACCAAAAGAAAAGAGGTTTCTCAATCTATTCAAAACCAAGAGAAAACTCCTTTTCTAACTTCCAAGATAGCATCAATAAATAAAAATAATTCACTCTAATAAAATTTTCAAACTAATACCTTAATATTCGAGAAGATTTATTGATTATTGCACAAATAAATATTCAATGTGAAAATAAATATTAAAGAAAATAAATTATTTAAATGTATGATTTATTATAAAAGAATTTATTCAAATTTTAAAGTTGTTCATTAAAAATATTTTTTCTCCAATAACTATGATATTCTCAATTCGATATTTATCTCTATTACAACTTACTGATAAATAATATATTAATTAAACATGAAAAAAAATTATTATAACTTTGGGGAAAATGTGTATGTGGAGCAGCCACATAATTTTCGAGCACAAATAAAATATTTACATCCAATTTGTAGATTAGAAAATATCTCAAACAGCCCAAAGAAGCTTTTTTTGTCTCCCTACCCTCAAACCCAAACCTAACTCATGTTATCCCTTCGCCCATATATGGGCATAAAGTCCCTAGGATTGAAGCAATTAAGACCCTCATCTCAATCACATTATAGGTGATCTAGTAGGCACACTGGAAAAATATATTTTGCAACCATAGGAATTGAACTCATATACCCAATATTAAAGTATTCATTCTCTTTTGCCTAACGAATTACTATGCAATTGGTATACAGATCAAAGTAGTTATTGAAAATCTACTTTATAGATTACAAATAATTTATTAATTTACTAAAATAATTTAAATAACATGTTTATATTATTTATTGTATGTATGCATAATATTTTATTATGTAAAATAATATGTTAAGAATCACTCAACTAAAAAACTATCTTCGGTCACAACTACTAACAGAAGATCTTGGGAGAATAAAATATTTTTTAAGAATTAAGATGATTTATTATAATAAAAATATTGTATTATAGCCGAGTTGATATGCCTTGAATACTCATTTAGAGATTAATCTTTTGTGTTCCACTTTAATAAATATTCCTATTAAGCTAGTTACTAATTTTTCATCTGATATAGGTCATCCAGCTAATTCAATTATATAAAAAATAATTATAAAAATTATTAATTATATAATAATTATTAGACTAAATATAATTAATATAATTAATTATTTTTTATATTCTTTATATCCAATTCACCTTAATGCAACTCCTCACATATTTAGACATGAAAACAAAATCTTTAAAACTTGATATTTTGCATAGTTATCACTAATATCTTCAACTACCCTTGTATTCAAATTACAGTTGGATATCAGATATTGTTGTACTCCAAGTCTAACAAATTGTTCTTTTGTAGTTGATCTTTTGTGTTGCACTCCAACAAATTATTCTTTTGGAGTTGATCTTTTGTGCTACACTAGTAAATTATTCTTTTGGAGTTATTCTTTTAAATTGTACTTTAACATGTATTCATATTATTAAGCTAATTATACTTCTTTTATCTAGAATGTGTATTTTTATTGATTAATTATATATAAAAAATTATATTTAATAATAGCTATGTAATTATTATCAGACTATATATAAGCAATATAATTAATTAATTTTTAGATTATCCATATGAAACTGACATTGATGCAGCTATTCACACATTTAAACATATAAAAAAGTCTTTATAATTTAGCATACCATTCGGTGATCATGAACATCTTCAATTAGATAAGTATTTAATTTACAATTAAACATCAGTTTGAGACTTACCAAGATATCTACTATAAATTATTCTATCTTTTATGAAGAAAATCTTATTTCATAAAAAAATAAAAAATGAATAATAATTTCTAAATTCTTGACAAAGATTGAATACATGATGGAGACAATAAATATATATGAGATTTTTTTGATCACACATCTAATTGAGAAGATTAGTATTGCAATTATTTTTCCAATTACTTCTTATTATGAAAATCAAATAGCGAGATATATAATATTTAATTCAGTAATTCACTAATAAATAAAATATAAAAATAAATTATTTCTTTCTCAATAAAAAGATAATATGAGATTTATATTATAACTTATATTCTTACATAATTGATATATTTAAAAATATCATAATAATTAAATTCATTTATCTTTATTTTCTCTAGACTTAATATTCTAGATATAATACCAATGATTTCTCTTGACTGCAAACAATGTTTGCAGTCATTCAAATGACTCTTTTTTAGTAACTAGCTTAATAGGAATTAGGAATACTTATTATATATGGTTGTTTTACCTGCAAACAACTCTTACTGTTAGCAGTCATTTTTAGTTGTTTTATATTTTATATTTTTAATAATTTTTATATTTTTATGATGAGAGCACCTAGCATGTGAACACCCTCAACCATTTATAACTATCATATACAAGATTATGAAACTTTATACCATTATGTATTTCATTATTGATATCAGTTTTTTATTATGCACATCATGACTTATTTTTCCTTTAATAATTATAAATGTTGCCCCCAAAGAAACTAATCATGAATTAAGTTGTTTCAGACCAAGCATGCAATCAAAAACAAAAAACATAGTTTGTTATAAGAAAACACTGCTACAAATACGAGCACCATTAATGGTTGGTTAGTTTTTGTATGGAAAAGTAAAAGCATTTCCATTGGACTCATCTTCTCTTCTTTCTTCTCTTGCAAACAAAATTAGTTTTAGGAATCTATTGAAGAAAAATAGCTGTCAGGCTTGTTCAGTGGAATAGAAATGCAGATAATAATGAGCTGTTTGTTAAGTGTTTGGTACATGAGCATTATTTTTACAACTTGCTATTCGATTTTTTTTTGGTGTTGCTTATAATCATTCATATGAACATACAGACACATATTACTGCAGTAGAAGAGGAATGTGTGATTCTCACGAGATATGAATTTTGGTATCTCTTTACCTGAACAAGCTCTTCACGGCGCTTGGCCGGAATTTTTGCACCATGGCGCAAAAGAGCCATGGCTGCAGAGCGGACGTGCAGAGGAGATAACCCAGCCGCATCGATTTGTAACGATGATGCATCATCTACATCAACTTTGGTTGTAGCCAATCCTTCTCCAGAAGCAGCAGTCGTACGTACAAACAGTGGAATACCAAATTCTGCGACAATCTGTTTTTTATATTTCTCAGCAGCAGCATGAGCAACTTCATGGCAGTCAACACAAAGTAGCACTATATCATGCGACCTGTGGCTTTTCAAATGCTCAGGAAAATGCAGCCTGTAGCACGAGGGTATTATTCGATATCGCAAGTAGTGACGCCCTTCGCCACATCCAACACATATATTTTTCTTGCTTTGTATGTAAAAATCATTATCTTCATCCTCCGGACGGCCTTTAGGTTCAAAAAGGAGCATTATTGTTGGTGGGTTCTCTTCTACAGGCTTCGCGAGGTCACGACGGAGATACCTATCAGATATTAACAGCATCCCCCCCTTGGTTAGAGACACAAGTCATTACTGAGAACAACAAGTAGACCAACTAACCATTCCAGCTTTTTATGATCGCAATAACAAAGCAGCCGTCCATCACTCGCATAGATCCTACAGTCATGATACACTGGAGATTTGCAAGAGAACTTGCGTGCAAATCGCTCTCGTGATGCTTTCCGAGCAGCAGCATCCTCCATGCCTTTGACCCGAATAGATTTGGGAGTGAATATTTGAAATTCTGAGTTTTGTACGGAAATTATTCGTTTAAAATAAAAAATATAAAATTTAATTATGGTTTCAAAAATATGTACAAATTAGTGAGTCTTAAAACAAAGTGACAATGCCGTTATTGTGAATGGCACAATTGTCACGCTGTTGATTTTTTAAAATTCAATAGTTGGCTTCCACAACGCCAGCAATTGAATTTTAAAATTTTTCAAAATGATGATATTGGGAATAACGACTATTTAATTAAACAAATGATCATCGTTCACAATGCCGAGTATTGAATTTTATAAATTTACAAATGATGGTATTGTGAATGACAATCATTAAATTAAATCAAATGTCATCGTTCTCAATGTTGACTTTTGAATGATTCCTTCCCCAATTTTTCTGTTCTCTAATTTCTCCTAATCCTGTGTTTATTCAATAATTTGTTCCACTAGAACATCATCTCCACCAGAACCTACAGCTGCAAAAAATAATACATTTACATAATATAAAAATATCTTCATCAGTGTTCTAATCATTTACATCTCAAGTGAAAAAATTAAATTACAGGATACATAAATTCTATAGTGTCCAACTGAAAAAATTACAAAATAAATTAAAACATCTCAAGCTAACACACATACCCTGAGTTCTAATCATCCAAAAAATATATAATCTTGCTTAACTTCAAATCATATATGCGATTCAGAAATGATAATCTTCTCTCAGGTCCCATAAAAAGAGTTGCAGGTGCCTCCAACCTTTTTCTATGCAACAAAATCTGTATCCTCATTTCTGTTTTAATCAAAACACACAAAATATCACGTGCAACAAAAAATAGATAACCATGTTTAATAAAAAGACTTGAAGAATATAAATTTAACACACACCTAATTTCAGTAAGAATTGTGTCCGAGAATTTATTGGATAATCAAAAGGAACAAGCACTTTCAGAGGAATTGTGTTAATGTGGGGGTAGGGAAGGTGATATGTCAATGTTAGTTGGTATGGAAGGTGATGTGCAGGTGTGTGGGGGTATAAACATATCAGGTGAGGGATAAGAAGTAAACATAGTCGGCTCAAGTGTACCAAGACCACTCTCACTGTCTGGATCATGACCTAACTCACCATCTCGAGAATGACCTCGGCAATCAACTCCCGCTCTTCCTCTCCCTCTACCTCAAACAAGCTACATGCATGATGGTGTTGACGATACCAGAGGTCTAATAAATGACTCATGTGATGTCGAAGCCTTCTCAGTGTTCCCGACAATATGATAGTCTTCACTGATCTGGTATAACATCGATCTGGCAATATGATGTATGTTGCATAAAGGACCAGGAGTATCAATACGAGAACGATTGGCTATGTCAACAATAGTAACAATCTAAGTGAACTAAAGAAAGAATTATAATTACATAATTTAATAATTAAAATTAGATAAAATATTTTAGAAACACATGACTCTAACTTACCAAAATATCCATACTACCGGTTGTAGAATAGAACCTCATAACATCCCAATGAAGTCGTGGTGTCATAAAATTCCATGTAATATGATGATACTATTGCATGTATGGATAATGAAAGTCCATTAGACCCACCATAGGGGTTGAAGTGATGATCCTAGCAACTCACGTATCCTATAATACTATGTATGGTGCATGATACATCATCCAAACGCACTGGTGTCGTCCACGTGCATCCACTACATGTAACTTTTGCTCGTAAGAGCAAGCTGGAGGTATCTTTTGATGCAATTCAAGCTGGAGTAGGACTCTCTCTGGATGATGCCACTCAATAATCTCGAAACAAATGAGTGATGACATCATCTGCCAGATCTCCTGATCAGCTAAGCAGATATATGGAAGCTTATCAAGTAACTCACCCATGTAAGGCTTCCATGAGACCTATATATGAATACTTTATGTCAATAAATTTTACAAAAATATGAATATAATTAATATAGATCCATATAATTTCACATAAACATTATCTGATCATGAGTCTATGCATCTAGCTAATATTGGTATGGAAAAGTACACCCAATGGGTTATGCACCCATGTCAAAAGTACTCTCCACCTATACTCGAGTGGAAGAGCTAGCTCTACCTCTGGCTCAGCCAGAGATTAAACTGGTAATCCATCGTGGCCAGCCTCAGGTATGTCACCATCCCCGAATTCGACATCGGCATCGTGTAAGGCATGAGCAAGTGGTAGTGCTATATCTGCGTATGGTTGCCCAAAATCAGATTCATACATAACAACACACATTCCCAATTATTACATACCTGTATGAGTGTAATACAATCACTAATACCACGGCTACGATCCAAGATGGCTCGGCATAACTCGTGGTATTATTGTGCTAGTACAGCATCACCCCAATTATATATCACAGTATCCTGTCTAATCTCACAATAGCAGAAGAAAGTACATGGAAATATGCACACCCTTCTTGTTCACAAACAAGAAGCATCCGATCAGTGCTAAGATGAGTCCACGCTCACAACGCTCTAATGTGACCTCATATACATCATGTGGCATGCTGGATAACCGGATACATAACCACCGCAATAAAATAGTGGCTCCTCTGATAACATCAGTGGGTGGGATGACATTGAGCATGTCCGCCCATAACACCGTCACATCGAACACACATGTGCCGGTGATTGCTGGGCCATGGATACGAAGGCCAAGGAGGATGGCGACGTCCTATAAGGTAATAATCATCTCCCCTATTGGCACATGAAACATGTGTGTCTCGAGCCACCATCTCTCAATGAGTGAGGTAATAAGTGGTTAATCAATCACAATGTGGCCCAAATAGTATATACCATAAAATTCAGCCCTATTCATGTATGGTTGAATCTGAATATCCATCCTCTACATATAGTCATGAAGGCTCTCATTTGCTATTGAGGGCATAGGATCTCCTGAAGATATAAGAAATAAAAAAACCAAATTAAAAAGTGATTATGTATAAATTATATGTTACAACTATTAATAGTAATTGATAATTAACAATTTACATACATGCTTTATATCTACTAAGTGTGATCACTGTCTATCTTACAATACCAAGATAGATGTATTCGATGGATCTGCGTCATGAAATCTCTTAGCCATGTTTATAAGATATAACAAATCCAAAATAATTATCAAAACATAGTTATCAATATTAATCACAATGATAATTTACAATACACATGTACAATAAGAAAGTTTCATTCAAAGAAAAAGTCTGATACAAGACTACAACAAAATATTCGGGGCCTCATGTACAATAAATAAATACTTGTACATAAGTCTTATACAGAACAACAACAACAACAACAACAACAAAAACAACAAAAATGAGGCCTCATTTACCAACAAATAACTAAATTTGATTTTTATTCTTACATGACCATCGATTGTGACCCTCTTGTTTGCACAACTCGCATTTTATCTTTGTTTTCTCCTCCCTGACGTCCATTTCATTATACAAACGGGTTGATTTAGGACATCCACTGACTTGTCATTTCATTGACCCTAGAGCTACGATTATTAGATCATCATCATATAGGTCACTCGTCTTCATTGAATATGAGATAAAACAAGCTTGCCCAAGTGTCATAGTAGGCCTGTGTAGTATAATAGCCTTGAACAAATAGCCAAAAATAAAAACTTCGATGCTGACATGCTGCTATGATATGACTACATGGAAATCCATATATCAGTGTCTTACCACAAGTGCAATTCTTATCACTTATATTGAGGTGTTGAATGCGACCACTCCTGGAACTTACGTGAAATATGCCCTATATGTGATCGTAAATTACAATTTTCATTGATCCAGCCTTAACCATATGACCTTTAATATGAGTATCAACATATAGTGTGAACTGCTCATCGGATGCTAATCTATTAGCACATTGTTCCCTTCTTGCAACAAAGTAACTGTTAAGGCGGAAAAATATCAACTAAACTAATGTAGTGATTTGTAAGCTATGAACCCCTTTAAGAACACTATTAAATACCTATAACATATTGGTTGTCATTATCTCATATCTTCGACATTCATCATGTGAAAGTACCCATAACGGAAGAGGTATCACCTCTAACCATTGTCGTGCTTCATGATTAATTCTCCCAATTGTAGCCATATGCATATTCATCTTCCATGGTGTTGACGCAATAGCTACTCTGTAGACCAAATTCTTCCAGAATTTATCTTTGAAGTGGGTAATAAAATTACTTACAAGATGATGCATGCAAATCATGTGATAGGCATATGGTGCATCCCAACCAAGATAAGGATTGCTCATAACTATCATAATACCTGCATGTCTATCAGATATAACACAAATCCCCGTTCGTTGAGTTACTTTATTTCTGATACATGCCAAGAACTATCCCCAACTATTAGTATTCTCACCTTCTGTAATAGTAATGCCAATATGAACAATTGATTATTTTCGTCACATCTCATAGCAATCAATAATGTCCCTCTATACTTCTCATACAAATGTGTACTATCAATACTTAGTGTAAAATGATAATTTGCGAATCCTTCAATAGATGGCTTGAATGATTAGAATACGCGTTGAAATATATCCTTGTTTGGCACACTGAGAGATGGTTTTCCAAATAATAACACATCCAGGATTTGCTTGTTCAATGGCCAAGAATAAACATGAGAGATATGTATATGATTGGGAAAAATCACCAAATAAGTGTCTAAATGCCTTGTGCTTCCCATCCAAGGCTTTTTTAATATGAAATTTCATATCCCTATTTCTCCATCACAATTGCTTGAATAGTCACAGGGGACAATGTAAATTATGCCTTGATTATTAATTCTATATGAGCATCAACCAACTTTGAGTCTAGTTAATGATGCTCATGGTTCAAATATGAATTTACACAAGTATGCGACCCTTTATATTTGTTGATCACAAATAAATTAGTATCTTTCACAACCATGGCACGTAGCTTCCATTTATATTGACATTCTTTGGCTTTCTTACATCTTAAAACAAGTACTTTTTTTAAGGAGGCAGCTACAACAAACTCATGGTGTATTTTAATTGAGTAAATCTTTGCAACCTTTTGTAATTTGGATTTAGAATTAAAAACTTGCTCAACTTCAAATTCAATACTCGCATAACTAGTTGTTTCTTGCTCACATGAAGTCTAACCACTTGAAATAACAATATCTATGTTTTCAACGTGTTCAAAACAATGTGTTGGTGGTAGGTGAAACTTAATAGGAGCCGACTCATCAGGTTACTCATCATTATCTGTGATATTCGATACATCACAAGATAATACATGCACAGAGATAAATATCTTTCGCTCATTCTCCAAAACTTAATTTGTAGACTAGAATGATGAAACATATACATTATATTGAACATGTAAGTCATCATCATATTCAGCATCAACATCTTCATCAAATTCATCATTACCTTTTTCATAAGCGCAAGCATCATCTCCATATGCTCTAGTATCTCGTACTAGACCATTGATAGGCCCACAAACATAGTCAATTTCTACAACATTCTCAATTTCTACAACACCAATAGATTGATTTACTTATTAGTGTATTCGAACGACCTCAACAAATAATTCAATTTCTTCAATGCTAGTTGTGTTAACCATTTTCAACATTTAGTGTACATAACTATCATTCCATATTGTAAGAGGTTGAAACTTATTTTCACTTTTTAGAGGATATTTACACTTGATTACTATGTTGAACTTCTGTTTGTCAATAGGTGTGCTTTAAAATATAATATCACCTAATTGCTTAAACGTGCAATCAACCAGTATTTCCAAAGAATAATTAACGTGCAGTGATTCACTTTATTTATCATCATGAGTTAACAACAAAATGCATGACAAAGTTTATTACTAGCATAAGTCTTCCACTTAAATTTCTGAAAGATATTATACTAGCTCATTGTATTAAGAAATACTATTAATCTGCTTATCATAAGGTTCCTAGGTCGACTAGTAAAAATAACATATTAAAAAATTAAAAAATTAAAAAAATAATTAAGAATTAACAAACTTAAAACATAAAATGAATTAATGAATATTCTTGCTAATGTCTAATATTTAATTAGTTACAATAACAAAGTTTTTACTTGCATTACTACCTAGTTTATCGATTCTAAAAGCATGCTAAATAAAAAAAATATTAGAATTTCATAAAATCTTTTATTCTTATGATAATCATGTCATATACGAGGATGCATAAATGTCTTAATGAAATGCGAGATATAAAATAAATTATTAAATATTTGATAATACTTTAAATAATAGTATGATAATAAATATTTTCATAAGAATCATTAAACATCAATCCTAATAGTACAAGTCAGCTTCAAAATAATTTTTCTCTCATTAGAATACATACATGATATATTAAAATATATTTAAATACCTAATAAACTATAAAAATTTTATAATTTATGCAAGTTAATAAGCCTTAAAAAAAATCAAATTGATATCAAACATTTTAATTCAACATATATGTTATTTGATTCATGTGTTTTTACCAACATATAATATTTAACTACATTAATAATAAAACATATGAAATAATAATTAATAAATCAAACTAGAATATAAGAATTTAATTATTTTTGTAAGTCAACAAGCCCAAAAAAAAAGTCAAATTGATATAAAACATCATTTTAATTAAGCACATATGATATTTGATTCATGTGTTGGTTACCAACATATAATATTCAACTACATTGATAATAAAACATATGAAATAATAATTAATAAATCAAACTAGAATATAAATTTTTTTAAATATTAAAAAAACATTTTAAGATATGATGGATATATATTCATTAATATATACTTTCACAACCTATTTTGTACTTATGTACATATGAAATATAAGTTGTATATTTAACTAATATAGCGGACACTCATATTTTAGTATAATGATTATTAAGATAGAAATGAATTATTTGAATTATTAATCACCATTTCATCCTTTTATTTCTATCATAGAGTTAAGGTCAAAAAGATAGCAAATACTCAAATTCATATCGACTTATATGAACCAACCACAAAAACCAGAGAATAAGATTTACAAATAATTAAATAATCTATTTAAATATTACGAAACAAAGTATCTTAGTTTTAACATATCCTTGAGCATGGTGATATATATCATATTCAAAAATGATGATTTTTTTATTTAAATAACTAGGGAAAAATGCCAAGGAAATCCATCAAATATGAGTAAGTTATCGAGACACTTAAATATCAATTACTATTTTATCTAGTCTCATAATAACATGAAAATTTTTGATATATTGAATTGATAAAAATTATATGAATTCACATTTTTCATATTATTTGAAATAACAATTGATCTAGTGATCCCTTCAGTGATTATCATAGCATCGGACTTTGTGTTGTATATAGTTTGTTTTGATAAATTATTTTGTATAATCAAAATATTTTTGTTTCAATATTTTATCAGTGTAGGAAATAAAATATTGAAAGGTTTGGAATACTGCAATAGCACAATACTGGGGGTCTTGCTGCTCGGTCAGTGGGCCGAAGAAAATTTTGGAGTACAACCCAGTCCATCCAAGTAATCCGACCCACTTTGTTATTGATATTAAGAAACTGTTTAATATAAATTGATTTTTATTTCTATTTTTTCGCTGCTGCTATTTATCTCTTCTCAACTTGCTCATTTATCACTAACTAAGTTGAGAATATTTTCCTCTATATTTAAAGTCATTTTTACTTTATAATGTGATGAAAATAAGTTGGAATATCATATTAAAGTTTCATATGCAACTTGTCACCCCAATGTGAGTACAAATTAATTCAATCAGATACACTTAAATTTATGAGAACCTAGTAAAGAGAATATCAAAAATAAATTTAAATATTTGATCACTTTTAATTAAAATTGCTCATTATATATGCAGGTAATTCTTTTACATCATAGATCACGGATAATTACTATTTTTTAGAAATTTCATAAAATAATAAAAAAAATAATCTCATAAAAATATTAAAAAAATAAAATTAATAAAATATTAGAATATATTTCAGATAGATTTAATATTTACTATATGAATTACAAAATTATATGTCATGCTTCATATATTGACACACTATCACAGAATTTGATGGCCAAATAAAAAAATAAATAATTGATTGAGATAATGTGTACAAATTTAATTAGGATGAAAATTTTGAAGTACTTTTTGGGAAATATGATTTTAACCAAGAATTACCTAATCAACCAGCAGCCCTCTTATGTCATCTCAATGCATACACCATTTCATAATCTAAAGGAGGGTCATTTGACATAAATTAAAAAATTTAAAAAATTTAAAAAATTTAAAAAAATTAAAAAATTAAAAAATTAAAAAATTAAAAAATTAAAAACTTAAAAAATTAAAAAATTAAAAAATTAAAAACTTAAAAACTTAAAAAATTAAAAAATTAAAAAATTAAAAAATTAAAAAATTAAAAAATTAAAAAATTAAAAAATTAAAAAATTAAAAAATTAAAAAATTAAAAAATTAAAAAATTAAAAAATTAAAAAATTAAAAAATTAAAAAATTAAAAAATTAAAAAATTAAAAAATTAAAAAATTAAAAAATTAAAAAATTAAAAAATTAAAAAATTAAAAAATTAAAAAATTAAAAAATTAAAAAATTCAAAAATTAAAAAATTAAAAAATTAAAAAATTAAAAAATTAAAAAATTAAAAAATTCAAAAATTAAAAAATTAAAAAATTAAAAAATTTTAAAAAATTAAAAATTTCAAAAAAATTTCAAAAAACAAAAAAACAAAACAAAACAAACAAAAAAAAACTTTTCCTAATTCTAAAGTTAAATAAGCATAGAAGTTAATAACACTAATTTCTAAAATTATTTATTTTTCTTCATCTTATTCTAAACTACTATCTCATTCTTTACTTCTTCAATTACAACTCCTATCAAAATTAAATTATTAGAAGACATATATGAAAGATGCAATTTCTATATTATAGAGCCTAAAAATTTTAAAGATGTTCTAAAACACCATGAATTGGTAAGTTCCATAAAAATGATTAAAATGAGACTTGGACACTAATTTTTTAACTAGGTGTTTCCTCGAACCATATTGTCACCTCGAATTGTCATCGAGCTCCTAGGGTGGAGGTGGATACATGGTTATCCCCATTCTCTTGCTTAGAGGTATAGCCCACGAGAATTGAACTTATACCCCTAAGGAGGCACGCATTCAATATCATCACCAATTAGACTACATTTTTCATGAGTATAAGACTTGAACATTGGTTAATTAAAAAACTAGAGAATAGATACAATGTGCGAGTTAAATGGATATTCAAAAGTAAAAATTTGTATGATAATGACAAACCCACCTACAGAGCTCGATTGGTAGCTAAAGGATTCTCCAAACTAGTTAGTTTAGATCTTTTTTGAAAATGTGAAGTTGGTGATTACACTAGTTACACAGAAAGGATGACATTTATATCAAATAGAAGTCAAATCTGAAATTCTGAATGGTGACTTGGAGGATATCTATGTCCGACAACCTCCTATTTTTATAGTGAGTGGACAAAAAAAATGTATGGAAGTTAAACAAAGCCTTGTATGTGCGAAAGTAAGCATCATGTGATTGGTATACACATATAAACTCATATATTTTGAATCAAAGTTTTACCATAAGTCTCAATTGAGTCACTCTACGTATTAAGAAAAAATGTGCTTCGAGAATTCTAATAATGGCATTATACGTGGATGATCTGATATATTTGAGTAATAGCTTAAATTTTATCAATTTTTTTAAGAAAGATATGATGTATAAATATGAATTATATGACATTAGATTTCTCCTTCCTTTTTTGGGGTTGGCATGTCACAAAAAAACATAATAGGGCTCATTACACAAACTAAATATATTCAAGGAGTTAGGAGAAGCTTGGAATGAGTAACTACAAACCAATCTTTACTCTGCTATCACAACTAGACCAAATACTATATTTGTAATGAATTTTTTCTTTCCTTTAATGCACTCTACAAATCATTGTCATGTTGAAACTGTCAAAAAAATTTTATGATATCTTAATTGTACTATAAACATTGGATTGAGGTATTTTAAAACTATGAATATGAAATTATATGGTCACTGTGATAATGATTCAGGGGGAGTCCATGAGGCTATAGAAGCACATCTGAATATGTATTCTTTATTAGGTCAGTAGCCATATCCTAGGCTTCAAAAAAAAAACAAGTTATTGTGCCTTTATCCATAACTAAGGAAGAGTATGTTCCTACCTCACTTGCTACTTCTCAAGCTATTTGGATAAAGAGGATACTTAGTGATATGAATAAAAAGGAAATTGAAGCTAGATTGATCTATTGTGACAATGAGTCTAATTGCTAAGACTTTTGTTCTTCAAAATAGAATAAAACACTAAGTCATGAAGTGTCATTTTATCAAGGAGGTTGTGGAAGAAAAGAAGATATGGTTAACTTATTGCAAAACAAATGACCAAGTTGCAGACATGCCAAAGAGGAAGAATGCCAACTTTATAAAGCTACTTGGACTTAAAAAAATATTATATTAATGAGGAGAAAATGTTAAAATTAATGTAATTTTGTTAATATTTCTTTAACTATTTTGTATGAACCCACGCACATGTGGGTGCCTAAAAAATATCACACTTTCCTTATATTAGTTTTTATTTCTTTTATTCTTTTTATTTGTACATTATTTTTTTTCTTTTTTTAATGGGTAATCAATGTGCGTATGACATATTACGTCAAACGAGATGTCGAAGATACTACTTTTCATTTTTTTTAAGCATGCATATCTTTTTTTCTCTCTTTATCTATTGCTTCTAGTCATCATCTTCCATGGAACAAAGTTCTCTAAAATCAATAGAGAATTCAATAATAATGAAACATTGTTCATAATGCTAGACATAATGTGTTTATGCATATATGTTTTTTTAATAATATTTGGAATAATTTTCAGTGGTATAAAAGGGACCCAAATCATAAATATTTTGATTTTGTGTTTCCAAAAGTTAAACAAAAATAGCCAAAAATGATAAAACATTATTATTTTTGTTTATTATATATAAAATAAATATTATATATATATATATATATATGAATCAATACAATATTCTATATATATAATATCTGTATACATAGCACACACACACACACACATTGTATATATATAATATTTTGAATTTTAGTTGGATTGATATAATATTGTATTGATAGCATATATATATATATATGAATACGTTATATAAATATAATATATATACTATGTATAATATATATATATATATATATATATATATATATACACTATATATATACACGGGCTATATTGTATATGTTGGATATATGCATATCTACTCTATAATCTACACACACACATGCACTATAAACATTTATACTTTATATATATTGTATGTGTATATTATATATATGTATATGTATATATGTATATTTAACTTTTATATTATACATATAAAAGTACACAAATAAAAAAAAATATTTTTTATTTTTAAAAATGGGGGTAGGATCAACCAGTCAAGTATGATTTGATCTGCAGTCTTTTTTTTTTTAAGATGATGTGTCATGGGCCTATATAAAATGGGGTTGATGTGTTTATGTACATCAGCAAGTAATTATTTTTTGGTTTAATGCAATCGTATAATTATTTTAAGTATGATGTATCCAAGTATAATTTTTTCGTTGGGCTATTCACGATGTAATGCCATAAATATCCAAGTAGTTAAAATTTATCAACAAATATTAAATATAAAATTGAATAGTAATAAATATATATGGCTCACTCATTTTAGAGTTGTAATTATAATATAACTTGACATGAAATATAATAAAAAAAATATGATTGAATTATTCATTAGGTACGACACTAATATAGGCAATAAATATTTGTATTAAATTCAAAATTACAAAAAATATTTCAAGTTTACTAATCATTACATAAATTAAAAAACATTTCACATTTTGAAATGATTTAAACAAATTATGATTTTAAGAAATTACATAATTACAGATTTTAATTTCGAAATGAGATTATATAATTGAACAATATTATGTGATATCTAATATAATAAGAGCATCTCCAACGGGCTAGCTATTTATACACTTTTAGCTATTTTAGGTAGCCAAATACAAAAAATCTTCTCTACCCCACTCTCTATTCCACTCTCTATTTTCTAGTTTACTCAAATATCTCAATAAATTTGTACGTTCATTTAAGCTCTCTAAATTTTCTTTCTCATTTTTTTTTCTCAATCTCTTTTTCTATATGTGTTTTGAATTTTTAGAAATTATCAGAAGCACTATAACAAAAAACATAATCAAAGACGCTTAAAAAACGTCATTAAATATAATTCATGTCGCTTATCGATAGTATCATCTGCTAGCCTGTCATAATAAGTATTTGCCTATAATATCGTTTTTTAGCAGTGTCGTTGAAAAAAACCTTGACACTAAAAAAAACTATCATAGTTTGACGATAGTGTAATTAAAAACTATCATTTTCCAAAAAAAATATAGAAAATATCATAATTTGTTGTATCAATCTTAAAATATTTGAATATAATGATACTTAATAAAAGTGTCAAGGAAGATAATAATTTAATTAAATATTAATTTATTTATACTGCATGCACATAAGAAAAACATACGTTACAATCCATACTAAGATTAAAGTTTTTAATTACAATGGGGAACTTGGACTTCTCACATTTCATTAACAAAAAAAAAATATATCACAAATTTAACATTCATTTTTTTAATTCAATTCAAAATTTCTTATATATGCAACCCAATTGTGCATTATCTCCAAGAAACTGCTTCATGCTAGCTTGACTAATTTGAAAGTTAATTTCCAAAAAAGGAAACCTACATACAAAAGATGAACAATAATTAATTAAACTTGCAGAAATAAAAAATATTATAGAGCATTGAAAAATAAAAAAGAAGGAATGATAACACCATATCATGAAAATAATTTATATAACAATTGACATATATGATTAAAAAAAATTTAACAACAACAAAAACAAAGTTAGTAGTAATGGGTTAAATATAAAGCAAGAGATTTATCAATTATGACATAAAAGTTGATCAAATATTTTAAAATACAAAATAATTATAATTCATTAAAAACATATATGTGTGTAGTGAATTGAAAGATCTCACAAACTACTCGAAGAAACACTACAAAAACTAATTAAATTTAATAAAATGAAAAGTTAAATTACTTGTCATCTTCCCAATTCATTAAAAAAACTCGATGAAATGCTATGTAATGTAATTTCAAGTTCTATTTGATTACACATAGTAATCCAATCAACTTACAGTTTTAGATTCATTAAAAAAATAAAGGCAACGTAAAAAAAATTATGCATTGAAATAATAATTATGTTTTATAAGGGTAAAAAAGTAATTTACAATGTTGTGGTAAAGTATAGAAGTCAAAAGTCGAAATCACAATTTTTTCATTTGGCAATCTACAAAAAAAGAATCTAAAGTTGACAACATAAACAAAAGATAATATGATAACAATAAAATCCCAATTGTATATTCAAGTTTAGAATATTTAATAGAAAGTAAGAAGTAATAAACATGATCTCATTATGAAAAATATATTTATTATCACAATAGTTCATTGACCATTCCAAAGTTGGAAGAACTTCTAACTTGACCAAAAAAAAGTTTATCTTTAAACTCCTATGAATCATTTAAAAACAGAGGAGGAGAGAACAAATAGAACATGTATAAAAATGACACGAGATCAAAAATAAAAAAGAATGGATAATCACCTACTCAAAGCCAACAACAAGATTTGCCCACTTTATATCCATTGTAATGAGCAAATTGGACCTTACAAGAAGAAATGCAGACTGAGCCTAAAAATGAGATATGGAAAAGAATTTATTATTACTCTTTGGCAGAATAATAACCTGAAAATAGGAAGCAGATAACTCAACTACGGAAAAATCACCGACAAACCTAGCACCAATATCACAAAATTTGCATTGATTGAAGGAAATATTACTAATTAAACTTCACAAAATAGCAACACAACACACGATGCCGAAGATATGCTGCATAAGCCATGTACAACTCCACTTTCCATAGTTCGTAAAATAAGCCGTCTAGAAACTGATGATAAGAGTAATTGACTGCAATTTCTCTATTTCGATCCCAATTTAAACTCCTTTTCAGCTTTTTATTTTGTCCTACCAAGCTACAAAAATTTTCCGTATAACAAGGGTAGCCATTAAGCATCATGCATTTTGATAATATATCTACTAAATTAATAATAAAGGGTGGCGAGGACCTGTCGTGCAACGCGTAAGAATCTATTCACTAAGATCATGTGCAGGAATACAATAACCCAGAGGTCGAAGGATATAAATAAGCAAAGAGAATTCCATTAATGAAGAAATGGAAAACGAAGCCATAGAGAAGCAGGCTGAGACTCTTTCACTCAACTCTTCCAGTTTGTTGCCAGCGCCATTTTAAGACCTATTACATATTTTACAAATAAAAAATACAAACTAATTAGTTCCAATTCAATAAAATCAAAATTAATATTTTCATATCCATGACACTTATAATAGTGAAAAGGTTTATAATTTTCAGCCCCTTATTAGTCTTAACAATCTATTAGTTTTCATAATCTATTGGTCTTAATAATGACAGATCTAGTAAATACCATAAAAACAGAAAAGATATTCCAAATAATGATGTTTTTAGAAAAATGGCATGACATGTCTAATTAATATAATTTATTATACAAACATGTATTAATTTTTATCTTTTCCGCTGCAAATTTGAAATCCAGTGTGACTCCAATTGTGCGGTAGGGTTTTTGTTTATGGAAAGATTTCATGTTCCCAAACTTGAAGAAGCTGCAGAATGTTTCACGCAAGCAGCATCTAATAAGCTGGCAGCAGATGCTTATGCTAAAGGCAACTTCTTCCGCAAATGTATTGAGTGCTGTCAAAAGGGAGAGCTGTTCGACGAGGGACTCTGTTACATTTCCAACTGGAAAGAACATGCCACACAATATAATTACATGAAAAGAGACGAGTGCATAATAGAAGATGCAAAACAAAAGCTTTTGGAGGATGCTATGAAGAAATGCAAAAAGCTCGGAGACAAGTTCACAATGATGAAATATGTTATCCTCTTCAATTCCAGTGATTCAATGCGCAGTTTTTTGAAAAAAGTAAAGTGTCTAGAAGAGCTGATACAATTAGAAACTGAATGAGGAAACTTCCTGGATGCTGCAAAGATGGCCAAGGATATTGGAGACGCACTGCTTGGAGCCGGGCTGTTGGAAAAGGCCGAACGTTATGAAGAAGCCGCGCTCGTCGTTCTGTTCCATGTGTTTTCGAAATCACTTTCAATAGTTGAGAACAATGTGTGGAAGTTGAAGCAGTTTGTTGAAAAAAAGGAGCTCTTAGTTAAAGTTCAAACATTGGCAGATAGAGTTTCACCACCGTTCTCTTCGTTAGTAAATGCGGAGAAAAATGTTATTTCAGAGTATTTCTCAAAACATAATCTCGATTGATGCGTTAAAAATATTAAGATTACCCGAATCTTGGAAACTTTTCAAAATGATAATCACGAGTGAAGCGTCTGGCGAGGAATGAAGACTCGCAATTTATAGCGAGTCTTCATTTTATTAAATGAAGATAAATAAAATATTATATTAATAACATCATTTTATTAAATGACCTTAAATTTTCATTTTATTATTATTTCTATTAGGGATAAATTAAATATTAACATATTAATTTTAAAATTAAATATTATTACTTATTTTATAAATAAAAAATTTAAATTTGAATTTAAAAATATTTAAATTTTTTTTAATTTGATCATAAGTTTCTTTTTTTTAATAAATAATTTTCCACTAAAAATTGATAATTTTTTTTATTAATATAGAATAAAATTTAAAATATTATTACTTATTTTACAAATAAAAAATACAAAACTAATTAGTTCTAAATCAATAAATTCAAAATTAATATTTTCATATCCATTACACTTATAAAAGTAACAAGTTTTTTAATTTTCAGCCCTTTATTCCTTGACATTTTTTAAGAAGTCAATAAATTTACTAACCTTAGTATTAACAATGACACTTATAGTAAGTGCCATAAAAATAGAAAATATATTCCAAATAATAATATTTTTAGAAAAAAGTCGTGACATGTCTAATTACAAATATAATATAAATATTTTCTGAAAATGTCAAGGAATAAAACGTCATAAATTTGAAGTTTTGTTGTAGTAGTTAGATATAAAATAGAGAATATGGTTGGAGTATATTATTAATTTAATTAGTAAATTTAATATTTAAATATATTTTGAGTAGTGGTTAAGAGTGGGTTGAGATATCTAATCAACGATAAGTGGATTTATTAAGTTCAGGATATTTAAAAGAACTGTATAGGGTTAAGCAAACCTTTGGGGTTGGACCAGAAACCAAGGCCAGAAAGGTTTGGTGGAATGGTATAAGAACAGGACGATGTACTGTGAGAAAGCCTTCTCGGTTTTGGTCAAACTTCCCTTCTCTGAAAAGTTACAGGAGAAAACAGTTTTCTTAATGAAAGGGGAAGGTAGCCAGAGAAAGAGAGAAAGGAGAGAAGAGGAGAGAATAGAAGAGAAGAGGGAGACAGCTCAAAGTAGTTAAACGAAACGAAACGAAACGGTACATATTATAAGTAGTTCTGAAAAAAACAAAACATGCAGTCTGTTCTCTCTTCGCCTCTGATCTTGTGATTAAGCTGTGTCTGCTCTCACGTTCTTCGCCTCTGATCTTGTGATTAAGCCGTGTCTGCTCTCATGTTCTTCGCCTCATCGCTTGTTCTGTTGCTGGAATTGGTATCTGATTGTGAACAGAGAGGCACTGTAATAATGATGAAGCCGAAGTGGAAACGAGACCAACAGTGTTCTAGATGTATTATATCACATAAATGGACTCTGTTTCTTTGCTTAGGAAGCTTCACTGCTGGAATTTTCTTCACGAACAGGTTCGTGTCGCAAATTCATGATCCGTCTTCTTCATCGCCTCCTCTCCATTCTTCTATTTCTTATTTAGCTTAAATCAGTAACACATCGCTCTGCCTTGGAAAACAAGCAAGCAAATCATTCGGTTTCTACACTTTTTTTTATGTTTTTATTGAATTTATAATTCTCTGGGACAATTTCTCCAACGAGAAAGGAGTGCGAATGGTAATATTATCAAGCGTTATATTGTTTCTGATCGCCTCAGAAGAGCTCGAGTAATTATTAATAGAACAAGATGATAGCAGGTTGTGGTCAGTTCCAGACTCTAGAGGTTTCAGGCGGGCCACTACAATGGAAGCACTGAAGTTAGTTTCTGAGGGATGTAATATTCCATCTGTGAGTATCTTCATTTTGAATTAGAAGTAAATTTGAGTGATCGATCACAAATATTTTTAATAACGAATCCTCTTCTCCTTCTTAGAGAGAGAAGAAGCGTGATTCTAAAGACATTTTGGAAGTTTTCCAGTCTCGAGATGCCATTCAGTACGTCTAAATAACAGTTCAGAGTCCATAATATACCAATCCTGATCTAGTGACTGTGTTTTACCAAAATCATCGTTGTCCTGATGCACACAGGACGTTAGACAAGACGATTTCGAATCTGGAGATGGAATTGGTAGCTGCTAGAGCAGCACAAGAATCGATATTAAGTGGCTCGCCATTGTCGGAGGATCTGGAAAACGCCAGATTGTCTGGGAAAAGAAGGTATCTGATGGTGATCGGAATCAATACTGCCTTCAGCAGCAGGAGGAGGAGGGACTCTATCCGTGCTACGTGGATGCCTCAAGGTTCATAGATTTTGCTTCCGTCGTATCATCCACGGCTCTTGTTTCCATTTCTCTGCCGCTTCATATATCCTCGTGGAACCAGGTGAAAAGAGGAAGAAGATGGAAGATGAAAAGGGTATCATAGTCCGTTTCGTTATAGGACACAGGTGAGTCTGTTCCACTCTATTTGCAAACTCACCGATGATCCAATGATCTTAGACCCCTCCACTCCACCATGTGATAAATACTACACCGTTGCATGTAGATTATGGGATTTGCTGCAGCTTTATAGAACATTTTATGTTATTATCTAGTGCCACACCAGGAGGCATTTTGGACAGGGCCATTCGTGCCGAAGAACAAAAGCATGGGGATTTGTTGCAGCTAGTTAAGGGTCTTCTTCCTCGATTTAATTCCTCTGAGATCCCCTTTTTTTTGTCCATGGAAGAAATGTCGTCGTTTTGTTTTGCTCCCTGCAGGATCACGGAGAAGGATACCTGGAATTGTCTTCCAAGACAAAGATATATTTCGCTACTGCTGTTGCCTTGTGGAATGCAGATTTCTATATCAAGGTTGATGATGATGTCCATGTAAATGTTGGTACGGTTACAATAACACCCACTAATCTTCTCTCGTGTTAGTTTATCTGATGGGCACCAATTTTGCATAATTTATTATTTTTGTTATTGAATATTCTCTTTAAATATTTTAAATCTTGAATTTTTATTCTGATCAAATTATATTTTAATTTTTTTTTTTTGATTAATTTTTAGTTCTGAATCATATCGCACAAAATTCATGTGTTTGGGGGCGCTAAATCTTGCTCTTATTAGTATGTTAGTTTGGGCCGAACAAATTGATGATTGCAAACGTGTTCTTGACCATCCTGATGCAGCGACGCTAGGAGAAACACTGGCTAGGCACAGGAGGAAATCACGGGTATATGTTGGGTGCATGAAATCGGGCCCCGTGCTTAGTCAGAAGTATGTGATAAGTGCTCGACTTAGTTTTTTGTAGAAAGAAGGATGTGCTTCTGGATGTTCTCATAATCTCAATTGGACCTAGTAGGGGAGTGAGGTACCATGAGCCCGAGCATTGGAAATTTGGAGAAGCAGGAAACAAGTATTTTCGTCATGCTACGGGTCAACTCTATGCCATTTCAAAGGATCTGGCCACGTACATATCAATCAACAAGTGAGAGTAATTTTCTTTTTTTCTTTTTTCTTTTTTTTGAAATATTTCGGCAATCTTTTTTGTTCGTGATGGCTCAACACGATGCTACAGGCATGTTTTGCATAAGTATGCAAATGAGGATGTTTCTCTGGGATCATGGTTTATTGGCCTCGATGTGGAGCACATAGATGATCGGAGATTGTGTTGTGGGACCCCCCCTGGTACGCCTATTTATTGACAGAGTCATAATCTTTGAGCTTGCCGTTATCATCTAAACTAATCCATGAGGGTCACTAAATAATATATTAATTTTACTCGCACACACACACCCACACACACACATGTTCATGTTTATAGTACATAATTAAATCTAGTGTTGCTTATCAACAATATAGTAGTCTGATTTATAAAGAAGTTGAATGTTCTTATCATGTGGACACAAGTTCAATTTTCATTGATGTCGGATATATACCATGAGATATTTGTCAGATTGCTATATCATATTGTTGGGACATGAATCTTACTTATATAATCCTCAGAGTCTCGAGGCTCATATATGAGCTTGATAATAATGTTATGTAAGTATAGACGCAAGTATATATGGGTTAGGTTTGAAAGAAGAGGGGACAAAAAATTCTAGTGTTATATAAGTATAGACGCAAGTATGTTCACACACACACACACACACACGTTCATGTTCATGTTTATAGTATGTAATTCAATCTAGTGTTTAATATATCAAAATATGATAGTCCGATTAGTAAAGAGGTCGAATGTTCTTATGTTATGGGTATGAGTTCAATTTCTTAGAGATGTCAGATATGTTTCCCATGATATTTGTCAAATCGTTGTATCATGCTTTTGGGATATGGGTCATATATGAGTCGGGTGATAATATGTGTTATGTATGAGAGGAAGGAGGGGGGAGAACAAAAAAAAGTCCAGTGTTATTTAAGTATAGATGCAAGTATGTTCACACACACACACACACACACACACACGTTCATGTTTATAGTACTTGTACATGCACACCCACGCACATGCACACATGCATACCCATGCACATGCACACCCACACACATACATATTAATGTTTATGGGTGTGTATGTTTGTGCATGCACACATGGGTGTGTATGTGTGTTGGTGTGTATGTTTATAGGTGTGCATGTTTATGGGTGTGTGTGTTTATGGGTGTGTATGTTTATGTGTGTGTGTATGTTTATGGGTGTTTATGTGTGTGGGTGTTTATGTGTGTGGGTGTGTATGTATGTGCATGCACACATGCAGACATGCACACACATACATATTCATGTTTATGGTACATAATTCAATTTCTAGTGTAATACTAGTACATGTATACACGAGTGTATGCTCATGTTTCTAAACAAGCAACTACATAAACTTGTTTATATTGATTTCATATATAGTTGGGTTGGAGCTATGAATTGGTTATTGGGCTAGGCTTTGATCCCATTGTCTTTCAGGGTGTCATTATCATTAATTTTATGGCAGATTGCGAGTGGAAGGCACAAGCTGGCAACACCTGCGTTGCTTCATTTGATTGGAGCTGCAGTGGAATATGTAGATCTGCAGACAGGATGATGGAAGTGCATCATCGTTGTGGAGAGGGAGAGAGTACTCTGTGGAGCGCATCATTTTAATGACAATTGCTTACTACACCCGTTAGCTATTCGCCGCACTGCACATTCTTTATCCTCAGTTTTATCTTTGATCATGAAGAACACGTTGCCCCAGAACAGGAGGCCAGCAAGTACAATCTTCTAGCACATTGTGATTTCATCAAGGAATAATTTAGCTTTCCAATTCGTAATTTTTTTATTTAAACTTTCGACCCTAGTGATCATTATGTATTTTTTTTTGTTTCCTTTTCATAAAGCTGTAGATACAGACATAAAAATGTGTGTATACACTTCCATAAAGGTGTTGATACAGCCAAAAATGTGTGTATACACTTTCATACAGATGTAGATAACCATCAAAATGTGTATACATTTCCATAAAGCTGTAGGTGCAGCCATAAAATGAGCACATTAATTCCATACTGGTTTGGAAACATCTAGCCAAAAAAGTGCATATACACTTCCATAAAGGTGTAAATACATCCATAAAATTCTTTATGCATTTCTTTAAAGGTATAGATACATCAATAAAAGTGCATATATTTCTATAAAGGCATGGATACATCCATAAAATGTATACATTTCCACAGAGGTGTAGATACAGCAATAAAAGTGTCTACATTTCATTGGGGGTGTAGATGCAGCCATAAAAGTGTGTGTATACACTTTCATAAAGCCTAAAGGTGTAGATACATACTTAAAAGTGTCTACATTTCATTGTGAGTGAGATACAGTCAAAAAAGTGTGTGTACACTTTCAATGGTGTAGGGATACAACAATAAAAGTTCTACATTTCATTAATGGGGGTGTGGATACAACCATAAAAGTGTACGCAATTTTTCATGCATGTGTAGATATAGCCATAGGAGTGTGTGCATACATTTCATTAAATAGTTAAGATTGAGTGTGATTGACAAATATTGCAACTCAAACAAATTCATGGGCTTCCAGAAGTCTAGCAAATTCATTTTCATCAATGGCACCACTTTTCAGCTTCTTCAGCAAATAGAAATACTAACCTTGCACCTGGCTCCTCCAAGTCCTCAACTCTCTAGAAAGCTCGCCTTTGCTTAGCCATCTTCTTCTTCCTCACAACATTTGGTGTGTGCTTTGTGGTTGCGCACTACTTCTTGTCCTTGGGTTATTCTTATTGTTGTTGTGTGGTATAAAAATAGAATCTACAATAATAATTTGAAAATAGATAATTCAACCCTTAAGATAATACAATAAATAATATAATAAAAGAAATATAAGTTAACAAGGAATTAAAATTGGGATGCTTTTCAAAGGAGGAGGAATCTCATTTTATAGAAAAAAAAAATCAGAAATCCAAATGGGATTTCTTATGTAAGCTAGGTGATGTTTCACCTAACCCTTACCATTATATTCTACAACTTAAAAATTATATTTCTCGCTTATCTATGTTTGCTTACGTTCTTGTTAAGTCACATGAACTTATATACCATTCAAGCTTGTTAGTGTTGATCAGTTTGATCATAACATCTGCTATGTTCTCATTAGTGTGAATCTTTTGTATATTTACACTTTCTTCTTTAACTTTCTATTGTACAAAATGATATTATACTCTGATGTATTTTTTTTTCGAGTAAAATATTATATTTTTTACTAAATGTAAAGCACTCTGACTATCATAAAATAAAATAAATTTATTTTGTTTGTGTCCAAGCTCTTCCAATAGAATTTTCAATCAGATTACCTCTTTATTATGTAGCTACAACATACTTTGCTCTTGTCGTAGAAGTAGACACAATAGACTATAACTTTGAAACCTAACTTACAGCTCCTCTAGCAAGAGTAAAAATATAGCTCGTGGTAAACTTCTATTATCAATATTCTCAGCATAGTGTATCAATACAACCAATGACAATAATGTCCGAACATCCATAAAATAATACAATATTTGAAGTTCTTGTAATATATCTAATAATCCTATAATATATTTGAGAATACTTTTCATTATGCTCCAATGTTCTATGTTAGGATTTACTATGAATCAATTAATCACTCACATTGCTTGTGCAATGTCTAGTCATGTACAAATTATTGCGAACATTAAACTTCTTACTACTAATACATATAGTACTCGAGACATCTTATTCCTCTTATATTCTAAGCCATGACACATACTCGAGAATAATTTGGAATTAACATAAAGGTGGGTAGAAATTAGTTTACTACCTTGCATGTTGAAGTATTGCAAAATCTTATTAAAGTAGTTTTCTTGAGAAAAAAAAATATTGATGTTATTTCTGTCTCAGTAAATATGCATCCCTAGAATCTTGTTTGCTAGTTGATGAACCAAATAGTCATCTATGTTTTTGTCCTTTATCCTGACATGTTTTCATGTTTAGGAGATAGATTTCATGCTTGAAAGATAGAAATTTATGCTTCTCATGGTTTTGTAGATTTTTAATTAGAAAAATAAAAATGATAGTAGAAATCCAAGAAATTGGCTAAGTCAATTGTGTAGCGATAAAATCCACTCTATTGCAACAAAAATCTGAAGAAAAACATAAAATCAAGTTGTAATCAATGAATAATGTCTCAACCAATAACAATAAGAAGGAAAGATAAAACCAGTCACGATATATTTCCAAGTGCCAAGAAAAAATGATTTAAGCAAGGTTGTGACAAAAAAAACTATTGTCATAATGAAGAAGTCTTTTAGTGAATAATTCCGATGAAACTTGGTCACGACATATTTTTAGACACCAAGAAAGAATGATCTAGTCAAGGTCATGATAATAAAACTACTATCATAATAAAGAAGTCTCTTAGCAAAAAATTTCGACGAAATTTAGTCATGATATCAGAATTTGGTCATGACTTTAGAACTTAGTTGTGATATCAAAATTAGTCATGACAGCAAACTTTGCCATGACATCAGAATTAGTCTTAACAATAATCTTGGTCATGAAAATAGACTTGGTCGTAATATCAGAATTATTTGTGATATCACAATTGGTCATGATATCATATTTTGGTCGTGACATCAACATTTGGTCGCAATAGAGAAATGAAGAAAAAAAATATTTGAAAGTCGTGTCAAATAATTCGAAGTGGGGCCAATTATTTAGGATTTATAAAAATAACCTTGGAAGCTAGGGCTAGCATAGACAATATAAAAATGAATTCTTATTGGTGAAAATCATTTGGGAGGTGACCCATGCGACTGGTAGCTGACTACACTACATGAATTTTTAATTTTTTTAGAGTAGATTTAAAGTAGATTAGCATTTATTTGAGTTGATTGTTTGGACCTGGAACTTTGTTTGTCATAAGCATAAATCTGAATAAGCGTTGCTAAATTCTTACGATGTACTAGTTGTATTGTATTTGAATAGGAATAAATTGCACAACATCTGATGATTCAGCCAATTGTAATTACCTTATTCTTCATTATATGTAGTCCATATGTAATTGCAATCCATTAATATCTAAGTAAAAACTTTGCTGAATCAATCTAGCTGCTGATCATGTTCTTTTTTGCATGAATCAATAAGAGTTCTCTGGAAGCAGAATATTAAATCTAATGGATCAGTGTACCCTTCAAATAATTATTCCTTGTATTTATGCTGAATGCCCTTCATTCATTGTCTCCTACCCTTATTTCTGGGAGGCTTTCTAAGTGACATATAGAATAATAATTCCAGATGGTCATGAACACTTTATCATGGGGTCATTTTAGGCTAACAATAGTAAACAAGGGAACTCTACCAATTTATGTAGAGAAGTTCCCATTTTATTCAGAGATGAGAAAGTGAAGTGATTCCCTATATAGATTACTAGAGATATCACCTTAAATCTTTCAAGTGATTGATTTCCTCGTGTTAGCTTAGATCCAATTAAGGGAAGAAAAAAATCTCTAAGATTTAAAGAACGATGGCATCAACCATTTGTAGAGACTTTCAATACCCATGTCTTGGGAAGCAAGAGAACTATAGTCATCAAAAATAGGTATGAAGTATTGAGAAAGAAAAATACCCAATTTTCATAAGATGACTCAAACTACTAGTAATTACTTAGATCTTGGACTTATATGGAATCAAGGTAATCTAAGTGGTAAAAAGTATAACTACAAGGAGAAATCTATTGCTACACAACAATATGATACTTGACAGATTTCAACTTTTCTTTAGAAATAAGCCACGATTGATAAGTCTATAAAAATTGGCCATACCACAACACATTGTGTTAGTGTTAGCTTCTGCAAGAGAATCAATCCAATCCAAATCTTTATGGATTGCATTTAACTTTTTGTTTATAATTTTAGTTCTTTGATTTTCATTATCTTTTAGTTAGCATATGAGAAAATCCTATTTATATGGTTTAAATAGTATGAATCTTTAGTAATTTAGGTAGTTGGTAATTTAATTCATGTAAATCTTCACGTGAATGATATATAAACTTACATTAATTTTTTACTACTTGAATGACATATACACTTGTAGTGTCATAAACTAAATCAAATTACAATCTCCATGAAATATTATTAAAAGAGAATGATTTAGTCTATATAGAAAAAGAAAATCAAGTTTTAAAGCACTGTTGCTAGGTATTAAAAGAATAGGTCAAGCTAATATTCAGATAAAAGAGAGATACACAAGTTTGGAATTTTTTCTATATGAAAAAAAATAAAAATATATGAATTAACAGTAGGGTCTAATTGAAGACACTAAACTTTTTGAGCTTAATGGATATATATATATATATATATATAGAATTGTAGTGGATGCCACTAATCCCCATTGATCTTAGAGTGTTTTTCAATTCATAAAGTAATTCATGCACAAGAAACAAGAAGAATGTCTATTTTCTCTATACATTGAGATTGAAAGAACACTAAGAAGCCACAGGAGAGTCAGAATTGCAGAAGCAATAGAAATCACAAATGAAGGAATGACTCAAATAATAGACTAAGAACACCCAACAAGACCTCCAAGGCACGACACCATGAAAGATTTCTAGAGACAAGTCATATGAGAAGTATATTCAATTGTGAGATAGTTAGCTTTTGAGGTAAATAATTTTGAGCTTAAATCAGCTCTAATTACAATGGTCAAACAAAATTAGTTTACATGTCATCCATCGGAGCATCTTAATGAAATTTGGGTAGATTTTTTGAGAATAGCTCACACTATAAAGCTGAATGGTGTTAGGCTAGAAGTAATCAAGCTACAATTATTTCCATTTTCCCTGAGAGATATAGCAACCACATGGTTTGAATCTCTATCTTATGGCTCAGTAAACATTTGGGAGTAGCTGATAGAAACATATTTGGGTAGGTTCTTTTCCCCATCCCTCACATCTAAAAGAAGATGATAGATCACAATCTTCAGACATTGGGATGAGGAAAGCCTATATATTGCTTGGGAAAGATATAAGAGGCTGCTTTAGAGGTGTTCATTGCATGAAATTGATCTAAAGATGTAAATAGACATATTTTACCACTATATGAATAATGCCTCTAAGAGGATAATCAATATATCCTACAATAGAGTTTTTAAAAGAATAAGTGCAAAGGAAGCAAGATAGCTGATTGAAGCCCTTGAAAAATGCAACAAGAATTGAATCAACAAGGAGCATCAATAGAGCCGAAAAGAATGACTACTATTGAAGCCAAGCTTGCTACAAAAAAGAGAGAAGAAAACACTCTGTGAATGAGATTGGAGCCTAGAGGTGTCAAATGGGTTGTTTCATGCCAACATGATCTCATTTTTTTCAAGGAATGATCGTGCCATCGTGCCATACCTTGTATGGCACTGTGGCATAGTTTACCAACCTAGCACAACATGGCGGGCACAACCAAGTGCATGGTCGTGCTGAATGATGAACAATGGCACGACCATGCCCAAGCCCAACCATGCCGAATTGTCGTGCTTAACCATGTCGAAAGGTCATGCCCGACCATGCTGAATGAGCAATGCTGGCACAACCCCGAGTGCACGGTCGATGGGTGGTCGCCTTATGAGCGGCCAATTATAATTGGACATCTAGCTAATTATTTTTTAAAAAAATTAACTACCCCATCATGGGGCAATTGAATTTTTTTTTAAATACGACCCATGACGGGGTGGGCAGTCACCCAGGCTAATTAACCATGCCGTCGGGCCAGGCACATAAATCTTGCATGTCCTAATAAGAGGCATGGCTCCTAATGGCGCAACATGACACAAACCATGCCATAGGGTGGCCAGGCCTAACTCGAGGCACGGTTCTAGACCATGCCGTGCTGAGCCAGGCAAGGCATGGTCTATGTTGTATATGTAAATTGTTTTTTTTACTTAATAGTCTGTTTTAATATTTTCATGTAAGTGTAGGAAAGGAAATATTAAAAGCCCGGGGATGCAGCAGTAGCACAATAACAGAGGTCCCGCTCCATGATCCGACCCTCTTCGGTTAAATGAACCGGATGTTTATTTTTGTATAAAATGATTTGTATTTATTTTTCGGGTGGCTGTTTTTGACCCGGTTGAACTGTTCATCTTCTCCTCTCTCTCTTTCTACGCGATTTCGCGACTGTTCCGTGCTGCATACTGTAAGACGTTATTTCTTGGTTTTAATCTGTAACGCATAAGCGTTTTCTGGTGGAGGTAGCTAGTCGTACTAAGCAACTAGCGAACCACATTATTTGCTGTGTTGATTTCTCGTTTTGATTCTGTCGTGGATGCTTGTGGATTGGGATATATATATTACTTGTTTCTGTGTTTTCTGTTCTTAATCTCAAGGTTGCAAGAATTAACTTCAAGTAATGTGAGGATTTAGTAGAATGTCTAACATAAAGTTTCACCATAGAATATGAGCCATGTATGAGTCATGATGAATAATAATAGGTAAGTCACATGAAATATATGATAATGTATCTTGTACATTCATCTCAAACTATTTCTTTTTTAATTAAAAAAATCCAATGCAACTTAATTAGATGTTGATGTAATTAATGTACTTCAATGAATAAATATCATGTAAATAAGAGAATCTATCTTATATGAGCCGAGGAAATTTACAGCAAAACATAAGTTGTTATCAGAAAAACATTGGAACAAATTTGATTGGTTACCTAATATAAGGATCTTCAAATTATAATTATAAGCAGTCAAAGGAAGTAAAAAACTATCATTTAACAAAAGTTTCCTTGAACTACTTATTAAGACATAAAATAAGAACACTACACAAGAGAACTTAATAAATTTGATGGAGACAAGTTCTAATGAAAATTGAAGGAAAAAAAGATCAATATTATGGTGATAAAAAAAGTTGAGACATTATAAGAAGCTATGATAATGGTGAAATAGAATACATTGAAAGATGCTGAGACATCTTTCATACCATGACATAACTATCATAGAGTGACAAAAGATAATGTTGCAACCTTATTCAAAGTCAATATGCTAGAGGAACAAAAATTGATGGAAGGTGCAGTGACATCCCCCCAAGCAACTATACTAACACTACATACCATATGTAATGATGCTGTGAATTTAAAAAAAATTGTGACATCAGATCTTGTGCATCTTGGAGGAAGTAATGTGACTGATGACCATATATTGAATGACAAACCTGAAGATTATATTAATCCAAAAGAGAAGAAAATGAAGTTGATCTTCCATCGAGAGTCATCAATAGTAGATAGGAGAATAAAAGACAGGAAGTAAAATAATATACAAAGGAGATTGCTTAGGTGTTTGAGGTAGATGATGATGATATATAATGTAAAAATTAGTCTATCAAAATATGTTAAACATAGTGCTTATTGGGAGGCAATGGTAAACCCAAACTTTTATTTTTATTATGTATGATTGTACCTTTTTTATGTTACATCCGTGAACTCCTACACTGTGCACATACAAAAAAAAAAGACATAATACCCAAACCCTATCATGACTATATATTTTACATGAATTCTCATCCACTAAGAAAAGTCACTAAACTCATACACCACCATGGCTTTTCACACAATTCTTTATACCATAGTTGTGACATCAAACCAAAGCAAGATACTCATTTAAGGTGAAACTACAACATGAACTCTATAAAATACTATATTGACAAAAATATTTTATATAATAAAAATCATTAAAAAATTCACAATGCCAATACATATCAATATGCTAATGAAAATGCAACAATAAATATCAAATAGCAATGGAGCAAGGCAAAAAATTAATTGGAATCTTGAAAAATTAATTTAAAGCATTTTATATGGACTAAGCAAATGCAAGAAAAATCAAAAAATGAAATTGCATACCTCAATGATAGATGATCAAGGCAATAAACATAAGCATGGAGGAAAGCAATGTGGATTAGGTAGATGGGCAATGATAGATTAGTGATAATTTATCCTAACCCCTAAACTTTTTTTCGGACGGATGAAAAATTTTTTGAAAAAATAATTAATTTCAAATAACAACGGAATGAGTTTTCATTTCTAAAGCAGTGACATAATTGAATTCTATTGCTGAAATTATTAAAGTCTAACAATGATTGACTCACATTCCGTTTCAAAAGAAGTCATAGAATTTCTTTCCATTGCTAAATTCTAAGTGCAATTTATTTCTAAACTAATCAGGATGAAATTTATTTCCATCATAATTTTTAGAGAAGTTATCATTTTCAATATCAAATACACGTAGAAGTGGAATTTCTATCACTAAATGCCAAGAAATGTAATCCACCAATGACCCCACATGATATTAGTGATGGAGGGTTAAATTATTATAATTTTTGTCTCTACTTCTATTTCTAATTCCATTTTTATATAATATAAAATAATCATCACCTGTTAATAAAAATGGATTATTTTGCTGGTTCTAATTTTGGTAGAAAAATGTTTTTTTCATTTTTAATCCGTTTCAATTCTGTTCCTCCTAATTTTAGAAACGAAACTAAGCTTCTTTATTTTTCATTTTTATTGTCATTTTCTTATAGTTATATATATATATATATATATATATCTATTCCATTTAAAAATATACATATTTATATGTATATAAACTTATAAATATGTGTGTGTGTGTGTGTGTGCACACACACAAGGTTTATATATATATGCATACTCATAAATATTTATATTTATAGGTATATGTGTGTGTGTGTGTGTGTGTGTGCACAGACACACACACACACAAGGTTTATATATATATGCATACTCATAAATATTTATATTTATAGGTATATGTGTATGTGTGTGTGTGTGTGTATATATATATATGTGTGTGTGTGTGTATGTATGTATGTATAAAACTTTTAGATAAAAAAAAAAGAAAATCAGTTTTAGTATTCGAAAACAAGTTTAGAGTTGGAAGCATTAGATTTTGATTCGAAAAACAATTAAAAATTAAAAATAATAGTTTTTGAATTCGAAACCATCGATTATTTTTAAAATAATAAAAGTATATAAAAATAAATAAAAAGTTTAAGATTTTAAAAATTAAGTTTCAAATTTGAAAACCATGCATAATTTTTTTTAAAAAAATTGCGGTGAGGCTAAAAATAGGTCTCTAATTTTTGTGTTCTAAAACATTAATATTTTATAATGTTCTTTAAATGTTTTTGTATGATATAGGGATAGGAACGCAAATATTTTAGTTTTGGTTCCAAATTATAAAATTCTTACGTTATTTTGTCGTATAGCATTATTTGATTTCTTTCTGATCCCGTGGAACGAAAAAAGTTCAGACATCCCAATTCTCAGAACAATAAGCCCAAACCCCACCGATAGATCCAAAGATCGCTTCCGGCACACAGACCTAAGCTACGGTGCTCACAACACGCTTTTGCCTGCCCCCCCGTCCCTATCCACCCCTGGGTTCCTCTGTCGCTGTTTCTCTCTCCTCCCCCACCTATCCCTCTTCTCATCGTCCGCGCGTTTTCTGATTCAGTCTTCCTGGACTTGTTTATAGTTTCTCATTACTTCGTCTACGCACATAAGTGGTAATTTTATGTTTGAGCTTTATTTCATCATGTATTTAACTGCCTCAGTAACAACCGCTTCATTAAGCAGAGCTTCGAGGTTCAGACAATCTTCTTCCCTTTCTTCTTTTAGAACTCTAGGTTTGTCTCATTTTCACACAGAGTTATGTCCTTGCTCGGGGAGTACTGTTCCCCAAGTGATAGCCCCTACTAGTAGCAACAGCCCTCTTCTGTGGAAACCTGGCAGTTGACTCGCCATCGCAGAGATCGGTAGTCTTATATTCGTCTTCAAGATATGGTGCTACTTTTATACTTTATTTTTGTTCTTAATTGGCTGGATGGTTTGTCAGTGAATTAGCAGGGGAATGGCCTAGTTGACAGTTTATCGCCTTCATCAAATTCGATTGGGACGATGAATGTTAGTTCAACACTGGCCACTGCAGTAATCTTTTCATTAAATATTTTGCTTTTTATGAGTTCAACATGTGGACGTATTAATTATATAGGTGTGTGTGTGTGTGTGTGTGTGTGTGTGTGTGTATGTTTATATATCTACATATATTAATATATGAGTATTTCAATTTGTTTCTCTTGTGATAATAAGCATGAGTTCGCGCCCCATGTTGTTCCTGCTACATTATTAAATAGCTTCATTGCTTCCAATGATAATTTATTAAATAATTTAATTATATTTTACTTTCATTTTTTAAATTTCAGAGTATAAAATTAGTATAATAAATTTTAATGTACCAAAAATTAATTATTTTGGAATCTGTATTCTTTTTTTTTTTAATTATGAAAAGTCTGATATATCAAAATTTAATTATTTTAGAAAATTATTTTTGGAAAACTAGCTTTCAAAGTTGCTTTGTCATTTTTTTTTTCATTTTCTATGTTGATGTTTAGAAAACTAGTTCTCTGTTCCTATTTATTGGGAATGCTTTGTAGACCAAAAATTTTATTTGTGATACAAAATTGAGGCTTTCGAGTAGAAGAAAATGGAATACAAATATCAGGTCACAATAGGGTTCTTAATTTTTTGTATTTCAACTATTTATTTATTTTTCATATTTTGATGCTGAGTGCGATGAACGAGAAGTTGATCTTATTTATCGTCGGAAACAAAGCTGTAGTTGTCTTTCAAGAGTGTTTTGATTGATAATTAATTTTCTCACTTCAAGCACCGAAAATATATTGTTTTGAGTTATGATACTTATTTGTAATGAAAATTTGATGGATATTTGAATTAGTTATTGATTTTGTAAGTTTTTTTTCAAGCACTCAAAACTCTACGTGTTTAGATATTCGTTCGGAAATAGCTCAGTAAAAGTTAAGTTAAACGAGCCGAGCCTAAATTTTATTTTTAGTATTTAAAGTTAAACAAGCAAAACCCAAGTTTTCTTAAGTTTGGCTCATAAAAGTTTGCGAATAGACTTGTTCGCCAGCTCGTGAATAAGTTTTTTAGAGAGCTCACAAATGAATTTCTTATCGAGCTTACAAACAAGCTTATAATCAAACGAGCTTTAAATGAATGAGCTCGAGCCGAGCTCGATCTTGATGAGCTCAAGCCGAATTCGAGCTTGAGTCTGGATTTCAAAAAATAAAGGAACCCGAGCCAAATCTGAGCTTCCAAATATTTTTGAGCTGAACCCAAGCCTTTGATTGTTCGTGCTTTTATAATTGTCTGATTCTTTTATTTATACCAATTAATCTCAAAGTTATTTCTTGTAATTTTAGTTTTTTTGGCTGTTTGCTCATATAAGACAAGTTGAATGATATGCACATGATAGTCATGAAGAATAATGTTAGTCCCATTGACTTAGAGTAATAGATTGTTGACAATCATCATAAAATCATGAAATCATGTAATATATGCAACTTGTTGGAAGTTCAATTTTCAAAACACAAGTTATTCTAGTACAAATTTGGATCCACAATGAGTAATTTTTTTTGTTACTACAATCATGTTAGAGTGTCACCATAGAAAAAACTTAGTTTGGATGAATATCATCTTAAACATTTCCAAATCAATGTATAAATCTACCTTATAATTGTGGTAGTTTAGAAAAGATGGCCATGTTTTTTTTTTTTGGAAAGTTAGAAATAGATAAGAGGCATGACTGTTAGAAATGGAACGACATGGATGGGGTGGTTGGGGTGAAGAGAAACGTTATTGAGAAGAAATGGGAGAACTTTTGCTGACTTCGGTACAAGGAAAGGAAAACTGAAAGAAGAGGACACTACCAAATGGATAAAAATAAGAAACAAGAGGGAATATTTTAATTTTAATGATCTAGAAGAGAATTGGTGATCGACATGTGACAATAAGAAAATCAATAGATTAATGCTAAAGCTAGGACTTCCCTTGTAAGTGGCAAGCTACGCCCATGCCGAGTTGTAAGTGAAAAGAAAATAAAATATGCAGAGTCCAATGATGAATATGCTAATTGAGGTGTAACAATGCTTGTAATGATCAATGTGCAAAAATTCTCATTGCTTACATGATGTTGGACAAAATGAAGGAAAAATACAACTATATGATAAAATTTAAAGTATTAGATTCATATCTTTGGAATATATAAATTTTGATTGATAAATCAATATTACTAAATAAGATGTGACAATTTGGGCTGCATAGCTTTGTTTGACCAAATCATACTAGGCAACATGCAAAAATTAGATTGTTAAAAACTTAATTATGTTATTTAAGCTCAGGCATGTTAGCCTTGTAGCAACTGCTAGGACAAACCTTAGTATTTTTGGTGTGCTATTAGCGTTCTAATGATGCTATATCCCTAGCCACAAGAGTGGTGAGTTGGAAATTAGAACATATGAAAATTAAGAAATTAGAACATAGTAATTTTTTTTATTGTAGAACAAATGAAAATTGGAATGAGATGTGTATAACAGTGAATAATATTTTTTAGATTATGATTATGAAAAATATTTTAAGTATTTTTTAAAATCAAAGAGTTAGAAATAATATATATATTATTAGTTAATAATTCATATACTTTACAAGTTGATTTAAATGAAGAGATTAATAAGAGTATGTGAGACTCTTTTTAATTACAAAAATCCCAATACATGAATGAATGAATTGCAAGTTATGTCTTGATTTCATCAATTTTTATCCCGAATCACAAAAATACAAATTGTGAATATATTAATTATGCTAAATCAGAAAATGCAGTTTTATAGTACAAAACTTTTTATTTTAAAAAAATTATGCAAAAAAAAAAAAAAACTTATTTATATACCAAAATTCGGACCCTAACTCCATGTGACCCACCTTTCCCTAACCCGAAGTGTTTTAGTGAATGAGGCGCAAAGATGTTCATTTTCTTTCAAACTTATTTTTCTTTCAAACTTATTTTTCTTTCCCCCTCTGTTCTATTCTCTCCCTAGTGAAATCTGATAGTTGTTCTCTCATATCTCAATTTTTGCTGACCTCATCAAAATTATTAAAATCCCAACATGCTAATTGTATAAATTGTACATTATATTTCTGTTTGATCAAATTTTATGCCAAATCATGAAAACACAAATTGTGAATGGACAATGGTTATAAAGTTGGGATCTTGTGATGAGGAAATCCAGATATATGTTTTGGTTTCATCAATCTTTATTTTCGTCAGATGTAACAACAATATGTACATATATACATGCTTATACATATACATATAAGTAGATCTATTAATGTACACACACATATATATATACTCATACACACATACACATGCGCATGTATAGAGCCACATATATACCTATATATATACTCATATATATATATACTCCAATATATATTGTGCAACAAACACATGTACAAAAAAATATATGTATATCTAAAAACATATCCACTGCGACATTGCTATATATATAGATGTATATATGTATATATTGTTTATCCAAATATATATTCAGGGGTATGTATACACGTGTATATATATAAATATAATATATCTGTCGTGTTTAGACACACACTTACATGTTGCAGTATAAGTAGATCTATCTATGTACTGTCTATCTATCTATCTATCTGTTTGTGTGTGTGTATAGATATTCAGTGCATATAAATATATATGCCCATATGTATATATTTGTATATATTTATCTATACTTATATATTATGTAGATATATAGATTTATATATGTATATACTATCTATGTGTGTTTTGACAAACACACACATATGCTTAAATGCTGCTGTATATATATAGTCTATAGATCTATATCATTTTATTGTTCTCAGGTGGATGGAAAAATGGCTGGACCTCGGAGAATTGTCGGGGGTGAGCCATTTAGAAGCAGGAGTTCTGATTCTCAGTTTCCAAACAAAGCTGTAACAGCCACTTGCTTTTCAGATTTAAACCCCCGACTATCGGACTGTGTCCTCAGCGTGCTAACTCAATTAGGTTTTGAGTACTGCACACCAGTTCAGGCTGCCACTATTCCCTTACTTTGCAATCACAGAGATGTAGCTGTTGATGCTGCCACTGGTTCTGGGAAAACCTTAGCTTTTTTAGTTCCAGTTGTTGAGATTCTTCGTTTATCATCTTCTCCTCCCATGAGCCACGAGGTAATTTGTTCATTTTGTTTTCTTATTGATATATGATTGAGATGATACAAGACCAAATACAAATAATCCAAACCTTTGAATATGCTCAAAGGATATATTTTTGGTGAATGTTGTTTCTTGTGTCTATTCTTTGTATGCACATATGCTTTCTATTACCAAGTGCTTCGACATGATGATGTGGTAGTAGTGTGGCCATGTATTTGATGAGTTTCGAACTTGAGATCCCTTATATTTAGATGAATGAACTTATCATCGTATTAAGGCATTATCTCGAACAGATATGTGCAACAAAAAGACTGTGTAGATGATCAATCATTTTAGTTATATTTTTGTCTAGACACATTTAATTATAGATTTTTTTTGAGATTAAATGTGTCATTATTTATGTAATTGCACATCTATATACACTAATAACTAGGAGAATAAAAGTGAATTGTTTGAAAACTATTATATTGAGTATTCTTTTGTTGTGATTTTTCTATTGAAGTTGTATACATTAGCTTAGAAACATGTTGGTAGGTAGGTAGTTTCCGCCAAAAGTGTTTGTAAATTCTATTTTCTAATACATGATACAAAATTGCATGTACTTGAAATAAATTTGATGGAATTATCAAGCAGATAGTTGGCTGCTTGGAGTAGAGCTCTGACATCACTATTTTTAGTCGTGCGATGTCTATCTGTCTATTGCTTTCAATTTTTTCTTCTTTGATTCAATACATTGCTGGAGATTCTTATTAAGGGCATCCATATTAAATTGAGAGTTTTCAATGTTTTCAGGTAATGGGGATGATTATCTCTCCTACAAGGGAGCTATCATCACAAATATATAATGTTGCACTACCTTTCATTTCCACATTATCTAAAATTAAACCTATACTTCTTGTTGGAGGTGTGGATGTAAAAGCAGACATCAACAAGATGGTGGACCGAGCTAATTTATTGATTGGGACTCCTGGGAGACTATCTGATATAATGGAACAAGTAGATTTTTTGAATTTTAGAAACCTCAAGGTTAGTATTTTAGTTTTGAAACACTGCCAATGTTATGTTGTAACATTTAATTGTTGAGTTTTTTGTTTGCCTTTTTTTTTTTAATTGTTTGTGACGTGAGCGCCCGACCTGTGAGATATCCTAGTTGTTTTTATTAATTATATAAATGTGCTGGTTGTATAACATATAAATTGAGTGTTTATTTTATTTTTTATTTTTTAACTTGTTACATGGTATCATAGGTATGGTTGTGTATGGGTTACAAATTTTTAAATCCTAAGAGAGGTGTGTAGAGGTGGGCTCAGAGAAGCATGAATGTGTCGTTGGCAATAGTATGTGTGCAGTGGAGGTGCATGACATGCATGGTGTACCCCAGGCAAATCTAGAGGTGTCAAACGAGCATGGTGGCTTGGGCACGGCCCGGTTCAGCTGTGCCAGGCTTGGCACTACATGGTTTTGAAATGTGCCGTGGGATGGGTCGGGATGGTACGATCCATGCATTGTGCTGGGCTAGGTATGACCTGTGTGCTTGGCTTGACGGCATGGTAAACTTGCTCAGGGACTCCATTAGATTTTTTTTAAAATTTAGTTAGAAAAACCAGGTGCGAATTGGCCCGACTCAGCAAGTCTAGGTACCACCCGGGTATGAGTCGGGCTAGTGGGTTGTGTCGAGCTGGCACTTCTCAAGCCGTGTCGTGCTTAGCACGACACGGCTATTTAGTATTTAAGGCTAGGTCATGCTTGGACATGCCAAATTTGGCTCGTTCGGGTTGGGTTTGAGGTGGGGTTCGGGCTGGGTCTGGGCCTGGTCCGGGCTGCGTTTGGGCTGTTTGAAAAATTTTTAATCTCATATCAGTTATTAATCAGCATTAATATCATACGAATCATCATCAATAATTAACTTATTTGCTTTTGCTGCAGTCTCAGAATGATCATGAATGTTTAAGTTCGAATCTTATTAATCATTCATGTATGTTAATATTTCAATAATATTTAGTCGTAATCTAAATTTTTTATTTGAAATCATATTTCTTGTAACACAAAAAATAGGTTTTGATGTTATGCTTGACATTGGAGTAGTTAGTAAATCTTGTGATATCTTAGATAATATAGGATAGGTGAACTCATGATTTTTATCACTATAAAATATCAATATTCTTATTATTAAAATGTGATATGATTAGGCAGTAATCAGCTCGTGCAGGGTATGGGTTGGGTTGTGCTGAATTCGCTTGCACTCGGGCTATGTTACCGAGCTATGCCTGACCCAACACAAGGCCCAGTAGACCTAGGCACAACACAAGCTGTGTCGTGAGCCGGACCAGCATTGTCATGTGTATGGGTACGGGTTGGGACTGTATTGTGCTAGGCACGGCAGAGTCGGGTCATGCCTTGGGCCATGCATGGATTGCATGCCCTTTTGTTACCTTTAGCCATGGTGATCAGATTGGGCAACCAAAAAAAGGGCTGGCCCGACCCTACATGTTTGACACCTAGCCAAACCTTAGTCGTCGATGGTGGTTACTAGTAATTAGCAGTGGTGGTGATTGATGATCATAGTTGTGAAATGTGCATCAAGATGCAAAGATTTCCTTGAGCCTTAAGGCACAAGGCGCCCTTAAAACATGAGCTTTTTTATGTAATATGCATTTTATATATATATATATATATTTAAAAATATGATTAAACACACTAATTTAAAAAATACCATTACACCTCTCCAATCTTTTATCGCACCTCTCCCTATAGCTCGTTGAGGAGCTCCTGGTGGCTGGAGCTTGACCGGGAGCTTTTTGAGCTCTCGTTGAGCTCCCTTTGAGCTCTCTTCAAGCTCCTGTCAAGCTCTACAAATTCGTTGAACTCCATTGTGCACCTATTTTTGAGCTCCATCAAGCTCCTATTTGAGCCCAATTGAGTTCCAGGAGCTCGACCAGGAGCTTCATAGAGCTCGATGATCTTCCTTCAAGCTTCATCAACTCGTCGAGCTCCATGGATCTTAATGGATGACAATCTGCACAAAGTTGTGCCTATGGAGAGCTTTGCACCTTAGGAAAGATATGTGCCTTTTTTACTATCCGTGCGCTTGAGTGAACTAGTGCGAGCCTTGCTCGACCAAGGTGAGGTGCCATTTCTATGCTTCGTCTATCCTTGAGCCTAGGCGTGCCTAAGGCATGCCTTTCACACTGATGTTGGTGATTGAATGTGGTGGTGGTGGTGGTGATTGAGAATTGAGTATGGAGATGATCAGCATATAATGGCATCTGATGGTGATGGGAGGAGGTGGTGGAGACTGATTGATGACTAATTGTAGTGATTGGCAATGAAGATTGGTGAGGATGATTGATAATGATGATCAATGGTGGTGTTGATTGATTGTGATTGTTAATGAGAATTATTGTTGATAGAGAAGATTGAAAGTTGATGTTTTTTTGCACATAAACCTTACTTAGGTTTTTATGAGATCTGTAAAAAAAGAATTAAGTGTTTTATTTTTGTATTTTTAAAGGAATTATATTTTTGTAGTACATGAATTATCACTGTAGAATAGATGAAAGACGGTCTTGGTCTAGTACACTCATTGTAAGAGTATAGATCACACCATACATTATTGTTGAATATTGTTTATGAAGAGGAGGCTGTGAGTATTGTGTAGCAATGAGAGAGATAGGCTAGCTATCTAACTTTTCTAGGGCTTCTCACTGAGTTTATTTATTATGATATTTTATTAGAGAATGGTATAAAAAATATTTTTTCTATGGTAGTAGTATATTTTTTATTTTTTTCAAGTATCACTAGTTATTTCTTTCATAATTTTTTTGACTAATGAATTATTAATATGAGTAAATATTTATAATATTGGTAATGTATTTTAATCTCTATTTTTTTTATTATGAGAATATTATTATTTTTCATGGAAAATTATTGAAAATTATTTGTTGTATTATTTACCTGGGAACTTTCATACTTTATCATATCATACTTATTTATAATTATCATCTTAATTTTATTCTATTTGAGTTGTTTTTTAAGGCAACTTAATTTGAGTTTTATATATATATATATATATATATATATATATATATATATATATATTATTACTGATATTTATTTGCAGTATTGATATACTCTGAAAAAAAATTTATTTGGGATTGAGTTTGTTGGATTATATATTTTTTTCAATGGTAAGATTTTTTATTACATGTATGAGTATTTTAGATTCATTACTTATGCATTCTCATCTAGAGTACTAATTACTACTTAAGTTAGAGAATTTTTTAACTTAGCCTTAAGAGTATTTCAACCATAGAGTGTGAAACATCAGTTAGGAAAGCGTACCAAAGAATCTAGTAAAGATATGATTAAAGAGAGATTTAGATATTTAATCATATTTATTTATAATTGTTTGAGATATACTTATATATCACTTTCGTGACATATTAATTTGATCAAAATATTAGAAGATCCAATTTGAATTGAAGAATACCATCTAATTATGATGGTTTTGATACTTCTACTTAGAAAGAGTATTTTAAAATATCTTTAAGAAGGTATGATTTTAAATTTAATCAAACTCATCAATTAATGGGCTATTTGATAAACCACTTAATTTTTTCAAACAATTAAAAATAAAAATTTTTAATAGTTTGAAAAAATTAATGTATTTGATAAAAAATATTTGGGAGCTGGTAATTGAAAATTTTAAGTGAAATAGCATTGAAAATATTAAGTAGATAGTGATCTACTTAATGTTGAATCGAAAAAATTTTCCATAATTTTTTTTTTAAAGTTATTATTTTGTTTGTTTTTTCTTTTTTTTTTGTTTTATTATTAACGTAATAATTCAGTTTGTGAATCTGTTTTCTCTTTCTTTCTCTGTCATTATAAATCCTAACCTATCTCTCTTTCATGATTAATGTAAGAGAGAAAATTGCAAATCAACTAGTTATTTATTAATTTTTATTTTTAAATTAAAAATTTGGATAATTTTAAAGAGTTTAGATTTTATTAGTTAATTTTTAAATATATTTTTTTGGATTTATGATTTATTTATGAATATATTTTTAGTAATTTTATTTTTATAATAATTAATAATTATAATAAACAAAATATTATTATAAATTTTATTTATGTTAGATAATATATAACACAATGATAATAATGATAAATATATAAAATATATTATTTTCAGCATTTAGTATTTACAGTTATCAAATAATATATTTATTTTCAGTATTAAATTAACAATAATTTATCAAATAATTTTTCAATACAAATTCAACACTTATTAAAATCAGTACTTACTTTTTTATCATTTAATGTTTTCAGTTTTATCAAACGAGCCCTAAATGTCTATTTCTATTATTTTATAGTGCATGTCTTTCTAGATTTTATAGTTTGGAGATAAATTATTTTGTTTGTCTCTTAGATTTTTTGGATATGCTTATTTTTTCTTTGATCACTCGTCAAGATAGGATAAATTGATATCTAGAGTTATGAGATATACTTTTTTTTGGATACTTAATATAAAATAAAATATGAGTGATTTTGACTAAAGATTGATAAGATTTTAGTGAGTGTGGATGTTGGATTTTTTGTCCATGATTTGCTCTTTAATGAGTCTAATAGTGAATTCAAGTATCATATTTGAGTTCATTACTCTTTTTTTTATGCATATAATTTTGTCTTGATCACCAATTATCAATGAGACTCACTCATTTGCTATACCTAATAATGTTAGTGCTATGTATGGTATTATTTTTATAAAGGTATCATATTTATCAATAAATATAGATTATATTGAGTCTAAAGATAGTGAAGATTCTCAAGCAAGGCAATATCATTTAAATTAATATGATGTGGTAGTACAAGAGTTTGCATCAGTATAAACTCATTGAGTTATCAATTAGGAGATTTAATTATTTAGAACTTAGAGTTTATACTAAGAGAGTGACATATCATCCTCATCAAACTAGAGACGAGCATTTTGAGGAATCATATGATCTTGTTGTTAGTTTCTCTAATTTTATTTTTTTTAAAAAATAGAGTTATATCTAATACTTATATTCATAATTTTTATCATATTCTTGTTTGATTATTTTTATTTTTTTATTTCTTCTCTAGATAATACTAGCATATAAGTATCATTCTAAGTTATTATCTCATGTAAGATGGTATCAAGTCATGATAAAAGAATTGAATTTTATTCATTTTAATGAGACTTGAAAACTAGTGCATAATCTTTTAGATTATCTATTGTTGATTGTCGGTGAGTATTCATTGTGAAGGTAAATCTAGATGGAAAAGTTGACCTCCTTAAGCCGAGACATGTAGTGAGGAGATATATTAATACATTTAGCATGAGCTATCAGGATAGTTACTTTCTAGTGGCCAAGTTGATTTCAATATGTATTCTTATTTTTTCTGTATTATCTAATAATTGAAAAATATGATCTCAAGAATATATTTATAGTGATCTTGAGAATGAAGTATATATGGATCAATATTAAAGGTTTCAATCACTATAGTTAAATATAGCTTGTAAATTGTGGAAGGTATTGTATGGCCATAAGTAATCATCGAGTATTTGATTTGTTATTTTTTCATTTGGATTATACATGTGTCTTAATTTTTTTTTTTTTTTTTGGAGGAGTTTTGATGACAAACTAATTATACTAATTATCTATGTAGGTGATATTCTGATTTTGGGAGTTGAATTAGAAATCACTTAACTCAGTTAATATTTTTTAATAGTTTTAAATGAAGAATCTTGAAAATCTCATATATTTTGTTGGCATAAAGATGACTTATTCTATAAGAGTATAATTTTGTCACAAAAGAAATAGCTACTTGATACACTTGTATATGTGGGTCTTTTAAGTTAAGATATGACATATATTCATATTGATATAGACATTGATTTTATTTTTAATGTAATATCATCAGTTGACTTTATTATTTAAAGAAGAATAATATGAAATATTAACTATATAATTCTTATTATATTATATATGACATACACAATTAGTATAATGAGTACTTTTCTAAATTATCTTTAATATATTCGCTTTGTTGCAATCTTTTGTATATTGTGATATATAATTTTTTTAAGATTCGGGATCTATTTTTGGGATAATGGCTATTTGCAGTTAGTCGGATATTTAAAGTCTAGTTAGGGACCAATGTGTATTGAGATGAGATTTATGATAGAATTTTATTTCTTAAAAATATAAAAATCAGATAGTTTTTTTTTTTTTTTGAAATTTAGTAAATATGCATAATTCAAAATAATAATGATATTTATTTGCGGGATACTTTATATGAGATATCTATATGAGAAAAACTGATATGTGCCATTTAATATAATAATGAGATCATTATTATATTATTTATTCAGGCAGTAAAGCAATCAACGACTATCTTCATGAATACCCCTGAAGAGATTTTATTTTATATTTATTTTCTCCAAGTTAAGTGTTGTGGACTCATATACTCCAATTTAAGGGAGGGTGTTGATTTTTTTATTTTTGGTACTTTTGACGAAAGCATCCAACTTGTGGGCTGCATAATTACTCCCGCTCATTATATAAGGGCATTTGTTGTAAATATTTAGATCAAGTGTTTATTTTATTTTTTCCATTAATGCAAATTACTCTTGTTTAAATTTCCCCTCCTCTTCTAATGTGCTATCCAATTTAGGAAGGAATGGTATAATTATTTAATATTGGTGATTATTTGAGTAGGTAAAAAGCCACATGGGATTGCATTGTTGTGGTCATCTAGGCCATGGTGTTTATTAAAAATTTTATTATGGACATATATTGTTAACTAGTTTAATATGTAATACAACATTAACACCACCAATGTTCATTCTATGACATGATTTTTATTGTAATTAATCTAATACATGCTGCAATTGCCAATATCCACTGCAAATCATCAACAAAATATGTGGTTCTCCATTACCATGGCTTGCATGCCTATCATCATAATCATCACAAATACTTATATTGATCTCACTTATTAGTTTAGCTGCTAGGTGTTGTAGCATGTAGGTTACAATTTTTTTTTATTTTTTCTTTTGTTTATCTTATTATGAATGAGACTCAATGTGTGAGTTATAATTTATTTTGCTCATTATATTAATGTATATTATTATGTTGCATGTATGTATTGAACGTAATATATTAGTGCGATGATAAGTGTAGGTCTTAGGATTGAGACTTATCACATGTAGTCTCTCTAATTTTTGGAGGTAGGAGAGTTGATATATAGACTTTCATATACACCATGTTAATTGGGAGTCTCATAGTTCTAAAAGGTGCAAAGCGTACCAATGCGCAAAGGTCTCTTGGAGCCGTAAGGCGCAAGGCGCACCTAAGGCGTGTGCTTCTTGTAAAGTGAAATATGACTTTGGATGCACATAAATTTTTATTAAATATGATTCTATTGATAAAAAAAATAAATATTACTAATATAAAAATAAATTTTGATGAAAAAAATAATGAAATTATATAAATTTTAATATATAATTACAAATTTTAAGAATAATTATATTAAAAAAAACTCTAGAATATAAGAGATGCCTCTTCAGTAAGGCGCATGCCTTGGAAGGCGAGGTGTTATAGCTAGGGAGTGGTCGTACCTTGAGCCTAGGCAAGCATTTCACAACTATGTGGAGTCTTGTGAAAGGGGTACAATCTCCATATAGGGTCATACTCTTGAACATATTTTGTGTTAGTTCTATTGGCACACCGTGGACTATTTTTGTTCAATAATGTTATTCGTTGGGACGTGCTCCGTGATGCTAACCTTATCATAGTTCAAATCTCATCGCTTTAATAATGCAATGTAACTATTTGGATTTATCCTGAAATAGAACTAGGAGAGAAGACCACCTACATGATCTATTTGGCATAAGCCCAAGTTATCTCTCTCTTTTTATTCGATAAATATTGTTATTGTTTTTCTTTTGTATCATCACACTAGCACATCTCACATCTCTTTATAATTTTGAAGCTACAATTATTTTAGTGAGAATAATGTTGAAATTGGTAATCACATGAAAAGTCTTTGTGTTGCATGCATGTATTTAATATAACATCTTTGTGTAAAGTCAAATCTTTTGTAAAATCCAACAGTCATTTAAACCAATTTCATTCTTAATTTTATCTAAAAAATATTGATTTTTTTTTAAATTTAAACTAATAAAATTCTGAATTTTATTTTTAAATTCATTTTAATTATGTCTTGTTATTATTTTTTAGTCAATTATATTGTTATATAGAAATGTGAATATTATTATTGGTGTTTTTTTTAGAATGAATTCCTCTAATTCAAAAAATTCAAGAAAATGTTTTGTGTGGAAATATGTTATTGAAGTTTCCGGGGAGCAATATTTGAGATGTAAATTTTATAATCAAAGATGCACGAGAGGGGTGAATAGACTCAAGCATCACTTAGCTGGGACTCATCTTGGTATGAAATCATGCCCCAAAGTTAGTGAAGATGTTAGATTGAAACGCAAAGATGCATTGATAAATTTTAAGGATCGAAAAATGAAAAGAAATGAATTCCACCAAGAAATTAGTATGGGTCCATCTTTAATGTATGAGAGTGCATTGTCCAAAATAATTGGTATCTTAGGGAGTGGGAGTGAGGGAACCTATTCCTAGGGGACCTATGGATAAATGTACCACTTCACAACTTCTTCAAAGTATTTTGAATTCAAGGTGGAAGCAAGAAGAAAGGAAAGAAGTGGGTAGAAAAATTGGTAGGTTTATGTATTCAAAAGGTTTCCCATTCAACACTATGAATGATCATTATTTGATTCCTATAATGGATACTGTTACAAATTTTGGGCTCGGTTTAAGCCTCCATCTATGCATAAATTGAGCATATAAATTCTTAGAGAAGAGGTGAATGACCTAAGTATCTTTATGAAAGATTACAAAAGAGCTTGGAAATAATATAGATGTTCAATTATATCAGATGGTTGGACAGATAGAAAGAGTAGGTGCCTTATCAATTTTTTGGTGAATAGTCATGCTGGCACTTGGTTTATGAAATCAATTGATGCTTCTGATATAATAAAAAAAGAGGAATTGATGTTCAAATATCTTGATGACGTGGTTGAAGAAATTGGAGAGGAGAATGTAGTGCAAGCCATCACTGATAATATCTCTAATTATGTGAATGTTGGAATGAGGCTTATGGAAAAAAGGAGAAGATTGTGGTGGACTCCTTGTACTGCACATTGTATTGATTTGATATTGGAGGATATTGAAATGGTAATTATTCATGATACTACACTTGCTCGAGCTAGGCAAGTAGTGAAGTTTATATATGGGCATACGTGAGTTCTTAGCTTGATGAGAACATTTACAAAAAATCATGAACTTCTTCGTCCAGTAATTACACGGTTTGCTACTTTATTTCTTACACTTCAAAGCTTTTATATGCAAAAGCAAGTTCTTATTGTAATATTCTCCTTAGAAAAATAATGTTCAAGCAAATTGGCTAAAAAGGTAGAATGTGTGAAAGCTCGAAGTATAATGTTATTTGATCCAAATTTTTGGTCTTATGTTGCTTTTTGCATAAAGACCATTATTCCATTAGTTAGTGTCTTGAGAGAGGTTGATTCAGATGAAAGACCAGCCATGAGTTATATTTATGAGCTGATGGATTCTGCTAAGGAGAAGATTGCATTTCATTGTGGGGGCGTGGAGAAAAAATATGGCCCGATTTGGAGAAAAATTTATACAAAATGGACTCGTCAACTTCATCGACCTTTACATGCAGTAGGTTACTATCTTAATCCTCAATTGTGGTATGAGGATAAGTTCTCTAATATTGATGAGGTGAGGAATGAATTATTTGAATACATGGATATGATATTGGATTATCAAGAATGTTTAAAAGTTGACATTCAGTTGGACTCATTTGACCAAGCAATTGGTGAATTTGGGAGTCGTATTGCAATTGATTCTTGAACATTAAGAAGTGCTACAAGTTGGTGGATGCGTTTTGGGGGTTCAACACCAGAGTTGCAAAAGTTCGCTATTCGAGTCCTTAGCCTTACTTGTAGTGCATCGGGATGTAAAAGAAATTGAAGCACATTTGAATCGGTAATATTTTTATTTTTGTAAATTTTTATACATATATTTCTATTTCAATGTTAGAGAATTTTATTTCATTTTAACACATAAATTTCTTTATTTTATTATTTGTATATACATACAAAAAAGAAATAGACTTGAAAATCAAATGTTGAATGCTATAGTGTATGTAAGGTACAACACTAGATTGAGAGAACGAAGTCTATAAAAGAAACATAATGTTGATTCGATTTTGGTAAAGGAGATTGATTCGGATGATGAGTGGATTGCGGAGAAATAAAACTACCTCTTCCCCCTTGATCTTTGTTGGCTTCAGGATGATGAGTTATTCACTGTTGATGCTATTAGAGTTGTGTCATCTGACTTCCAACAGACTTAAGCATCATCAGATCACATAATTTTTTCGCATTCTTACAAAAGAAAACATAATGAAGCACCAAGTAAGTACTCAAAAATTAAAGTCATAAATTTGATTAAATTTAATAATAAACTTCTAATAGTTACACCTAATTAATAATTTATGCTAGGTACAAGCGGAGGCAAAGGCAAAGAGAAGGAATGAGTTTAATTTGACACCAATTGATGAAAATGAAAATTTACATGAAATGAGAATATATGATAGTTGACATTTTTCTACTTTTGATACATTGGATGAGGATGATAATGCCCTTGGAGAGGAGGATTTAAATTGAAATAATTTACTCTAGTGTTCTTATTTCATGAATTAATTATGATTTTTTGTTAAAGTTTGAAACTATTAGTATAGTTGAATTTATTTTTTATTATATGACTTTGTTATGGTTTTTTGTAAAAGTAATGAACTAGTATGTTTTTTTAAAAAATAATTCTAAAGAATTGTTTTCATATTTTTATTTATGTTATTTTATTTTGTATTTTTTAAAATATTAATTAATTATATATTATGAGCCTAAAAAAACTTAAGCCTCAAAGCCTCGAGGCTTGCGCCTTACATCATGAATACAAAAACGTCTTGCCTATGCTTTCGACATTTAAAACTTTGATTCTAACAAGGATAAAGTTTTCTATATGGTCTAACAAGGATAAAGTTTTTGGTGCGTAGCAGGTTTTGATTCTCGACGAGGCAGATAGGCTTTTGGATATGGGGTTTCAGAAGCATGTAAATTCTATACTTTCTCGCTTGCCCAAGCATCGTCGAACCGGACTCTTCTCAGCCACGCAAACTGAGGCCGTTGATGAATTATCCAAGGCTGGATTGAGGAATCCTGTTAGAGTTGAAGTTCGCGCAGAAGTAAAGCCACAAGTTGATTTATCATCTTCGCAGTCAGAATCTTTTAAGACGCCATCAAGCCTTCGCCTCGAGGTATATCATTGCGGTGCTACTAGTTCGCTTTGATGTTTGTGGGTTCCACTCCGAGCAGAGAGAGAGAGTGCTTCCCATTGAAAATAAGAAAAAGTGACTGTGAATAGTTTGGCCTCTGACGCACATCTGCTCAATAAACATTTTTTGTGTTCCTCGTGCATGCAGTATTTGGAATGCGAGGCAGACAAAAAATCATCCCAACTTGTCCACCTGCTCGCAGAAAACAAGCATAAAAAGACCATAATGTAAGTTATCCCTAGGGTTTTCAGTGGAAGATTAAAACAATAATTCTCGTGAGCTCGCCTGCAGTTACTTTATGACCTGCGCTTGCGTCGACTACTGGGGAGTTCTTCTTCCACGGCTTGCTGCATTGGAGAGCTTAGCTCTGATTCCATTCCATGGGAAAATGAAGCAAGTAAAGATTTTCAGACTGCGGTGTTTTTATGGTATCAAAGTAATTGTCTGATCATGCGCTGACGCATTCTCTTGTTCGCCAGAGTGTACGAGAGAAAGCACTCTCTCTGTTCACGTCCCTCAGCAGTGGCGTTCTTCTGTGCACTGATGTCGCGGCTCGTGGGCTGGACATTCCGGGTGTTGCCCTCATAGTGCAGGTAGCATTGGAACCAACCAGCCCAACTTTCCCTTCTCACTGTATAAAAGCTAGTCATGCTGGCAGTGTTCTTCTCTGACAGTTTGATCTCCCTCAAGATCCTAATGTTTTCGTTCATAGAGTTGGCAGAACTGCCCGTTTGGGCAGACAGGGAAGCGCAGTTGTTTTTCTGCTGCCAAAGGTGGGCCCGGCAGAAACTCCCCCCTGTTACAATTTTTTGCTCTTTCTTTTGCCTTCTCTCTTGCATAGATTGGTTCTTTTCGAGGTGGCTCGCTGTAAATTTAATGGAGGTACTGATGCAGGAAGGAGCGTACGTGGAATTTCTTCGGGTGAGGAGGGTTCCTCTTCTGGAGCGGAGGTGCAGAGACGATGTCATGGATGTTGTTCCCCAGGTGTCTATGATTCTGCTCTGACCCCGGGGCTGGGCTTGGGAGCGAGACAAAAAAAAAAAAGCGACCTTTTTTGTTATTTTATTTTTTTTCTCGTGTTAGGCAGATGATATAACTTTTCCTTGGCCATTTGTGTCAGGTACGGGTTGCTGCCAAAAAGGATCGTGATGTGATGGAGAAAGGATGCAGAGCCTTTGTTTCGTTTATTCGCGCATACAAAGAACATCATTGCTCGTATATTTTAAAGTAAATAATTTTGATCTTTCATAAGTATCCCTATTTTGAATTCGTCTTCTTTCTTATGCCTGCGCGACCATATAATTGCCCAAAGATCATCTTCTTCTTCCCAATGCCACGCTCACTTTTTCTTCTTCATTATGAAATACAAGCAACATGATAGTTTAGCTAGACAATAAGTGTATAAGGATGAATTGTTGAAGGAAAACAATTATATATGTGTGTGTAAAATTAGGAAGATGAATTTCTGACATGTGTCTCTTGCTCAGATGGAAAGAACTGGAGGTTGGGAAGCTGGCAATGGGATATGGGCTATTAAAGCTGCCATTGATGCCAGAAGTGAAGCACAACTCACTTTCTGCGGAAGGTTTCATTCCGGAGGAGAACATCAATTTGGAAGACATAAAGTACAGGTGAGAGGGTGAGAGCTATGTGCTAACCTTTCGAAGCCAAGCTCGTGAGCTGCTTGGCCAAATTGGGTTGAACAAGTGTGGATGATCTCAGCTTAGACTAGTAGTAGTTATGATTCAGATTCGTTTCCTGCCAGGGACAAGGCACGAGAGAAGCAGAGAAGGCTGAATCTGCGAAAGAGAAAAGCGCAGCAAGAAGAAGTACCTAGGGGCAAGAAGAAGCGCACGTCTGCAAAGCACGCCCCAAGTGTTGTGAGGAAGAAGAAGACGGCTAAGCAAAGGCGAGCTTTCCAGAGAGGCGAGGACCTGGAGGAGCTGGGTCGGGATTACTGTTTGCTGAAGAAGCTGAACCGCGGTGCCATTGATGAAAACGAATTTGCTAGACTTCTGGGAGCCCACGAATTTGTTTGAGTTGCATTTTCTGTCAATCTCACTCAAACTCAACTATTTATTGAAATGTATACTCACACTCCTATGGCTGTATCTACACCTTCATGAAAAGATGCGTGCACCCCTAATGGCTGTATCTACACCCCCAATGAAATGTAGACACCTTTATGGCTGTTTCTATCCCCCAAATGAAATGCAGATGCGTTTATCGCTGTATCTACACCTTTATGAAAATGTATGCATACACTTTTATGGCTGTATCTACAGCTTTATGGAAATGTATACTCGAACATTATGAAAAGGAAACAGGGGGATAACATAATGTCACCAGGGTAGAAAATTTAAATAAAAAAATGACAAATTATATAGCTAAATTAAATCGCTCCTTGATGGAATCACAATGTGCCAGAAGATTGGACTTGCTGGCCTCCTGTTCTGGGGCAACGTGTCCTCCAGGCTCGAAGATAAAACTGAGGAAAAAGAATGTGAGGTGTGGCTAATAGCTCACGGGTTTAGTAAGCAATTGTCATTAAAATGATGCGCTCCACAGAGTACTCTCTCCCTCTCCACAACGATGATGCACTTCCATCATCCTGTCTGCAGATCTACATATTCCACTGCAGCTCCAATCAAATGAAGCAACGCAGGTGTTGCCAGCTTGTGCCTTCCACTCGCAATCTGCCATAAAATTAATGATAATGACACCCTGAAAGACAATGGGATCAAAGCCTAGCCCAATAACCAATTCATAGCTCCAACCCAACTATATATGAAATCAATATAAACAAGTTTATGTAGTTGCTTGTTTAGAAACATGAGCATACACTCGTGTATACATGTACTAGTATTACACTAGAAATTGAATTATGTACCATAAACATGAATATGTATGTGTGTGCATGTCTGCATGTGTGCATGCACATACATACACACCCACACACATAAACACCCACACACATAAACACCCATAAACATACACACACACATAAACATACACACCCATAAACACACACACCCATAAACATGCACACCTATAAACATACACACCAACACACATACACACCCATGTGTGCATGCACAAACATACACACCCATAAACATTAATATGTATGTGTGTGGGTGTGCATGTGCATGGGTATGCATGTGTGCATGTGCGTGGGTGTGCATGTACAAGTACTATAAACATGAACGTGTGTGTGTGTGTGTGTGTGTGTGAACATACTTGCATCTATACTTAAATAACACTGGACTTTTTTTTGTTCTCCCCCCTCCTTCCTCTCATACATAACACATATTATCACCCGACTCATATATGACCCATATCCCAAAAGCATGATACAACGATTTGACAAATATCATGGGAAACATATCTGACATCTCTAAGAAATTGAACTCATACCCATAACATAAGAACATTCGACCTCTTTACTAATCGGACTATCATATTTTGATATATTAAACACTAGATTGAATTACATACTATAAACATGAACATGAACGTGTGTGTGTGTGTGTGTGTGTGTGAACATACTTGCGTCTATACTTATATAACACTAGAATTTTTTGTCCCCTCTTCTTTCAAACCTAACCCATATATACTTGCGTCTATACTTACATAACATTATTATCCAGCTCATATATGAGCCTCGAGACTCTGAGGATTATATAAGTAAGACTCATGTCACAACAATATGATATAGCAATCTGACAAATATCTCATGGTATATATCCGACATCAATGAAAATTGAACTCGTGTCCACATGATAAATAACATTCAATTTCTTTATAAATCAGACTACTATATTGTTGATAAGCAACACTAGATTTAATTATGTACTATAAACATGAACATGTGTGTGTGTATGCGTGTGCGTGTGTGAGTAAAATTAATATATTATTTAGTGACACTCATGGATTAGTTTAGATGATAACGGCAAGCTCAAAGATTATGACTTTGTCAAGAAATAGGCGTACCAGGGGGGGTCCCACAACACAATCTCCGATCATCTATGTGCTCCACATCGAGGCCAATAAACCATGATCCCAGAGAAACATCCTCATTTGCATACTTATGCAAAACATGCCTGTAGCATCGTGTTGAGCCATCACGAACAAAAAAGATTGCCTCCATATTTCAAAAAAAAAGAAAAAAGAAAAAAAGAAAATTACTCTCACTTGTTGATTGATATGTACGTGGCCAGATCCTTTGAAATGGCATAGAGTTGACCCGTAGCATGACGAAAATACTTGTTTCCTGCTTCTCCAAATTTCCAATGCTCGGGCTCATGGTACCTCACTCCCCTACTAGGTCCAATTGAGATTATGAGAACATCCAGAAGCACATCCTTCTTTCTACAAAAAACTAAGTCGAGCACTTATCACATACTTCTGACTAAGCACGGGGCCCGATTTCATGCACCCAACATATACCCGTGATTTCCTCCTGTGCCTAGCCAGTGTTTCTCCTAGCGTCGCTGCATCAGGATGGTCAAGAACACGTTTGCAATCATCAATTTGTTCGGCCCAAACTAACATACTAATAAGAGCAAGATTTAGCGCCCCCAAACACATGAATTTTGTGCGATATGATTCAGAACTAAAAATTAATCAAAAAAAAAAAATTAAAATATAATTTGATCAGAATAAAAATTCAAGATTTAAAATATTTAAAGAGAATATTCAATAACAAAAATAATAAATTATGCAAAATTGGTGCCCATCAGATAAACTAACACGAGAGAAGATTAGTGGGTGTTATTGTAACCGTACCAACATTTACATGGACATCATCATCAACCTTGATATAGAAATCTGCATTCCACAAGGCAACAGCAGTAGCGAAATATATCTTTGTCTTGGAAGACAATTCCAGGTATCCTTCTCCGTGATCCTGCAGGGAGCAAAACAAAACGACGACATTTCTTCCATGGACAAAAAAAAGGGGATCTCAGAGGAATTAAATCGAGGAAGAAGACCCTTAACTAGCTGCAACAAATCCCCATGCTTTTGTTCTTCGGCACGAATGGCCCTGTCCAAAATGCCTCCTGGTGTGGCACTAGATAATAACATAAAATGTTCTATAAAGCTGCAGCAAATCCCATAATCTACATGCAACGGTGTAGTATTTATCACATGGTGGAGTGGAGGGGTCTAACATCATTGGATCATCGGTGAGTTTGCAAATAGAGTGGAACAGACTCACCTGTGTCCTATAACGAAACGGACTATGATACCCTTTTCATCTTCCATCTTCTTCCTCTTTTCACCTGGTTCCACGAGGATATATGAAGCGGCAGAGAAATGGAAACAAGAGCCGTGGATTATACGACGGAAGCAAAATCTATGAACCTTGAGGCATCCACGTAGCACGGATAGAGTCCCTCCTCCTCCTGCTGCTGAAGGCAGTATTGATTCCGATGACCATCAGATACCTTCTTTTCCCAGACAATCTGGCGTTTTCCAGATCCTCCGACAATGGCGAGCCACTTAATATCGATTCTTGTGCTGCTCTAGCAGCTACCAATTCCATCTCCAGATTCGAAATCGTCTTGTCTAACGTCCTGTGTGCATCAGGACAACGATGATTTTGGTAAAACACAGTCACTAGATCAGGATTGGTATATTATGGACTCTGAACTGTTATTTAGACGTACTGAATGGCATCTCGAGACTGGAAAACTTCCAAAATGTCTTTAGAATCACGCTTCTTCTCTCTCTAAGAAGGAGAAGAGGATTCGTTATTAAAAATATTTGTGATCGATCACTCAAATTTACTTCTAATTCAAAATGAAGATACTCACAGATGGAATATTACATCCCTCAGAAACTAACTTCAGTGCTTCCATTGTAGTGGCCCGCCTGAAACCTCTAGAGTCTGGAACTGACCACAACCTGCTATCATCTTGTTCTATTAATAATTACTCGAGCTCTTCTGAGGCGATCAGAAACAATAAAACGCTTGATAATATTACCATTCGCACTCCTTTCTCGTTGGAGAAATTGTCCCAGAGAATTATAAATTCAATAAAAACATAAAAAAAAGTGTAGAAACCGAATGATTTGCTTGCTTGTTTTCCAAGGCAGAGCGATGTGTTACTGATTTAAGCTAAATAAGAAATAGAAGAATGGAGAGGAGGCGATGAAGAAGACGGATCATGAATTTGCGACACGAACCTGTTCGTGAAGAAAATTCCCGCAGTGAAGCTTCCTAAGCAAAGAAACAGAGTCCATTTATGTGATATAATACTTCTAGAACACTGTTGGTCACCTTTCCACTTCAACTTCATAATTATTGCAGTGCCTCTCTGTTCACAATCAGATACCAATTCCAGCAACAGAACAAGCGATGAGGCGAAGAACGTGAGAGCAGACACAGCTTAATCACAAGATCAGAGGCGAAGAGAGAACAGACTGCATGCTTTGTTTTTTTCAGAACTACTCATAATGTGTACCGTTTCGTTTCGTTTCGTTTAACTACTTTGAGCTGCCTCTCTCTTCTCTTCTCTCTTCTCCTCTCCTCTCTCTCTCTCTCTTTGTCTCTCTTTCTCTGGCTACCTTCCTCTTTCACTAAGAAAACTGTCTTCTCCTGTAACTTTTCAGAGAAGGGAAGTTTGACCAAAACCGATAAGGCTTTCTCACCGTACATTGTCCTGTTCTTATACCATTCCACCAACCCTTCCTGGCCTTGGTTTCTGGTCCAACCCCAAAGGTTTGCTTAACCCTGCACAGTTCTTTTAAATCTCCTGAACTTAATAAATCCAATTATTATTGTTTAGAGCATTTGATGCTACTCTTAAATACTACTCAAAATATATTTAAATATTAAATTCACATATATATATAAAAATAAATAGAGATAAAAAAAAGGATATAGAAAATTTAGAGAGAATAAATGAATCTCCACATTTATTGATACATTTGATAAAACTAGAAAATAGAGAGTAAAATAAAGAGTGTGGTAGAGAAGATTTTTTATGTTTGACTAGTTAAAATAGCTAAAATTGAATAAATAGTTGGAGATGTTCTTATTATATTAGGTTTCACATAATATTGTTCAATTATATAATCTCATTTCGAAATTAAAATCTGTAATTATGCAATTTCTTAAAATCATAATTTGTTTAATTCATTTCAAATTGTGAAATGTTTTTTAATTTATGTAATGGTAAATAAACACGAAATAATTTTTGTAATTTTGAATTTAATACTAATATGTAATGCCTATATTAGTGTCGTACCTAATGAATAATTCATTCTTCTTTTTTCTATTATATTTTATGTCAAGTTATATTATAATTACAACTCTAAAATGAGTGAGCCACATATATTAATTTCTATTCAATTTTATATTTAATATTTGTTGATAAATTTTAACTACTTGGATATTTATAGCTTTACATCGTGAATAGCCCAACGAAATAATTATACTTGGATACATCATACTCAATATAGTTATACGATTGCATTAAACCAAAAAATAATTACTTGCTGATGTACATAAACACACCAATCCCATTATATATAGGTCATGTAGTAGTATATTTAACTAGAAAGAATTGACACAATTACATGAATGGATATGCAGGTACAAAGACATCTTCAATTGAGCATTTGAGGCACAAGGAAAGTATATGCAAAGCATGCTGGAGAAAGCATGACAGGCCCTAAACTTTCCTACATTTCACGATTTAAACATCTATGGAGTAAACCAGCTTAGCTCTCAGCACAATATAGAAAGGCCCATATATGTTGAAAGCTTGATGCAGCCAAATAACGAGACTGATGTAAAAAGAGGAGGGAGGGCCACAGCCCTAATGGAGGTAAGGAAAAAAACTTTGTTCTGGCCGGGTGATCTTCGACTCCAAGAAGTGGTTCCTCTTCAGTTTCAGTCCTGCCTTCAACCTCACCTTGGTGACGGTTTCTTCTCCGTATATTTCAGTCTTCAGTGACGGACGGCAACATAGTCTTTGAGCCAGCATCGAACATTTACGAAGACATCACAGTATCTAAAGAGAAAGGCGAGAAGCTTAATATATATAGAAGCTCGAGTTCTCGGAGTCCACTCTCTTGGTCACAACCAGCGGATGCCAGTAAGATTGAGATGAACAATCGACGATAATCGTGTTTGCGTTGCGCTGTCTTGAACGAGAGAGAAGAAAAACGAAAGCCGAAAAACAAATAAAACTCACCGACAGCGAAGATGCATTTGCTGCATTTTTTTTTTATTATTTTATTAATTTGGCCCGAAGATGGGCCGGACCCGACAAACTCCCCCTCCGGCTCATCCGGTGGGCTCCAACAAGCCCGCTCTTCGTCGACAAGCCTCAAGCTTCTCTTTTGGCAAGGTCTTCGTCAACATATCTGAACCATTCTCATTGGTGTGCACTTTCGCCAAGTGCAACTGCTTTGACTCGAGAACGTCTCGAATCCAATGATACCTCACTTCAATATGCTTGGATCTCGAATGAAATGACGAGTTCTTGGAGAGGTGAATAGCACTCTGGCTATCGCTGAATACAACGTACTTTTGTTGGCGTAAACCCAATTCCTCAAGGAATCTCTTCATCCACAAAGCCTCCTTGCAACCCTCAGTGATTGCAATGTACTCAGCTTCTGTGGTAGATAGCGCCACACACTTTTGCAGCTTTGATTGCCAGGACACGGCTCCCCCTGCAAAAGTCATCAAGAATCCTGAAACGGACTTCCTGGAATCAATATCACCTGCCATATCTGAATCGGTATATCCAACAAACATAGTATCGCTGCCACCAAAACATAGACACACCCTGGAAGTACCTCTCAGATATCTTAATATCCATTTTACTGCTTTCCAGTGCTCTTTCCCAGGATTGGAGAGAAACCGACTGACTACTCCAACAGAGTGAGCAATGTCGGGCCTAGTGCAGACCATGGCATACATTAAGCTGCCAACTGCGGAGGCATAAGGAATTCTACTCATGTCCACCTTGTCTTTCTTACTTGTAGGACATTGCTCCGAATTTAGCTTGAAATGACCTGCAAGTGGAGAACAAACCGCCTTGGCCTTACTCATGTTGAACTTCTTGAGGATCTTCTCAATGTAGTCTTCCTGAGATAACCACAGCTTCCCGTTCTTCCTATCACGAGAAATCGCCATGCCAAGTACCCTCTTTGCCGATCCCAAGTCTTTCATGGCGAAGGACTTGCTCAACTCTCTCTTTAACATAGCAATCTTGTTAGTATCATGTCCTATGATTAACATATCGTCAACATACAAGAGGAGAATGATGAAGTCATCATCGAAATATTTGACAAACACACAGTGATCTGACGACGTCCTACTATACCCGTGACTTACCATAAAAGAGTCAAACTTTTTGTACCATTGCCTTGGAGCTTGTTTGAGGCCGTACAGGCTCTTCTTCAACTTGCACACAAGGTGCTCTTTGCCCCTGACTTTAAATCCCTCGGGCTGCTCCATGTAGATTTCTTCTTCCAGGTCTCCATGAAGAAATGCGGTCTTCACATCAAGTTGCTCGATCTCCAGGTTCAAGCGTGCTGCTAAACCAAGAGCAACTCGGATCGAGGACATTTTCACCACCGGTGAGAATATTTCTTCAAAGTCGATACCTTGCTTCTGACCAAACCCCTTTACAACCAATCGCGCCTTGTACCTTGGTTGTGAGCTAGCATTTTCGGTCTTTAATCTGTAAGTCCATCTGTTCTTGAGAGCCTTCTTGCCTTGTGGTAACTTCACCAAGTCATAAGTGTGGTTCTCGTGGAGAGATTGCATCTCTTCATCCATAGCTTTCAACCACTCCTTGTTATCGGCAGAAATTGCCTGTTGGTAAGTTTCTGGCTCTCCTGCATCCGTGAGCATCACATATTCATCCTGAGTGTATCTAGTAGACGGATGCCGGTCTCTAGTAGATCTTCTCAACTGAGGTTCAACTGGCTGCTCTTGAACCTCTTCCTTGACTTGTTCAGTCGGTTCGGAATTACCAACAGCGGGAGTTTCATCATCGGTGGTGCCGTCGGTATAATCCGGCACCACTCCCCTGTGATCAGTATGCGTTGCATGTGCAGGAACTGGATCTAAATCAATTAAATCATCACTGTACCTCTCTGTCATCTCTGCCTTGTTGATGTTTTTAATGCCTTGGTCTTCTACAAACACTGCATCTCGGCTTCTAATAAGTTTATTCATCACCGGGTCATAGAACCTGTAACCAAACTCATCAAGACCATAACCGAGGAACACGCACGGTTTTGACTTCGCATCGAGCTTAGACCTCTCATCTTTCGAAATATGGACAAACGCCTTGCACCCAAAGACACGAAGATGATCATAAGAGATTTCCTTACCTGACCACATCCTGTCTGGAACCTCAAAACCCAATGGAACACACGGCGTGAGATTCAAAACATGTACCACCGTACTCAAGGCTTCACCCCAGAAGGATCTCGGTAGCTGCGAATGCGAAAGTAAACATCTTATCCTTTCCACAAGTGTCCTTTTCATCCTCTCAGCTAAGCCATTCAACTGAGGAGTCTTTGGAGGTGTCTTTTGATGCAAAATACCCTGTTGTCTGCAATACTCATCAAAAGGACCACAGTACTCACCTCCGTTATCTGTTCGAATACTCTTCAGCTTTGCGCCAGTCTATCTTTCTACAAGAGCATGAAACTGCTTGAAGACATCCAACACTTGATCCTTGGACTTCAGTGTATACGCCCAAGTCTTCCTGGAGTGATCATCAATAAAAGTTACAAAATACGAAGCTCCACCAAGTGTTCTCGTCTTCATAGGACCACACACATCAGAGTGTACCAGATCGAGTACACTGGACTTCCGTAAATGACAAGTTTTATTGAAAGCAACACGTGTTTGTTTACCTGCTAAACAGTGAACACACCGTTTTAGAAGACCCTTTTTAATACCTGAGAGAAGATTCTTTTTGGCCAACATCATCAAACCCTTCTCGCTCATGTGTCCGAGCCGGTTGTGCCAAAGCTCCACGACATCATCACCATCAACCGTATTCACTATGGAATTTGCAATCTTTGCTTGCGTCACATACAATGAAGAACATTTTTGTCCCCTCGCCACGATCAGGGAACCTTTGGTGAGCTTCCATTTTCCATTATGAAAGGTGCTGCAAAACCCTTCGTCATCGAGCTTGCCTGTGGAGATCAAATTCATGCGGACATCGGAAATATGCTTCACACCCTTCAGAATCAAGGTGTTGCCATTGTCGGTCTCTAAGTGCACGTCTCCCATACCAATGGCCTTAGCAATACCATCGTTACCCATCCTAACACTTCCAAAGTCACCGGAAGTGTAAGATGCAAAGAAATCCATCCGCGATGTAGCATGTATCGAGGCGCCACTATCGATCACCCAACTCGTCTCTTGACAAGCGAGATTGACGACATCGCCGTCATATAAAATAAGAAAGTCGTCGATGGCTGCAGCTACCTTCTCACTATTTGCATCCTCTTCGGTCTTCTTATCCTTTCCTCTGGCATTCGAATTCTCTCTTAGGAATTTTCTACAAAACCTCTTGATGTGTCCCTTTTTACCACAATGATAACATTCGAAGTTGGCATGCTTTCCCGACTTGCTTTTACTTCGGTTTCGATTATTCGGACCCCTACTCTGACTTCTCCCCCGCTTTTCAGCAAATAAGACATCCGAATGCGAAGAAGAACCCTGTGATTTTCTTCTCATCTCTTCGTTTAGGACACCACTTTTCACCAAGTCCATAGAGCAAACGCCGTTTGTGGATGAGTTAGATAAAGACGTCCTGAACGTTTCCCACGAGTCTGGTAACGTACCGAGAAGCCACAGCCCTTGTATTTCATCATCAAATTTGATGTTCATTCCAGCCAACTGATTTATAATTCCCTGGAATGTGTTCAAGTGGTCTGACATGGCTTTTCCATCTTGATATTTTAAGACCATCATTTGCTTGATCAAAAATAGCTTGTTGTTGCCAGTCTTCCGTGCGTACAACTCCTCGAGTTTGTTCCACAATGTCCGCGCATGCTTTTCTTCACTAACGTGGTTGAGCACGTTATCATCTACCCATTGCCTGATGTAGCCGCATACCTGACGGTGACAAAGCTCCCACTCTTCATCGGTTTTACCCGATGGCTTCTCTTTGGCAAACACTGGTAAATAATAATCTTTCACATACAAGAGATCTTCCATCTTCCCCTTCCAAACATGGTAATTGGACCCGTTTAAAGTAACCATCCGGCTTGTGTTACTCTCCATGACTTAAACAAGGCACACGGATCAAACAACCCTCTGATACCAATTTGTAGTAGTATATTTAACTAGAAAGAATTGACACAATTACATGAATGGATATGCAGGTACAAAGACATCTTCAATTGAGCATTTGAGGCACAAGGAAAGTATATGCAAAGCATGCTGGAGAAAGCATGACAGGCCCTAAACTTTCCTACATTTCACGATTTAAACATCTATGGAGTAAACCAGCTTAGCTCTCAGCACAATATAGAAAGGCCCATATATGTTGAAAGCTTGATGCGGCCAAATAACGAGACTGATGTAAAAAGAGGAGGGAGGGCCACAGCCCTAATGGAGGTAAGGAAAAAACTTTGTTCTGGCCGGGTGATCTTCGACTCCAAGAAGTGGTTCCTCTTCAGTTTCAGTCCTGCCTTCAACCTCACCTTGGTGACGGTTTCTTCTCCGTATATTTCAGTCTTCAGTGACGGACGGCAACATAGTCTTTGAGCCAGCATCGAACATTTACGAAGACATCACAGTATCTAAAGAGAAAGGCGAGAAGCTTAATATATATAGAAGCTCGAGTTCTCGGAGTCCACTCTCTTGGTCACAACCAGCGGATGCCAGTAAGATTGAGATGAACAATCGACGATAATCGTGTTTGCGTTGCGCTGTCTTGAACGAGAGAGAAGAAAAACGAAAGCCGAAAAACAAATAAAACTCACCGACAGCGAAGATGCATTTGCTGCGTTTTTTTTTTATTATTTTATTAATTTGGCCCGAAGATGGGCCGGACCCGACAGGTCAATGCCACATCATCTTAAAACAAAAAAAAAGACTGCAGATCAAATCATACTTGATCGGTTGATCCTGACGCCATTTTTAAAAATAAAAAATATTTTTTTTTATTTTTTTACTTCTATATGTATAATATAAAAGTTAAATATACATATATACATATACATATATATAATACATACATACAATATATATAAAGTATAAATGTTTATAGTGCATGTGTGTGTGTAGATTATAGTGTAGATATGCATATATCCTACATATACAATATAGCCAATGTATATATATAGCATATATATATATATATATATATCATTATTTTATACATAGTATATATGCTATATATATACAATGTATTCATATATGTATATGTGTCCACACACACACACACACACATATGCTATCGATACAATATTGTATCAATCCAACTAAAATTCAAAATATTATATATATACAATGTGTGTCTGTGTGTGTGTGTGTGCGCTATGTATACAGATATTATATATACACAATGTTGTATTGATTCATATATATATATACACATATAATATTTATTATATATATAATAAACAAAAATAATAATGTTTTATCATTTTTGGCTATTTTTGTTTAACTTTTGGAGACCCAAATTCAAAATATTTTTGATTTTTGTCCCTTTTATACCACTGAAAATTATCCCAAATATTATTAAAAAACATATATGCATAAACACATTATGTCTAGCATTATGAGCAATGTTTCATTATTATTGAATTCTCTATTGATTATAGAGAACTTTGTTCCCTGGAAGATGATGACTAGAAGCAATAGATAAAGATAGAAAAAAAATATTCATGCTTGAAAAAAATGAAAAGTAGTATCTTTGACATCTCATTTGACGTAATATGTCATCCGCACATTGATTACACATTAAAAAAAGAAAAAAAAATGTACAAATAAAAAGAATAAAAGAAATAAAAACTAATATAAGCAAAGTGTGATATTTTTTTGGCACCCACATGTGTGTGGGTTCATACAAAATAGTTAAAGAAATATTAACAAAATCACATTAATTTTAACATTTTCTCCTCATTAATATAATATTTTTTAAGTCCAACAAGTAGCTTTATAAAGTTGGTATTCTTCCTCTTTGGCATGTATGCAACTTGGTCATTTGTTTTGCAATAAGTTAACCATATCTCCTTTTCTTCCACACCTCCTTGATAAAATGACACTTCATGACTTAGTGTTTTATTCTATTGTGAAGAACAAAAGTCTTAGCAATTAGACTCATTGTCACAATAGATCAATCTAGCTTCAATTTCCTTTTTATTCATATCATTAAGTATTCTTTTTTTTCCAAATAGCTTGAGAAGTGGCAAGTGAGGTAGGAACATACTCTTCCTTAGTTATGGATAAAGGCACAATAACTTGCTTTTTTTTTGAAGCCTGGGATATGGCTACTTACCTAATAAAGAATACATATTCAGATGTGCTTCTATAGCCTCATGGACTCCCCCCAAATCGTTATCACAGTGACCATATAATTTCATACTCATAGTTTTAAAATACCTCAATCCAATGTTTAGAGTACAATTAAGATATCATAAAATTCTTTAGACAGTTTCAACATGACAATGATTTGTAGAGTGCGTTAAAGGAAATAAAAAATTCATGACAAATATAGTATTTGGTCTAGTTGTGATAGCAGGGTAAATATTGGTTTGTAGTTACTCATTCCAAGCTTCTCCAAACTCCTTGAATATATTTAGTTTGTGTTATGAGCCCTATTATGTTTTTTGTGACATGCCAATCCCAAAAAAGGATGGAGAAATCTAATGTCATATAATTCATATTTATACATCATATCTTTCTTAAAAAAATTGATTAAATTTAAGCTATTACTCAAATATATCAGATCATCCACGTATAATGCCATTATTAGAATTCTAGAAGCACATTTTTTCTTAATACGTAGAGTGACTCAATTGAGACTTATGGTAAAACTTTGATTCAAAATATATGAGTTTATATGTGTATACCAATCACATGATGCTTACTTTCGCACATACAAGGCTTTGTTTAACTTCCATACATTTTTTTTGTCCACTCACTATAAAAATAGGAGGTTGCCGGACATAGATATCCTCCTCCAATTCACCATTCAGAATTTCAGATTTGACTTCTATTTAATATAAATGTCATCCTTTCTGTGTAACTAGTGTAACCACCAACTTCACAATTTCAAATCTGGCTATTAGAGCGATGGTTTCAAAAAAGATCTAAACTAACCAGTTTGGAGAACCCTTTAGCTATCAATCATGCTATGTAGGTGGGTTTGTCATTATCAAACAAATTTTTTACTTTTGAATATCCATTTAACTCGCACATTGTAACTATTCTCTAGTTTTTTAATTAACCAATGTTCAAGTCTTATACTCATGAAAAATGTAGTCTGATTGGTGAGGATATTGAATGCGTGCTTCCTTAGGAGTATAAGTTCAATTCTCATGAGCTATACCTCTAAGCAAGAGAATGGGGATAACCATGTTTCCACAGCCACCCTAGGAGCTCGATGATTATTCGAGCTGCCAATCTGGGTCGAGGAAACACCTAGTTAAAAAAATTAGTGTCCAAGTCTCATTTTAATTATTTATATGGAATATACCAATTCATGGTGTTTTAGAACATCTTTAAAATTTTTAGGCTCTATAATATAGAAATTGTATCTTTCATATATGTCTTCTATTATTTTAATTTTGATTGGAGTTGTAATTGAAGAAGTAGAAGAATGAGATTATAATTTAGAATAAAAATGAAGAAGAATAAATGATTTTAAGATTTAGTGTTATTGATTTCAATGCTTCTTTAACTTTAGAATTAGGAAACATTTAGGAAATATTTTTTTTTTCTTTTTTTTCTTTTTTTTCTTTTTTTTCTTTTTTTTCTTTTTTTTTCATTATTTATTCTTTTTATTATTATTATTTTTTTATATATTTTTTTGAATTAGAAAAAGTTAACTCTCCTTTAGTTTAGATTTTCATTAATGTATAGGTCGATATGTATGTAGATGAGTTTTATCTTTCTAACTTGAATCATTATCAAACTGTACATTTCTACTCATTAGACACTTGATATCTTCAAGGATATACAATATATACTCTTTTGAGTGAAGACAATATTCCGCCATGATATATTTTTGGCTTAATATTTTTAACTTCTTTCTTTTCTGTGTGGATATTCGAGAGTAGCACAACCTCCTAAATACTATTGAATGATAAACAATGTGCCTCTTTCTACTCCCGACTTCAATAGAAGCAAGATTCCTAATGATACGGCTGAAGTTAGGCTTTTAATTAATAGATAAATAATAGTTTTAACTGATTTTGCTCATCTGTATTTTGGTTGACTCTTCTCAATTACTCCTAAATACTACACTACTCTTTATCTCCACTTTATCATTCTAAGGAGAAGTATAGAGAGTTGTGTGTTATCTTTGAATCTCATAATCTTTATAATAATAAGTTAGCTGCTTGTTGAGGAACTTCTTCCCTCAATTACTCCAGATTGCTTTTATCGTTCTTTTTTATTATCTTTCAACAAAATTATATAAGTTCATAAACTTAAAGAAGGCTTCTTATTTTTGTTGTAAGAAGTAGACACATCATTTTTGAACTATCATCCACAAACAATAATAAATTGTTGTTACTCGTAATGGTTGAGACAAACATTGATCCACATATATTTGTATGACTCATGTTGAGAACAGAAGACCTCCAAGCAACTCCTTTTGGGAAGGATTGCATAGATTATTTTCTCATTTCATACTTACCATAGACTATATTAGCTACAGGTACTTCAATATTAGAAGGTAGCATAGCCACTATATATTTTTGACTAAGAAGTTTCATGCTTTTATAATTTAGACAACTCATTCTTCTGTACTAAAGATTTGACTTTGTTATTTTTTGCATCTTCAATGCAAAATAAATTTTAATGTTAGATCAAGATGAAAGCTCATGTTTTTGCACATCTCCACTTTCCTACACTTGCTTCTTTATCATATACAATATGTTAGTTCTATACAAAAAGAAAATTATCACCCATCTAAATTAGTTTTCCTACACTCGGTAGGTTTTAATCCAACTCAAGAACCTAGTGTACCTCGTCAATAAATTTATACTCTAGCAGGTGTGTGTACTTTGACTTTAATTTTATTATTGATAGCTACAAGTTTCTTATTTTCATATTTAATATTAACTTATAGAGGAATGTAAATTTACTAATAGAATTTTGATTCATGTCATGTGATATGTGTACCCACTATCTAGAAACTAGACACACTAGAGTTTTGTTGATTACTAGCAGTTGATAAATTAAAAGAAATTTTATTTATCAAGCTATTTTTAGTAGTAATTAATCTCTCTTCTATCTTCCTTTATATCTTGGTTTGTAATTTCTTAATGACCTCCAATTGCTTTGTTTGATTTTTTCATGAGTTTTCATATTCTCTTTTATACTAGTAATATTTGAAGATGAAATAAATAAAATCATTGGGTGGTTTCTTGATAAAAGTTTATTGAAATAGTCAACTAGTTAAAGATGCATGATAAAGAGATTTTAGAAAAAAATCTAATATATAAGTTACTTTTCAATATCATTGATAAGTATTACCCATTAGAGGTAATGATTGAAGAAATAAAGGACATGACTCAACTTAATATATAAGAAATTTTAAGTTCATTGAAGTCCTAATAACAAAGGCTTCTAGGGTATTTAGCAAGTTCAGTAGAACTGATTTCTAGAGATGAATTAGTTTTTGTTTTAACAAAAACTATTTCATTTATAATAGTTTTAACAAAAACTTATAACTATATTAATGAAAGAGTATTCTTTTACAAAGATAAATTTAATATGTATAAAATGTTATAAACAATATTCTAGTAACCCTTTCATTTCATTTATATAAATGACAATGTTTAAATGAAAATAGTTTTCATTTATAACATTATAAACAAAATAATTATATATAAAACAAATTAGTTTTTGTTTTTGAATGTCATTAATAAAATAGTTTTACATAGAAATAGTTTTTATTAAGAATTGCAAACACACTATGAAGAATTCATACCAATTATTGTTTTACAATCAAAGAACTCAAGAGATGGTGGAAGATTATTCTGAGTGAACTAAAATAAAAACAAAAAACTTTTAACTTTTTTCCATTATTTTGGTTTTCCTCCCTTTTCATGCTTGCCTCCCAAGCTGCACAAATAAAAATGCCAACATGTGCCTTATATTGCTGGTGCATACATGTACCTATTCATGTCCTTACATGTGAATGTCATGACTTATATGCATGCTATCATGACATTTAAATGTCATGACTAATAAGTTTGATGTCACTAATGTGAATGTCATGACTTATAAGTATGATGGCACGACATAAGAATGTTATGATTTATAAGCATGATTTCATGACATGTGAACGTCACAACTTATAAGTATGATGTCTTGTATTGATGGTTCATGCTTGTGCCAGTTCGTGTCATGACAAACATAGATGGCATCACAACATGTGAATGTCATGACTAATAACTATCAAGTCATGACTAGATAATTAAAACAACATAATACTCCCCTTCAAATTGGAATATGAAGATCTCGAATTCCCTATGTTGTAACTTTGTTATGGTGCTAAAACTTCTCATTTGTTACACAGTCCTAAAAGCATGTTTGGTAATTTCTTTCATCTAATATAGTTATATAAGTATATGAGTCATATAAGTAGTAAAGTGAATTTAAGTCTAGATATCAATTCACATGAATTATATAAGTAGTTTTATTAACCAATGTTGAACTAACTCTTACTCAAGTTGAGGTGATAGATTTGAGTTATTAGATAGATACTTATAATTTGAGTTATTAGATAGATACTTATTTGGGTAATATTATGGTTGTTTTCCAAACAAAGAATAGATGAGTATGAAAATACCCTTGTGCCCTCTTGACATTCAATGTGCCTGTTATCATTAGACTATCACTTCTAAGGATATTTAGATAAAAGTTATGCCCTTGATATTTTACTACTGAGATTATATTTCATTTCATTCACGAGTCATTTACACGTCTATTCCTTTTAGTTAATATGTCAACTTTTCTTGATAATTATTATGAATATGCATTTATATTATCTAATCTCTAATATCTCAAGGACTTAAAATAATATGGTACTAAATACATTTATATTTAAAATACTTTTGATAATTTCTAGTATCATACTTTTGATAAATAAAATACATATTCTCAAGAATCTCATATATGAAAATCATATAAAAGAAAATAACTTATAAAGCTCTCACCACCATATAAATCTCCTCTCCTCTACTTGCAAGTGTCACATGAAATACCTATCATAGTATGTCATAGCTAACACATGACTCTCACACTATGATAAAATACATAGTTTTTTTGTTTTTTTATATATATTTTACATATTATATATATATATATATATATATATATATATATATATATATATTATATTTTTTAATATAATTTTTATATTTTTATTTTTTATTTATTTTTTATATATTTTTTATTTGTTTTGAAGAAAATACATAGGTTAAAAGTTCTACTTGACCCTTATATCACCAGAAGGTAAGTTCTTCTAGAATATCCATAATGGATTAATCATTAGTATGTTGATACTTTCAGCTTCATAATGATTATACTCGTAATGATTAAACTTGTCTCAATCTCGAGTTATTACACATAAGTTTATCATATACATTAAGATTATAAAGATTGTCACTTTCTTCTTACCATACTACTTGAATATGTCCTAAGACATACATATCATCATCAACCATGGATGGCATGCATAAACCTATGATAACGTGAAAATCCTAAATTTAAAATTTATGTAACATTCATATCAATTAACATCTAGATCATAATATTACTACAAACATAACTTTATAAACTAAAATCATCATTACACAAGTACATAAAATCAATCCTAGTTCTCAATGTAGCCGGACATTGGGGGAAATTAATTTTAAATACTTTAAGAGGCATGATATGGTATCCAGATTTCACAATAAAATCCCAAGTGAGGATTTAAGTCTTGAAACCTAATCTCAAATAATAATTACTTATATTCTCTTGAATTTACTCCTAATAGTTAGTTAGAATTGTGCTACATAGGGTTTTTGTGTACTATTGGATCATTATTTAATTCCTCTCATTCTCTCTTTTTAAATTTCATTAAGTATTGCTTTTATAATTTGTGTATCCACTCGATTCTTTAAGTTGAAAGTCATGGTACTACCTTAAGGATTCAACTTTATTACCTCGTCAAATCTTCTTTGGATTACAAAAGGCATGATGACAATAAATATCATGACTCAAGTAACTTTTTTCTAGAGCATGATAATACTGTGTTGGGAATGTTATGACTGAGATAAATTCTTTCTTGAAAAAAGGCACGACACTAGGAATAACAACAACTATATTATTTTCTATCTAAAGTAAAATGTTGCAGGGCTGAAAATGGGTGTGATAGATATATTTACTCTTTGGTACACAAAGTCCTAATACTGGACATGACTATGATTTTGATATTTTCTTGCTAGAGCACACTATATCCAATATAAATATTATTTAGAATAAAACTTATGACAGAAAATAATATCACAAGACCAAATGTATCTTAGCTTTATATTGAATAAGTTAGAGTAGTGAATATTATCATGGCTAATTGTACCAATAGGGTACTTGATTTCCATCATGTATAAATATTATCATGATTGTTATTCTATTTTACATATAGTGTATCCATGACTCCATCAAAATTTAATGGTCATGAAGACCATGTTGCATAGTAAAATAATTATGTTAACTCGATGATAATGTCATAGCATATACAAATTTTCATAATTAGTTTTGTAGAGCTATAACCAAGAAAAGATATTATAGCTACTCAATAAGGTCATGAATGGTATAACCAAATTATGATATTAAAAATATCATAACTCTCGATTACTTTTCTCTATACTATGTCATCACTCTACCAAGTCTATTAATTGTATCTAAATTAACTATGATTTCAATAATATTTATTAAATTCTCTCAAAATAGATATTTGGTAAAATCTCTCCAATAAATACTCAATTATATACAAACACATAAAAGTAAATACATATTAAATAATCCAAAACATGAAGTACAACAAGTTTCGAACAAACTATCATACAAAACATATTATTCATCCTCAAGCATTAAAATATTCTATCTTTGAAACATCATAAATATCAACACAATAAGAATACCATCATAGCCAAAGAATTACTAAGAATAGGTTTTAGTGTCATTGTGGATAGTTTTATTTTAGCAATAGAATCTTAAATCTAGTGATTTGTTATTTTATTATAAGTTAATGGGTATACCAAGTTTTTCATCAAATTGCACAAAAAGTAAATCTTTAGGAAATTTCACAAACATTGTTACATTTAACTTACACAACTATACCTTCTTTGGATCTCCAATTTGGTCATTAATTTTAATAGTCGAAACAACCTTTTCCAAATAGTCTTTCCCTTTCTCTTGCTTTCTTGATTTAGCCTCCTTTATCAAGTAATCCTTCTTTAGGATATTCTTCAACGGATGTCATGACTTTGAAAGAAGTGATGAAATCTTTGCCTATGATCTCATTTGATAATGTTTTAACTTATTATAAAGTTGCAACATGTGTAATTATTATCTAAATCCCATTTTTCATGGCTTCTAAAAAAGCAGTGACATTCATTTTAAGCTTCTATTCTTCCATTATCATGACTTTGTCTCATATTGTGACTTTCTTTATTGGTCTAGCATGTAAATCAAGAAATTTTCGGAAGTAATCTCTTTCTTTGTTACAACTACTTTCTTTTCATCTAACTTCAGATGCACTATCATTATTATCTCTGCCTTGTTTTTTATCTTTTAGTAAATCAAAAATCAGTGGGTAACTTACTTTTGCTAATGCTTCTTCTAATCTTGAAAATCTCTTTTGTAATTTTTCCATGTTTTTGATTTGATAATTTCTTCATTTCTGCTTCTTGCATCTTTAAAGTAGTCTAACTTGGATCCTCTAAAAGTCATATCTTTTAAGAAAGTTTCGGTTTTTTAGTACTTTTCTTCTTCATTGTCACTTTCATAATTTTCTTAAATACATAGTTTATCTAATTTATCATCTTATATATTTTCTTCAAAATCAAAATATTCTATCTAATCATTTCACTTGAAGTCTACATTCTATCTCATAGTGGTGTGTATGAGGCTATCTATTCTCTAATAATATATTTTTTATAATTGTTTGGATTCTATAGCTTTTGTAGAGTTTAAACATCAATTTTTCTTTGCCTACACAAAGTGTGAATTCTTACTTCTTGATATTGATCAATACATATCTAGTGTCTAAGAATGATCATCTCATTATCAATAGATCATATATTAGTCTTCCTCCATATCTAGCACAACAAACTCTATTGGAAAAATAAATTTACTATTATTTACCAACACATATTCAATAACCCCTCTCATAAATTGAATAAAAAATTAATCATTTGAAGCAAAATAGAGGTTTGAGTAATCACGCATAGGTTCAACTTTTTTTTGATAAGTAAAAACTTTAATAATCAAAATTTGTACAATCTAAGGAAGATTCAAACTATTACATTCCCTTGCACAATACAACATAAATTTCTATTTTGATTTTCTGAAGTATTGCATCTGTATCTTGTGCCTTTCCTTCATGCCATTTATGGTTTCTTTCTATCCAGATGTAATAAACAATGGCTGCGGGTGTTGCTTTCGTATGTGATCATCGTGTGATTTTGCTGAGTAATTCTCTTTGAAGATCTTGAAACATGCATGGATAGAATTCATGGGTCCTGTTATTGAAATTCAGCTTTTCAGGTGTTCCCAAATGCGTTTGAAAAACTCACATTCAAAAAATACATGCTTCACAATTCTGGATGGATGTAAAATTTGCACTGCATGTTTTTCGGGATTGAGAATAAATTATCTTTGGTTTTAATTTTGCCATATTTGGCGATCCATAGGAATACTATGTGCTTTAGAATATGGTTAAAACATCATACCACTTTGGTCCACGCTTTGTTTTTTTTTTTTTGTATAATTTCCAGAAAAGAATTTATATGCTATAGATATTATCCTTCATTTAATACCCCATGTATTAAGTAATGTTTTAGCTTACTTAATACCACAAGTTTTTTCAATTAATAAATCCTTAATTGAGATTAAAGATTTCCAGAATAGAGGGTTCTCTTTGGATAATTGGTAATCCTAAATATTAAAAATTTTTAAATAAAAATGATGTACCAACTTAATCCAACAAAAATCCTATTTCTTATTGATTCTCCATAAATTTTTAATAAAAAAAGTTTTTTCAATATTGCTAATTCAAGGATATCAAGCTCGCTATTTGACATGGGCATTCATTCTTTTTCCAAGAGGCTTTAGGCCTAAATCTGCATGTTTTGAACATCCACTTAAGAATCTTCTACATATACTATTATCTGCAACTGATAATAGATGATGGTAAGAGGAATACTGAAAACCAATATCTCTCTATACCTTGGATTACTATGTGTAGTAGTTCTAGTCTTCTAACAAATAAAAGAATTTTACTAGCCCATTGGTATATGGCTAAAGTAATTTTGACCAGCAATGTAGAGAATTGAGCCATGATTAATCTACTTGAAGATAGTGAAACTCCAAGAAAGGTGAAGGGGAGAGATCTTTCGATAAATCTAAAATCTTGCAATATCTCTTTTTTTATTTTGGTATTAACTCCTCGAAAGAAAATATTCAATTTAGAGAGATTTACATTTATCCTGGAGGTGTCAGCGTATTCACTTAATGATTTTGATTAAGGAATTATTTTTTTTAGCAAAGATAATCAAATCATTTGCATATGTTAAGTATGATATTTTAACTGTGGAATAATTCGAGTGAAAAGAAAATCCTTTTGAGTTTGCTGCTCTGATAAGTAATCTGGATAGATATTTCATGCATATGACAAAGAGATAGGGAGAGATAGAACATTTTTTCCTTAACCCTCTTTTTCCATTAAAAAATTCATGTAATTCTCCATTGATCACAAATAGAAAATGAGGCAAAGGACATACATTCATAGATTGTATTTATGAATTCTTTTGGAAAATTAAAGGCTATAAAAACCTCTTTTAAGAGCAACCAATCCACTATATCAAATACTTTCTGAAGATCAACTTTTGAGAAAATATCTTTGTGGTATTCTTTTTCTTGCATATTTTCTTATTAGATTTTGTGTAAGTAAAAAATTATTTGAAATTAAACGGACCTTGATGTATACTAATTGGGATGGATTAATTATTTCATTCAAAATTTCCTTAAGTCTTGAGGCTATCAACTTAGAGATGAGTTTATATAGGACATTATAGCATGATATAGGCCTATAATCTTTCATTAAAAATGTATGGGAAGACTTGGGTATTAGTGATATATAAGCATGATTGATTTTATTTAGCATTCTTCTAGAATGGAAGAAGCATTGTATAACCTATGGAGAATTCAGCAATGGTTGATGTGATCCCATGCCTCTTTATAGGAATTCAGCAATGTATTCATCTAACATGGTAGATTTGGCATTCCCTATGGAAAATAAGGCTTCTTTAATCTCCATTGGAAAAAAGCTAAGAGATAAAATACTATGCTCTATATTGTGATTGGTGTGCCCTTCCATAATAACATTTTCACATATGCTCACTCTTCTCATCTAAGGTGCTGTATTCTCCGTTCTCTTTTATTATTGTGACTGTTTTGTTTCTTTGAAGCTTAGTAGTTGCTAAAGCATGAAAGAACTTTTTGCTTCTATCACTTTGCTTGAGATATATAAATTTTGCTTTTTGATCGAAGAAGGATAATTCTACTTTCTCTAACTTCCTCATTTCAATTCTTAGACAAGTTTCTTCTACTATAAGTGTTTCAATGAAAGATTCTGATATCTTTTCTTGAATGGTTTGGAAAGATTTTCTAGTGAAACCAACCATAATACTAATGTGTTCAAAGTGCTTGTCATTTAGCTTTTTAAGTGGATTTTTCAAAATTTTTTTTCTTGACTAGCTGAAACATTATGGAACTTTGAATATTCTACTTTAATGCGTTAAGTAATGTCAGAGTAAACTCCTTAATCCTTATGCTTAAGCCACATAATACAGAACTTGAATTAGATCCTTAATTCATGGAACCCTAACTCAGTGCATAAGAGAATCATGCAGTGATCTAAAAAAAATTCTTGGGGAAGGAATTTTGCACGAGTGTCTAAGAAGAGATTTTTTCATTTCTGATTAATCATTGTCTTATCCAACTTAGTTGCTATTTTTTCATTAGTCTACGTGAAGGAGGCAGAGGAAGGGATATCCCCACGACCCAATGTGGAGCAATAGTTGACAAAGTCCTAATATTCATAAGTTAAAACTATTCTACCTCCATTCTTATCCAAGGCTAAGAGGGGAAAGTCCCCCAACATCACCCAAGAATAAGTTTCCAATGTGCCCTCTATGATCGGGTTTTCCTAGAGTGACCTATTAACAACCGTATGAAGCCCATAAATGATTGACAATCTAAAATTGATCTTCACCTTATTGTGTATTTTTAGATTTATGTCCTGGGAGGAAGAGAATATTTTTATGACTTCAGTGGTTAGTTTGTCTCATATAACTATTATTTTGTCATTCTAATGGAAGGAGATATAATACAGATAATCAAAATCTTTGAATTTTGATTTTATCAGCATTATAATTTTTACTGATTTAGCTTGGCTTCAATAATAGTGAATATATCTATCTGGTAAGCCTTAAAAGTCTGCCTACTTCCTTATACATAATGGGGCAATTGAAGCCTCTTATGTTTCAACTAGCAAATATTAATAATATTTCATTGCTAGCTTTCATTCATATGCCTCATATTATAGAAAGTTATGAATTGTTATTATTATTTCCATGCATATCATAGAATACACAATAATATTCCTTAGATAAGAAAACCCATATCATACTCTAGTGACCTTTCCCTAGGGGAACCCTCTTATAGATCATGCCTCTTTTCCCAATGATTATTTGCCACATTATCACAGAGATATGTGGTATTACATGTATACCACCCTTAACAACAACCCACACAATTAAATGCTTCTGAGTTACATATGCCACCCTTTCATACATAATAAGAGACTCCCTTTTCTCTCCCAGTACATCATCTAATCTTATATATACCACCCTACTCACGTGAGACCCAGAAAACCCCATCATGCAATCATGCATTTTACATAGAAAATAAACAATTTGCATATAACGTGATTCATCATAATTAATTGAGAGGTTCTTCAAAACTCATCCATTGAGACAATTTTATTTGTTTTTGTAAATTCCTACTCCATGTACGGAGCATGGAGTAGAAAGGAGCATTTGGAAAGTTTATCTCGTGTGTAAAATTTGGTACCTTCTAGAAATTGATTTTATCACCATACATAGAATCCAACATATAGTACAACTAACTTTCCCAAGTGTATATGGAGGAGTTATATTTAGGCCAACAGACTACATACAACATTCTTATAAACTTCATTTCCATGCAAGAAGTATGCATTTCCCCAACATGATAGCATAGTTTGTACATATCACCAATATTTCCAGACTAGTTATACTACATGCCACATATGAACCCCTCCATACACAGTCCAAGGAACCCATTAGGTAATCTATTCAAGCAAACATACACAATCCTAGCATTATCAAGAACACAAAACATGGAAAGGGGATAAGGCTAGTATATAGCTTGCATTATACCTTTACTGGTGGGACCATTTATATTAATTAACATGGTACATATGCCATCATGTGCAAGTAATATAACTCATCCATGCCTAGAGGTGCCTACAGCTCTCCTTAGAAATCCCTTATTAGTGAAGTGCAAAACTCTTTAACCCATCCTCCAAAACTTCATAAATAGTGCCTCCCAGTAAAAAAGAAATCATACTTATCAATCTCAGTTTTATAAAAGCTGAGACCTCCGAGGGACCATCCAAGAGGGGCCATGAGGGTCAGTACCCCTTTGTGATTTACTCATATTTCTAAGGTTTAGGGAGGGTCCATTTTTAGGAGTTGCTTCCTTCTTTTTCTTTGATTTGACCACTATGAAATCATCTTTCTCATATTTTATTTGTTATGTGTTTCTTCCACTTTCTTCATGCAAAGGAAAATATGTGCTTTCCCCCCTGCTGGTTTTGCATCTTCTTGAGAGGCCGAGAATTGGCCATCCTCCATTGGAGAGTACACCTCAACCTTTTTCGTTGGACTATGACTTTAAGTTGAAACAGTAGGGCCTCGTGGCCTTTCCTCTTCATTGTTCTCCTCTACCAACTTCTCTTTTTTCTTGCAGTTGCTTAACGAATGCCCAAATATCAAGCAAAATTTGAAATATAGGGGTAGATTTTCATATATAATAGGTTGAAAAATCATTGAGCCATCCGAAAAGTTTAGAATGTTCTCCTTATGCACATTTTCAATTAAATCAATTTCAAATAACACTCTAGCATAATCAATTTTAGATATGCTTGAAGTTTGTTTATCCATATGAAGGGGTTGCCCAATAAAATTAGCTGTCTTACTAAGGCTAATATAATTTCACAAATGAATCGGGAAGTAGGGGAATTTCATTCATATTAGTATTTTTTCATCTTTTTCAACCCGTAATAAAAACCAATGGGGAGGGGCTTAACATACAATAGTCTATCAAATACCAGATAAGGCCTAAGCTTTTAACAGTTCCTCCATATCATGAGGGTGTTTAATTTTAAAAAAAAAATCAAGCCACTCAGGTGTTGTGTAGTTTGAACACTTATTTTCCATTGTCCTTCCATAAATCATTTCAAGAGAAGTTGCCTAAGGTTTCTTGTCACGAATTAGCCTACTAGACAGTGTTTACAAGCTTCCATTATATTGTGTAGGTCATCATATTCAAAAAAGATATGGCCGGTTGTCTAGTAGGGAGATAGGATAGATTGGAAGTATTAGCCAATGTCTTATTCCTAGTAAAGAAGCTGCTCCATTGGACTTTATTCTTCTCGAATATTTTTAGATGTTTTGATTCTACATATTTGACATCATTATTGTGTTTGTACAGAATGGAGGAGTTTATCTAGGAAACACTGTCATTTGAGGTCCCATTCGAATTTCTAGAGAGGTGTGGTATAGGGTCCACACCTTTGTAAATCTGTTATAGTAAATTCATATTAGGGTGGTTTTCATAAGCAATAACATGCAATTTAGTCCCATTTAAATCGATTTGTGTGATTAGTATCCAATCCAGTGCATTCATTCATATTTAGACCAATTTTTTCACACAAACCAAAAGCTAAATGCATGTTCAAGCCATTATCTCCACTCAAATCATCAGCTACATGCATGGTCAAGCCATTTTCTCCACACAAATTATCATTTAAATATGTATTCAGACCAAAATCATTAGTAAATTGCTTATTCACACCATAATCATCAGTTAAGTGCCAATCTATGCTCCCAAACCCACGGCTAGCAGTTGCCATGGGTGAATTCATGTTTCTATCATGATATTTAATATCGACAGAATGCATAACCCTAAGGCCACCATGTTTTTTAGAAAGAGTAGGAAAAATATGTAAATGATCATTATTTTCATAGAATTGAGCATCAATCTCATTTAAATCTAGGTTTTTAATGGAATTTTTAGGCAGAAACTCATTCAGATTAGTAAAAATCTTATCAAAGAATGTTTTTTGAGAAACACCATCATCAATTAGATATTTTATAGCATCTAAATCATTTTTTTAACTGATTATGAGTCTTCATCATCTGTGCTGCTTCAAGGGAGAGCCATTTTGGCTTTGGGCTTCCATCGAACTTGGCAGTTCTTTGGAGAGCTTTTTGGCTTCCTTTAAATTATCATGCAGGCTAATAGGGTTAAATGAATCAAGCAGTCCTTTTGTAATGCCCATCTAGTAAATATATAGAGGAAATTCTAAGTACAAAAACTTCCTTCTCTGGATTCCATGCATCAATTCTGCCTAAGTAGAGTTTTTAGAATCGAGGGAAGGTTGGAGGAGGGGATTCGGGATGGAGAGAGGGAGGAGGATTTTGTAAGTAGGGTTCCACGAGTAGTGGTTTGCAATATGTGGTGCATTGCTTATTTTCAACATTCATACTATAGATAATGATATCAAATTAACACTCAATGCCATGTTATATAGAATCTTTCACAAATTATACTTCGCAATAAAGCATAGAATCATAAAACTTCTTAGATCTTTCAATTTTATTGGAAGTTTATGTTGGATATTAGTATTATACTTCTCGATCATATTAAATATTTTATAAGTCTCTAACATTCATTTGCTACACATTACATCCTTTTTAAACTTCACATAATTTGACATTTGAGATATGACTTTGGTGAATGGAACATTAACTTTTAATTTCTAAAAGATATTGAGAAATCTCTTAAATTATCTATCAAGCTTCTCTTTTCTAAAATGCTATGAAAAAAGAAGATTTGGTGAGAGATTTTTACCATATTTATAATCATTCTGATGCACATTCTTCTAATCATTATTTCTAGAAATATACATCTCCTATTCTCTTTCTTCTTCAATTATCATAGTTTGGGGCATATGCTGGGTAGTGGATTCTATGGATTCTACAACTTTGGAAAATTCATAGAATTATGTATCATGGTGGAGGGTTGTCTTATAACTTTGGAAAAAGTTGAGACTACTTTGGTCATATTTTCTCCTCTATTTTAGCTTCCATTTTGGTCGTTAGATATGTTTGTTGCCTCTTTAACTTTTTTCTATTTCTAAGTGTGATAGATATGCACTTTTTAGATTTTCTCAGTATTAGTAGTTTATTAAGAATTTTCTCTTTCATTGATAGTCTTATTTTTTCAAGTTAATTCTCAATAATCTTTTTTGGCATGTTCATGTATTATAATCTTGTTTCAATTCATTCTATCAAGTTCTTCTATCGATCATATCTTTTCTTTGAGTCTATAAGGAAAGCAAGTATTTTATCTTTAAGTGATGTCTTATTTATTCCCTTTGTGTGGTTTTAATTTGAGTTTGAGACTCCTTACATTTGATAACCCATATTCTTCGAATGACAAATATTCTAATGCATATTTTCATAACTACTATACAACAAGTTTTCATGATTTCTAATATTTGGATTGTAGTGTGTGGAGGCATCATTATTGGATTTGAATAGATACCCTTTTTCTACAAAATATTAGTTTTATCAACTTGATATATGGACTTAAAATTTACTATTTCCTATTGTGAAATAGAAATTTCTCAAATACTTAATTGTTCATTCTTTTGGGCTCCAAACTTATTGAAAAATATGTCTATCTCTACTTCAATTGTTGTCAATCTATCCATCTCTAATACTACTACTTGTTTCCTTCCAAATACTTGATCATTTAGAATTTAATAATTATTTTTTGCCAACTCTTCAAATATATAATATGCTTCCTCAAGTAACTTATTCATAATAAAACCCACCTGATGTCATATCAATCAAGCACCTCATCATGTAGTTTAATATATTATAGAAAAATTTGTGAGTAGAATCATAATTTAAATTCATGTTGTTAGTATCTTCTTAAATGCTCTTTGAATTGTCCCTAAGCATCATATAATATCTCTCACTCTTCTTATTAAAATTGGTTTTTCGATTTCTTTAACTAGTGGTAATTTGAGGTAATAAGAATTTGATGAGAATGACTTGTAAAATTCATCATATCTCTTAGTTAACCTTCTAAATAAATACTAGAATCGACTTTAAGCTTTTTCTTAGAAAGAATAAAATAATAGTCATAACTTTATAGCATCTAGGACAACTTTATTCATTTCAGCATATCACACAACTCTAAAAAAATGACATAGTGTTCGATGTCCAAGTCACCAAATATTCAAGTGTATTTAGGTGATTTATATTGATGTATAGACATAAAATCTATGAGTTTTTGAATGTATTTAGCATAGATAGTACATCAGTGAGTCTCATATAGTTTTGGCATCCATTGGGTCAAAACTCTACCTAATTGGTTAGAAAAATTAATTCTTTTTTTTCATGACCCTATCAAATCGTTAGCATCATCTTTTTACTATGCAACACATTTTCAATAATTTTAATATTATCATGGAACCATAAGTATACTTAGCTTAAAAAATTTAAATGGAGATGACATTAATTCTCCATTATAGCAAACAAGTACTCACCTAATATTCTAGGTTGTGGCTAATTTTATAATATTATGACTTTATCTTTATATGGCTCGATATTCTCAAGTGAGAGTTGAATCTTTTTTATAAAGTTATGACTTTTGAGCTGCAAAAAAATATAGAACCACAATTTATCATGCCAAAGCCATAATAATTATTCAAGTTGTAATTTCTGGGAAATAAATATTATAGAATATATTACTCGAGTATATTTATTTCTATTGTTGTGACTCTTGTACTCAAAAAAAAGATATAGCCACAACTTATATGCAAAAGTTGAGTGCCAATGCTACAACATCCTAATAAGGCCACAAAAACATGATATCACATAGGAAAGATAAGGCTAGTGTCCTAGCCAACCACATTCTTATAAACACTTAAGAAGATATGAAGGATAACTTTTGTGTCATGGTCATTTTTCAGTGCCATGACCTAGAGGTGTCAAAGGGGTTGGGATGGACTCGGTAGACCTAGTTTTTTTGGGCCCAACTAGGCAGGTGTTCCATGCCTAGTTTTGCACGGTTCATTGGAGGTTAGGCCCGGCAGATGCCCGTGGCCTGAAATCTGCTTGGGTTTGAGCCGGTTCGGATCGGGCCGAAACCCTAATTTTTTTAAAAAATTAGGGTTTCGGCACCATGGCGCCATGCCGCTATCTCCCCATCAGGGATCGCCGAGCCTCGCCCGAATGTGACAACGTGACCATGCTCGATGCGCGGTCACTTGTGTCGTGCCCACATGCTAGACACTCATGTCGTGCCTAGTACACAGCACACGGGCCAAAATCCCTCGGCCTGGCATGGCATGAGTGGTGCTAAGGGTGTGTCTAGCATGGGCTATAGTACGTCACTGTAGCATGACATGCCGGCCCAGACCATTTGACACATCTTTCATGGCCATAACCAACACATAAAAGTAATTCTCATCATTGTGGTTATTTCTTAGTACGATAGCCATATAAATCTCATGAAAAAAGATTTGCCAATGTCACAACCTGTACATAGTATCATGGCTATATAAGAATTGAGAAGATATCTTCAATCAATGACTACTTCGTAATGTCATGGCTCTTTATAGACTATAAACTGACAAAGACATGAAGCAACAGTCTCTTCCCAATACAATGACTTTGTGTTATAGATAGATTAGACCAAAATTAAGGTCGTTGCTAGTACTATGATTTTTCATTACAAAGAAATCAAGATATAGAATAGAATCACAATCATTTTCTAGATTCATGCCCTTAATCCAATGAGATGAAGACTAAAGTTGTGACTTTCGAAAGAAAGTCACAACTTTAAACTTAAAGTAATATAAGGTTGCATGAGTATAAAAGTGGAAGATAGATAATTTTCATAATATCTTTCATGATTTTCATTTTTCTTTCTTTTACAACTAGAAAAACAATGGTGACTACCAAACCATTGGAATGAATTTTTTACTATTTAGAAGTTTCACAAGTATGCAAGGAATGGGTAATTTTTGCTTATGCCTAAAGTTAAGGGGCACATCTCTCAAATCCCTCTCCTCTAAGAATAGATTCAGAAATTTATATGAAACTAATATGAGTATAGGGTTTATATGATTTGAAATATGTGGTGTAATTAGTTTTATTTTTGAATGAATAAATGATTTGATTTATCATATGTATGGATATTTATGGATGATTAAATATAACTTGGATTAGGATTTTGACTATTAGTATGTTTGTATTAGATTATTGTGGTGAATAGTGACATAAACTATAAAGATCACTCATGCATATGCTTGGAAGGAAGTGATAGCCCTTCTATTTATGATGCACCAGATAAACAAATATGTTGAAACTCAAAATCTTGGTATATTAATCATCATGTATATGATAATTTTGAAGCTAAAAGTATGAATAATTTTACATGTCAATCCATTGTACACATCTTAAATGAACTAATTTTTATTATGATAGATATTATATAAATAATTCTCCTAAGGGATTCACCTTTAGTGTGGAAGTATATCATGGACAAAAATGATGATAGACAATCCTTAGGATATACATGGGTATGTGTTATGACTCGCAAGGGGTTAAAGACCTTTTAAGCCACTTTTACTCATATACTTCATTCTAATAAAACTTGAGAGAAACATATGTTAATTATATGAGTAAGACAATAAGGCTCTTACAAAACTATTAAAATACTTATATATCATATCAACTTTATGAAAACTGTTGTATATGTAATTTGTTTTTATTAAATAATTTGTTTGTATAACCAAATGTCTTTTCCTGTTTTAATATTTTCATGTAAGTGCAGGAAAGGAAATATTAAGAGGCCGGGGATGCAGCAGTAGCACAATAACAGAGGTCCCACTGTCCAGACCCGTTTCGGTTAAATGAACCGGATGTTTATTTTTCATATAAAACGATTTGTAATTTATTTTTCGAGCGGCTGTTTTTGACCCGTTTAAACTGTTCATCATCCATCTCCTCTCTCTGTGCGATTTCGCGAGTGCTGCGTGCTGCATACTGTAAGACGTTCTGTTTTGGTTTTAATCTATAACGCATAAGTATTTTCTGGTGGAGGTAGCTAGTCGTACTGAGCGACTAGCGAACCACGTTATTTCCTGTATTGATTTCTCGTTTTTGATTCTGTCGTGGATGCTTGTGGATTGGGATATATGTATATTGCTTGTTTTCTCTGTTTCTGTTGTTTTCTGTTTCTTAATCTTACTACCCGTGGAAGCGCAATTACCCAACAAAAACATAAACTTATTAATAATTCTAGAGTATATATGAATTATTATCTTAGTGGTAATGTACTGAGGGGATGGATATGAGAGGACCACAATTTGGAACGAGGTCAATGGTGACAACCAGCTAGTTGGGACTATTGGCAATGTCTAGGAGGTCACGAGTTCAAGTCCTACTAGTGTGGGGTATTGGGGATATTTCTTACCTGTTCGGTTCTCCGAGGGCCCAAGGGGATATAGGGGTCCACATAAGTGGGCTTGAAGCTCTTTGTTTCCAAAAAATTTAGGGTAAGTAGTCACTACACTATATTTCAACCTTCATTCTATGTCCAATATAATATATATTGAGTGACTTAAACAATATCACATAGAATAAATGAATAAACTATGGACTTAAGATTGTTTAATAATATGAGTATTCATTTTACTAAAAATAGGTTTTATTGAATGAGTAATCCATTGATAGAATCTCTGTAGGATTGATTTCTAGACAAAATTATGGTATACTATTTGTATGACTCATGCACTTGAGAATCTCATTTAATAAGATAATCTTGCTAATAAATTTTTGGAATACTACTTAATCGATAAAATTAGATCGCTTAACAAAGTCACAATAAATTTCCTCAAGTTTCACATCAATAAGAATAATATGAGTGAAAGCAACTCATAAGGGCTATCACTACCTTATTAGTGACAACATACTTATGCATGTCTAGAAGATTTATTATTACTATCCTTCTAGGTAATGATGTGACTCATACACTAAAAGTAAAACCCTAAGAAAAATATTCTATATAACATACATCCTAATTGAGAACTAATTTTTTCTAAAATATTTATAATAGATTAACATATAAAAGTGTTCATAGTTTTCACTTCATAAATACCATACTTGGAATGATTAACATACCTAAATTTTGGATTGTAAAGTATAAGTTTATCTCATATATCACGATCAAAAAAATTATCACTTTCTTTCTATCATATGTGTGGGTGAGTCTCGTGATTTACCTATCACCATTTATCTTGACAATCTCACATGAACCTACTAGTAGTCAAAATTCTAGTTAAATTTTATATATTACCTATCCATCAATATCCATATCATAACATATATTAAAACACATCTATTAATATAAAAGCATTGTCATAACACATAAATAAAGTTATATAAATCCTATATCACATACTATTTTGATAGAAATTCTCAAATCTAACTTAGAAAGGAGTTTGAGAATTATACCCCCCAACACTAGTGATTAGTATTTAGTCATGTGGAGTGCAAAATTTGCTTATGGGGTTTAGTAGGTGTGCCATTGCATTTACTTGTGTGGAGAAAGAAGAATAATGGTGGAATTTTTCTAGAATTTCGTGATCATTCTTTCTTATACTTGTATAATTTTATATTACATTAAGTAGTAAGTTTCAAATTTCAAAAGAAAGCTGCAAAATTGGTCTTCATCTTTTAAGCTCGAGGTTGTGACTCTAGAAAGTAGCAATAATTCTTGATCAAATCACAATCTTTCTTTAACATAAAGTCATGATGCTAGGCAATTATCATGACTTGGGTCTAATATCTCTCTAACTCTATGTCTTGGCATTAGAAAGTGGTTAAAGCTTTGTGAATTTGTTTTTTTAATGCTTCATACAGAGTCAATGACACTAGGAATGATAATAGTATTTTGATTGACCTCTCATATCATAATATAGTTATAGCCACAATACTCAAAAATATCCATGATATTGGCATTGGTCTAAGTTAATCATCATATGGCCATGACACTAAGAGATGGCTATGACAGTGAGAAATTTTCTCATGAATATCATATGGTTGTGGCATTGGAAAATGGTCTTGGTACAAAAATTAGCCTTTCATGTGTCTCAAGTTGCTGTGACATTGTGAGTGGCTATGATATATTAGCCTTGACTTCTCTCATATATCATATTGTTGTGATGTTGACAATTAGTCCAAACATAAAAATTATGGTTTTGCCTTTTTTTGAGAATAAAAGTTATGGCCCTTGGAGAATAGCTATACTCAAGTGATACCCTCGTTAATATTTCATGTCCAAAAAATTGTGATGCTGCGTAATTTTAATGGCTTTGATCTGAGTAGTTTTGGCTATATTACTATTTATAGCTCGAAATGTATGCTTTCATAAAAAGGTCATGACTCTAACTTTAGAATACCAATCGATAAAAAAAATAAAGTGATGATGCTAGGATATGATTATAACTTTTAGCACTAGTGAGATACTTAGTTCTATGACTTATAATTAATGTCAAAGTCATTTAAATTTTACAAGATAACCATAACAATGATTCCATGATAATATCTCAACTATAATGAATATGTTGTACATTGAAAGGATTATGCTAACATGTTGATATGATTATGGCATACAAGGATTTTCATGACTAATTATGTAGAGTTTTGGTAAAGAATAAATATGTGAAGCTCCATACTCTACCTCTCATCCAAACACCTCTTAAAACCTATCAATATTATGACTATTTATCAAAAATTTTTAAAACTCTAATATCATGAAATCAATCCATAAATATTTCATATTTGTGCCTACATATCATTAAAAATTATTAAAATATATAAGAATATACATTAATATAAATACCAAACATTCTCCTTCTTTTCTCTAATCTCCCAATCAATTTCTTAGAGAAGAAGTATCCACCTTATCGTCTTGGTTTAGCCTATTTTTTATCATCAATTATCAAACTGATGTGTGATCCATATAGATTACTACCTTTTCTCAAAGGATGTATAGTCAGAATTTGTCACAAGAGAAGAATGTGACTAACATTTGCTTCTTTGTTATTATATAATTTACTTAGGATTTATTTAAATTATGATTATAATAAAAGATTGATCTAAATATTTTATCCTAGCCTAATATAACTTCCAAGATATATGTACTAGCATCACATATAGTGAGAAATGGTTCTTTCCATTGTGGCATACTAAAATTTGGACTTTCAATCAATTTTCTTGTTGGCTCTACTAAGCCATCTATTCATTCTTGATCATAGTTATATGTCACATATTTCTCCAATAATTTACATAATAGTTTAGCCATTTCAAAAAACTTGTGAATGAATCACCAATAAAACCCTAAATCCAAGAAAGCCCCTCACCTTCTTTATGGTAGTAGGGTGTGATATGGTTTTGATAATGGATACCTTTGCATCATCAACCTCTAGTTCTCAAGCGGAGACTGAATATCCAAATACTATCTTCTCATTAACTATGAAGTAATATTTTTCTCAATTTAATACTACATTTCTTTCTTTACAGCTATTCAATATAACTTATAAATTATGCAAATATTCTTTTGAAGAATCTTCATGAATTGAGAAATCATATATGAATATTTCAATAATCTCTTTGTTAAGATCGATATTCTCCTAAAGAAAAATGTCCAATACGGGTAGGTAAATTATTTTTTATTGATCATTAGGTTCAATCAAATTTTGATTATAACCTAAATATTAATCTGAAAAAATAAATTAAACATCGTATCCAAGATCTGTTCTATGAATGGATGTGGGTAGTGATTTTTATTCCCTCCTTTGTTCAATCTTTGATTATGAATACATAGTTGACATCCAACTATTGTGCATATAGAAACTTTTGACCTTTTTCTATCTTCACCACTATAAATACTCATTTCCTCAGCACAAGATGTACAGACCTAACCCATGTATTACCTTAGAGATGTCAACCGGGCCGGGCTGGGCCGGCACGGCACGAGGCACGGCATGGTTCAACCTTGCATGGGCCAGCCCGACACTGAAATTTCCCGTGCCCGGGCTCGTGCCGTGCCGTGCCGAGGCCAACCAGGCCTCGTGCCGTGCTTGGCCCGGCACGGTACCGTGCTTAATTTTTTTTTTAAAAAAAAATTAGGGTTACTGGGTGCCGAAACCCTAATTTTTTTTAAAATTAGGGTTCGGGCGCGCCCAATTCCTAATTTTTTTTAGAATTAGGGTTTCGGGCGCGCCGAAATCCTAATTTTTTTTTAAATTATGGTTTTGGGAGCGCCGAAACCCTAATTTTTTTTTAATTTAGGGTTCGGCCCAACCAGGCCGAACCCGGCGGATCGTGCCACGGGCCCGTGCAGGGCTCAACCCCCAAAAAATCGTGACGGGACAGGCACGACACGGTTACTATTCCGTGCCGTGCCTGGCCCGGCACGAAGCCCGGTTGGTCCTGGAAAAAATGTGTCGGGCCGGCCCAGCACAGTCCGTTTGACACCTCTAGATTACCTAATATTGCATAGATAATGCATGTATTTAACCATTTCACAATCTCTTTCATGATTGGATTTAACAGTTATAGGTGTTCAACAAAGTAATTCATTACTTGGTTCCTCATATGATCTATTAGTAATACTAACATTATAATTGGTTTTGTCTTATTCTCTCCTAGAAAGGCATAATAAATATGATTGAGTAATTTTTACAAAATCAATCCTCCCATTCATTACTTTGTTTAAAGTCACAGTGCTGCCAATTATTTTATCTTTTGTGAGTGTTATGGCATCTAGGTTTGCTATGAACAATTCCTTAGCAGTCACTTTGTTCTATAATTTATCAAAATCTTTTTTCACAATATCTCCATAACTCTACCTTTGCCACCATCATGGTTTCCTCAAGTGATTTTTGTCAATCCTTCTCACTCATTTTTATTAAATGATAATCATTCACATTATTTGTCTTTTAACTTGTTAAAAAAAATTCTAAGGTTTTTTCTCAAATGATTGGTTATGCATTATCTCTTGATTGATTTTTGTTCTAAATCTCAAGGTATTAGCTTAGTCCCAGAACTTTGGCTCATAGAAGGAAGCTTAAAAAACAAGGAAAGTAATGCAAGTAAAATGCATAAATATAACTATCCACTTTCTGAATAAGTTAACAAGGCTAGCATTCAAATGTAAGAAGATTTATTAAACTCAATTTTATCTAAACAACTAGAAAAATTATCATTTCATGAGAATAATTATGTTAACTCATATTTACTAACCAAATTAACTAATTCCTAAAAATGATATCATTTTTGCAACTTTATTATATTCCTAATTTTGTTGGTTAGAAAGTATCCTACAAGCTCATTGATGAGAGTATCTCATTAATAGGGATTCACAAATGTACAAGTCATATAAGTAATAAAAAAAACTTTTGTTTAGATATCGATCTCATAATGATTGTATAAATAGTTTAATTATTTATTTAATTTATGTGACAGAATGAATATTAGGTTGTTATGTAATGACTTCTTATCTTAAAAACATACAAAGCTTGTTATCACTAATTAACTTATCCTGATGTTGCTCCTATCATAGCTATCCCCTCATTATATTACCACCAAGACAAAAAATTATCTCTGTTTGAGAGTAATTCATAATTTCATACATTGTAGGAAACTCATCAACTATTCTTTTTGGTTGTTCATATGTATACTCTAATTCTCTAGCCTCAAGTATCATAAAAACAAAAAATTAACATGGTTTGTAATCATTTAGACTTTCGGCTTCAAAAGTACCATATTTGCATAATTAATATATAATTCCCTAAAACCCTAATTTTTGTTTCTATAGCATAATTGTTGAGATGGAAAATAAGTATTTAATGAACTAGCTTTTTATTTCATTTATTTACTTAGTTGGATGTATAAATCATAGAGTTAATATAAAAGAAGTAGAAAATATATTAAAATGCATATATACTTGTATGAATAAAGCAAAAGAACTAGATAGTAGGATAAATAAATAATTAGGTAACATCATTAAATATTATGATACTAGGTATAATAATTTAGCATGTCTCCCTATCCTACTAAACATTAGTGAAAGTAAAAATATGATCAAAGTTAAATTATCTAAAAAAATAACTCATATCGAATAAACTAACATGACAATTATAAATAAACATGTTATAGGAGAGCAACAAAGATCCAAATTTGATATTATCATATCAAATGATTTTTAAATATTTATTATCGACTATAATAATATTTTCAGGATAAGAAAAAAATATAGTGAATATTGTATAACTAAAAGTAATATAAACATTATCTTATGTGTCGATAATCTATAAATTTAAAATGAGAATAAAAATAAAATAATCAATGATGCATGAAAGAAGAGAAGAATTTGTTACTTTATTAAAGAGCGGTTTTGTATAATATTTTTTAGCAAGTGTAAATGACATGCTGAGTGAACTTTCTTAAGATTTTTAGATAGCTTCGATAGTCACTATATTTCTTTTAATATTATATAAAGTTCTCAATCTTCTCTTCAAAAATAACATCCAGTAAAACCCATTGGGGTGATCATTTTCCAACAATGCATGCACTATAAAAAAATTTTCTTGGTGATGCTGCCATATTATAATTCCAAAAAAAAATCAAGATAATGATTGAAATTAGATTTTCTTCAATTCAAAACTCTAAAAATACCAATTTGCCCCCGAATCAAAATTAGGGTTTTCTAAACCCTAATTTTTTTTAATAAAAAAAAATATTATAATCAAAAATCAACCCCAATAAACCTCCACTAAAAACACTCAACAATTCAAGGTTCCTTATTGCCTATAATTCACATTGCACATCTCCACCATTTGTGTTAATGTGTGTGCCCCACTGCATGCACTTTCTTTATATGCACAACCATTATGTGCACACCTACCATGTATGTCTCCATTGTTTGCACTTCCATCGTGTGTGAGTCATTGTGGGCTCCTCCACATTGCACATGCATCATTACAATGATAATTACATATATTATTTTAGGGTTTATAAACCAATGCTCTGATATTATGTTGAATTATGGGGCACATAGTAAAATAAAAAATATAATGACTCATTGATGTCAATATTCAACCCAACATTTTATATAATGAGCAAATGTGAGACATCTCATAAGTCCATTGCTCCCATTAAAAGTATGGAAAATAAAATAACATAAAAAAGTTAATACATGTGAAAATGCAACAAATGTGTTATGTGTGTTGACACGAATATGACCAAAACACAATTATATTCAACTAAAACTCATGAAAAATCATGTTGGGTTGTGTTGTGTTGGTCATCATGTCAAATTCTATCAGCCCTAACTATATGTGTCATCAAGTTTGTCTTCATTATGTATAATAGTATTATATATATTTTTATTTATATTTATATTATATTTATATTTATATTTATATTTATATTTATATTTATATTTATATTTATATTTATATTTATATTTATATTTATATTTATATTTATATTTATATTTATATTTATATTTATATTTATATTTATATTTATATTTATATTTATATTATATTTATATTTATATTTATATTTATATTATATTATATTTATATTTATATTTATATTTATATTTATATTTATATTTATATTTATATTTATATTTATATTTATATTTATATTTATATTTATATTTATATTTATATTTATATTTATATTTATATTTATATTTATATTTATATTTATATTTAATCAAAAATGATAAAAAATATCATAATGACTGTTAATGCGATGTTCTTTAAGGATAAATCTTTTTTTAATGACTCGATCATTGATCCAAGAGAACATATTTTCACATATTGTAGTAGACTCATTTCTTTGTCCAATAATTATTTTTTATGGAGGAGTATTGTTGATGTTGCTTATATGCTTAGTTTAATATGACAAACATGACTGCTTTTGAGAAGAGTAGTGACACCTCTACTAGGATGGTGTGCCAAGAAGAAGATTCTAGTATGAGTGTTTCATTGGACATGAGGTGTAAGTCTCTAAAAGAAGGAGACGAAAATTGTGAGACTTGATGATCACATTCTAAAGGTATATCAGCTGTCTAGCTTGGAGTAATGATTTGAAATTTCTAATTGCAGTATGGAATAATGGAATGAACAATGAATATGTTTTACTCAGTATCATTTATTTTGATTCTCTTTTATTATTATTTTGATACTATATATTTATATCCCAACATCTCTTATTAATCATACATGGTACCTGTTGGAAAGAAGATGGAAGAAGATAGATAAAAAAAGAGAAAATAATAAAATTTTCTTAAATGAACACTAAAAAATACTTCAAACACTTAAGAATAGAATTATCAAATACAATATAGCTATTTATAGATTACAAGAGCCTACTAAAATCTCAACTACCTTAGACTTAGCCTTTAAGTTTGAATTTTAAAAATTTAAATTATTATTTTTTCTAAAATAAGTTTATATTTCAACACCATCCCTTAAACTTGATTTTATTACCCCGAGTAAACTTCTTTGCATGGTAAAATCATTTTATTTGAGAGGCTTGGTAAAAATATCAGCTAATTGATCATGAGACTTCACATGCTCCAATTGTACATCATTCTTCACAATTTACTCTCTAATATAATGATAGCGAATATCAATATGCTTACTTCGATCTTGGAAGACTGGGTTCTTGGCCAAAGCTATTACTGACTTATTATCCACAAAAATTTTGGTCGGCTTTTGTTGAGGCAACCCTAACTCTTTTAATAGATTTTGAAGCCAGATTGCATGACATGTACAAGAGGTATCTGTTACATACTCTATTTCACATGTGGAAAGTGTGACAATCGACTACTTCTTTGATACCCAAGTATAGTCAATGTCTCCCATATAGAATACAAAACTAGTGATACTCTTGCGATCATCTATGTCTCTACTCCAATTACTATTATTATACCCAACAAGCTTGAAATTATCACAAACAAAATAATACAAGCCGAAGTCTGTAGTACCTTTAATATATCGAAAGATTCTCTTTGCTGTCTTCCAATGAGTTGTTGTTGGATTCTTCATGTATCTACTAATGATTCTAACCACATAAAAAATATCAGGCCTTGTACATGTTAGGTAACGTAGACTTCACACCAAGCTTTTATAGAGAGTGGGATCCACCTTACTTCCTTCCTCATGCTTGGATAATTTTTGATTCCACATTCTATCAACATGCCAATTGTATTAGAGTTATCCATCTTGAACTTCTTAAGTATATCTTTAGCATAGCCTTCTTGGGTATTTAGGATACCCTTTTCTTCTTGCCTAACTTCAATATTAATGTAGTAAGACATGAGCCCAATATCAATCATCTTGAACTCCTTTTTCATTTCTTTCTTGAACTTGTCAATCATGCTTAGATTGCTACATGTGAAGATTAAGTCATCTACATACAATCATACAATAAGAATATCACCATTTTCATCAATTTTGATATAGATTGCATGCTCATATGGACACTTGATGAAATTTCTTTTTTGAAGGTATTTGTCAATTCAAAATTCCAAACTCTTAGGGCTTGCTTCAATGCATACAGTGCCTTCTTCAATTTTAAGAATTTATCTTATTCTCCTTTTACTTCATACTCTTGTTGTTGCTTAATATAGACTTCTTCTCCAAGGACTCCATTTAGATAGGTAGATTTCACATCAATTTGTTGTATCCTCCAATTGTTTTGAGCAGCCAAAGAAATAAAAAATACAATAGTTTCTAATCGAGCAACTGGAGCAAATATCTCATCATAATCAATACCGGCTCTTTGATAGTAATCTTTTTCCACCAATCTTGCCTTGTATCTTTTGACTTCTCCTTTGATATTTTTCTTTGCTTTGTACACCCATTTCACACCAATTTCCTTCTGCCCTTTAGGAAGTGAAGTTAATTTTCATGTATCATTCTTCTTGATTGCCTTTATTTCTTCATTCATTGCTTATTTCCAATTATTGTTTCTAATTGCTTCGTGAAAGTTTATATGCGCATAATTGACAAAGAGACAAAAGAGAGTAAGATTCTCATGGTTTTCTTTTACTTCATATATTTATTGTATGCTTCTGAAACGTGGAATTCTTTCACTCGAGCTTTCATCTTCTTGAATACTCATAGATTGTAAAATTGGTGGGGTAGTAGGCTCATCTTATGCTTTTTCTAGCATTGGATGTTCCACATCATCTTCTTCAACATAAGGAAAGAAGTTGTAGTTTTCATTTTGTTGTTCTCAATATCATCCTTTTTCTTCATCGAATATGACATCCTGACTAAAGATTATCTTTCCAGTATCATGATTTTAAAGCTTGTAGCCTTTAGAGTTTGTATCATAACCAATGCAAGTATATTTTTGACTTTTATCATCCAGCTTGTTTCTTTGCTCATTAGGGACATGCACATAAACTATGCATCCGAAGACTTTTAGATGAAAAAACCATGCTTCCTTCCACTCCAAGCTTCTTGTGGTGTTTTTTCCCATATGCTTCTTGTTGGAGATCGATTGGATAGATACACTGCACATGCAATTGCTTCTGTCCACAATTCATTTGGTAGCTTCTTGCTTTTAAGCATGCTCCTCACCATGTAAAGGATAATTATATTCTTTATTTCTGCCACTTCATTTTATTGGGGGGATCTCAGAATTGTGAGATGTCTTTTAATTTCATGATCTTCACAATATTTTTAAAATTTGTTAACAACACATTCTCCTCCACGATTTGATCTCATGGATTTGATTAGAAGCTTACTTTCCTTCTCAACAAGGGCTTTGAACTTCTTGAATTTTTCAAATACCTCTGATTTTACTTTTAAGAAATATACCTAAGTTTTTCTTGAATAATCACTATAAAGAGAAGAAAATAGTTGCTCTTACCAAGTGAGATTGGCTTGATTAGACCACACACATTCGTATGTATAAGTTTCAGTAGCTTTTGAGCTCTTGAGCTCTTGAGCTTGACTCTTTTGGTAAACATTTCTTGAATTGCTTTCCAAGCAGATATCCTTCACATATTTGATCAGGATGACTAATGACTGATAGTCCTCTCACTATTTGCTTCTTGGAGAGTAATTCCAATCCTCCAAAGTTGAGATGTCCAAATCAAAGATGTCAAAGCTAAGTTGTGTCTTTGCAATATGCCTTGAGATACTTTGCAAGATTACTTTGAATGCCAAGCATAAACATTTGATTTTTTGATATTGGTACTTTAGTAATTAAATTATTCTTCTCATCTCTTATAAAAAAATTATTATCTTTTAGATGGATATCATAATCTTTCTCTAAGAGTTGTCATAGACTCAAAATATTATTTTTCATGTTCGGTACATAATAAATATTGAAAATAAATTGATGATTTCTATTCTTTAATTAGATGAGAATGTTATCTCTACCTTTCACCGCTACCTTTGATTCAATTCCAAAAACCACATTCCCACTTACTGATTAATCAAGCTCTATGAATATGCTTCTTTTCTTATACATATGATTGCTTGCATTAGAATCAAGGTACCATGAGTTATCTTCACTTTTGCATTCCCCTTATAAGCCAGCAGCAAGGTTTCACTGTCCCGACTTTTTTCTTCCATATAATTGGCCTTTTCTTCAACTCTTTTATTATTTGAAGCTCTACATTCTAAGGCATAATGGCAAAACCTTTTATAGTTGTAACATTTGATATGTGACTTATCATACCTCGATCTGTAGTTGTCTCTCCCATAACCTCTTGTTGAGCTTTCTTCTCTTTGGATATTATTGTCATTATCATAGAACCTCCAACTTTGTTCGCGTCCATGTCCACGTCCATTGCCTCCTCGACCACAACCTCTTCCTTGTTGCTTTCTATCATTCTGGACATTATCAATTTGAGTTTTGAGTAATACTCTACAATATCTTCTTTCTTCTTCCTATTTTCTTCATAGGCTTGCAAGGAACTCATCAACTGCTCTATTGTCATGGCTTGCAAGTCTTTGGTTTCTTCAATAATAGTGACAATATGATCGAATTTTGAATCTATCGATTGAAGAATATTCTCCATGATTCTTACATCAATTTATATTTCACCTTTTTTTTAATTGATTTGTCACTGTTAAGACTCTAAGAAGTAGTCTGAAATAACTTCTCCTCCTTTCATATTTAAGGCTTCAAACTCAGCTCTTAATGTTTGAAGATATACCTTCTTAACTGGATCTGCGCCCTTATATGAGGTTTGAAGCTTCTCCCGTGCTTCTTTTTCCGTCTTTGTTTTTGAGATTTTCTCAAAAGTATCTTCATCTAATCCTTGATAGATTAGATAGAGAGCCTTATTGTCTTTCTTTCTTGAGTCTCTCAAACTATCTTTTTAAGCTTGAGATCGGGCATCTTCATTCTCTGGAAAAAGATGGAAGAAGATAGAGAAAAAAAGAGAGAAAATAATAAAACTTTCTTAAATGAACACAAAAAAATGCTTCAAACACTTAAGAATAGAATTATCAAATATAATATAGTTATTTATAGGTTACAACAGTATCGTCTTCTAAAACTAGTTGGTCAGCTATGTTTCTAAAATCATGCCCACTAAAATCTCAACTACCTTAGACTTAGTCTTTAACTATGAATTTTGAATTTTAAAAATTTTGAATTTTGAAAATTCAAAGTTACATTAAATTCTCAACTAACTTAAAGCAAGTCTTAAACTTTGAATTTTCAAAAATTAAAATTATTATTTTTTCTAAAACAAGTTTATGTTTCAACACTACCGAGTTCTGAAACTAGTTGGTAAGTCAATAGTGAGGTGTAAATAGGTGTACATGGTGAAGGTGAGACTCAAGAGAAATGTTGATCGACTCTAGATAAGTTGGTAGAAAGATTTAAATTTTACAGACTTATGATATTAACTACCGAGATACTTTTTTTCCTATGATCAAAACGATTACTATTAGGTAGTTATTTTCAATTGTAGCATCATTGGTCAACTATGCATTAGCTACATATAAGGAATACATTCCTTCATGTTGATTAAGATGAATTTTTTATAGGTAGTCACCAAAGCTCATGATTTCTGAGAGCATGAGTATGGTGTGCAAATTTTCAAAAGTCCTTTATGACATGGAATAGTTTCATAGGGCATGATTTAATAGTTTTTTTTATCACTTATTACCTTTGGTCTTAAGAGATATATGTCAAATTATTCTTGTTTTTTTTCAAAGTGAGATAGGACATAAATATGTGATATTAGTTATATACATTAATGATATTCTCTTTATAGAAAATGATCAATTTAATATAGCTCAATTGAAATTATTATTGTAGATTGAATATTAGACAAATAATTTTAGGATATCTCAAATATTTTTTTAATATCACATTTGAATACTCAATAGGTATGATTTTTCTTTCTCAAGGAGTTATATTTTAGATAATTTATCTGATGGTTTAACCTTAATATGTATGGATGTGAATTTGCGGACTTGCTACTTGATCTAGGTGTATACTTATCTATATGTTGGTTTATTAGTTAATTCTACTAGATATAGGATGATCATATAAAAACTAATCTATCTGATAATGTCTGGATCATATATTACATATGCTATAAGTATAATTAATTATTTTCTAGTTTCTTATATACAAATTCATATGGATATAGTGCCTAAGATTCTCATGTATGTGAAAATAGCTTTATGACTTGTGATTATATTTAGAGATTATTAACGTAACTGGAAAAATATATATTCAAATTATAGTTGGGCTCATGCAATTACAAAAAGGAGATCTATCATATGATTTTTTAATTTTTTTTTGTATGTAACTCATCTCCTAAAAAATGAAAAGGCAAATAATTAGTAGACTAATTATTTATTGGATAAGTTTGACGAGTCTTGTATCCGAGGCCTATCACCCTTGGAAGAAGATAATTGCCATCAAATCAAGGTATGACCTCCAACAGATATATGCAATATAAAAATTATCCAAGTGATCAATCATCTGAATATTATTCCTACACAAACACATCTAATTTCAGAGTTCCCACGAGACCACGTACGTACTTATATAATCAGGCACAATTAATTTAGTTTAAAATATTTTAATGAAAATATGTAGAAATGCTAAAAACGTGCAATCTTTTATTATAATAACATAACAAAGTATTTAGGGGCACTTCAATGTTTATTATTTTTTTAGATTATTAAAAAAGATGTAGGCTTTGGAATAATCTAATTGCACAAGTAGTATTAATAATTTTTATCATAGATAATAATAACTAAATTATTATGAGTCCTTTAGAAAAGTGTTACTACTATTCAAGATTTTAATATCACATTTATTTTAATTTTTCCATTATAATAAATGAAACATGAAAAAAAAATTATTAAACTAACATAACCATGAATAATAACAAGAATGATCAATAAAACAAAATCAGATGAGAAGACTATCCACTAACATTATTTTATTGTAATTATGTTGGAAGTTGTTAAATATTTTCTTAACCAACATGTTATGTAGAGAGAATATAAATATCTACAAAATGAAATTGAATAATGTAAAATAAATAGAATGAGTATCAGCTTTTGGTCATCATGAATTGTTAGTAAATGTGGTATCTCTAAGCACATTAAATCTAGCAAAACCTAAGGGTTGTATCTCAACTTTTTTTCAACACTCATTTTGCCTTTGTTCTCTCCTTTGTCAAGTAGAATGAATAAAAGTATGAAGCTAAAAATAATAATTTATGAGCATTTGTTATTTATTTAAATTGTTGAGCACTTGTTATTTATTTAAAATTTTGAGCACTTATTATTTATTTATCAAAATTGATTTTTAAGAACAATATTTAAAAGGATAATTTATTTTATTTTATTGTATTATGTCATGTCCTTATTGTATCTATTTCTTGATTTTTCAAAATTTGTCGTGTCTTCATTCACACCGTGATATATCTTCATTGTCTTATCTGTGCCCATGCTTCTTAGACCATAACACTAATAAATCAATTGGGCAGAAAAAATATTCTTCAGTAAATATTGTCTTATGAGCAATATATTCATGTATTTATAAATTGATTGAGTAGAAAACTAGTCACTCGTAATCCAATCACCATTACACCTAATACAAATGGATTGGATTAGTTTGATCCAACCTGACCTCTCATGAATTGTGTTGAATCCATTCTGAATGTATACTAGATAACATGTCTTGGAGGTAGCTATTGCTTTTCCACTTGTATGGGTAGAAAGGACAACCAAATTTTTGAAAGAAAATCAAAATAGTATTTGAAAGCCTAATAAATTTGAACGAAATCAATTTATTCATGCAGAAAAAAATTAGGCACAATGTATTCTTATGTGCAAAAAATTAAAAATGATTATTAATTATAGCAATGATGATAAAGAAGGTGACAGGCGTTGATATGCTAGAAAAAATCATAATTATTATTAATAATCTTTTATCCTAATTAATTGGGATTGACAGTATGAATTCTGATTTTTTTTGATTTATATTGTTAAAAATTATATTTACTCTTAATCATTTAGTTGTGTTAGAAAAAAAAAATCAATGATAGCAAGTTTTATCAACGATAGCAAGTTTTATCCTAATTAATTGGGATTGACTGTATGTAAAAAATCATTATTATAATCATTAATATTAATTTCATTGACTAAATCAAACATCAATGTGTGAATGTACATGTCGAAAAAAAAATTATTTATATTTTTTTTTTATATTGATAACTCCTTGATTAAACAATAAAGTATAATCAAAAGAATATATTGAGATAAATTATTATTTCAATAAAGAAAATATATTGAGAGAGAAAATAAAGAATGAGGGATGGATTGAGATTTAACTATTTCACATTTTTATAATTAGTTGAATATTTGGTAATGTAACACATGTTTATGTTATTTTTATTTATTTTTTTTTTCTTTTTGTTTTCACATGTTAGAGGGTTTATATTTCCTTTCTCTAATTGTGGATCTTTTTTTTATGTTGCAAATTCTTTGTTTCAGGTCAGTGTTTATCTTTGAATAATTTCACTTTTTTCTTTGCTAACACGTGGGTTGTTTCAAGGAAGTGCGTCATGTTTCTTTTTTTGTCTTGATTTCAAATATTTGTGCAACCATAAATTTCATTCAAAATAAATGTTTCTAATTTTAAGATTGATTATAATATGTACAAACATTTTGCTTGTAATGCAAGCTTGGCAGGTGTTGTGTAAACCACAAAAATATCTAGCATACTTGCTTGAGACATATTGTGGAGTAATCAAAAATAAATTGATACAGGTTTGAGATTTAAAATGATTTTCATTTCCCTATTCCATTAGATGTAATTATGTGCATGTATGATCAGAGGTGTCAAAAGGGTCAGGCTGGCTCGGCCCGGCATGAGGCACAGCATGGTTTAGTCATGCCTAGGCCGGCACAGCACGCTACAGTGTCGTGTCCAGGCTTGTGCCTGGCTGAAGTTTTCGGCTCGCGTGTCGTTCAGGCACGTCGGCACGGCACGCATGACCACACGAACCGAGCATGGTCACGACAAGCCACCGCTTGACGGGCGAGGCTCACCGTGCTTGAAAGGGCAAAGATGTGCGGCGTCACGGCTGCACCCTGCAAAACCCTATTTTTTAAAAAAATTATGGTTTTGGCCCAACCCAAAACGGGTTAAACCCGGTGGATTTGGTGCAATGAGCCCGTACCAGGACTAACGTCCACAAAATCGTGTTGTGCATGGCCTGGCAGGTAGCCTGGTTGGGCAACCCAAAACATACTCAACATACTAGACTCATGCTTTAGCATGAGGTCTGAGAGATTAATATCTCGACAACCTTATCTCTGAAAATCATAAAAGCTACATTGATAAGTCTCAAACTCGAGACTTACCATTCTAGACGAATGAATTTTCCACCGTACCAAGACATGTCCTCTAGTACATTCTTGCAACACTAAGATTTCCCATGTGATTTAGTGTGTTAATTTTAAATTTTTAATTTTTATTCTCGCACAAATATTTTAAATTCAAAATTTTTATGATTTAGTGTGTTAATTTTTATGTAATTGCACATTGATTTTGTTTTTAAATCCTCTTGGATAAAAAAAAATGTATGTTGATATTGATTGCTAACTCAATTAAATACTCAGGCTTACACCGTGAAGATTGGTGGAAAAGCCCGTTATTGATAGAGATGTTACAATATGCTTGGATGGATGAACATTATTTGTTGCATATTCCAAGTAGTTTAATTGCAGAGCTGAAAAGGTAGGATAAGGGTGGATGTTTAGTATTTGTATATTTTATTTTGTGAAAAATTGTTTTGCTAGTGATAATTTTCTAGTGATTATATTTTATCTTTAACATAGTTGATTTTATGCTAGGATAAAAGAGAGGATTGAGAAAGGTTGATAACATAAAATTTTAATCAATAACTTATGAATATTGACTTTTATTGATATATTGTTAGTGCAAACACTTTTTTGCATGGTGTTGCATTGTAGTCTGGATACAATATTAAGAGATGAATGGTGTGGAGTGTTAATGGGAAGCAACACATGATATTGGTTCTTGAGTCAAATGATAATACACAAATGAAAGTGTCAAATGTGTCATTCTAGGCTGGTATTAGGGGTGCTAATGAGACGAGACAACTCGCAAGCTACTCGAACTCGACTCGATCAAAACTCGACTCGAGTGAGATCGACTCGAGCTCAAGCTCGACTCGAAGTGTTAACGAGTCGAGTCGAGCAACTCGTAACTCGACTCGAAAAGCTCGCGAGAAACTCGAAAATATTTTGTATATAAAATTTTAAAAGTTTTATTTTTAAATTTGATATCTTTACTTTAGGGAATGTCATAAATAATATATCTCTATTTTGTATTCTTAAAAAATCATAAATATTCATTATTTATTTAGTTATAAATATATTTATTTTAAAAATAATTAATTTATTAAAAAAAGATTTAAGAGAATATGGTTAGAGAAGCCTCAACCCAAGCCTAAGCCCAACCCACCTTTAATTGGGCTGATAAGAGCATCTCCAAAGGACTCAACAAATAGCTATTTTTAGCTATTTTGTTGAGTCAATTAAAAAAACTAGGGCTCCAATCCGTTCGCTACCCTGCATGTGATTTTGCCTCCTCACCTTCTCCCTCAACAAATGTAGTCAGCATTTCTCGTTCAGCAGATCTCTCCCTCTAGCAGATCCACCGTGGTTTTGAAGTCATTAAAGGCAGGAAAAGTTATTCATTTTTTGGTTGTTGTAGGCTACCTGTTTGAAAATTTGTCTGTAAATACTGTTATATTGAGTATGTATTCTAATTCAAATTAACAATTAACAACTAGGAGACCTGGTTTTGAAAATGACATGGTCCAATATCGAGTCGTGTTCAATTCAAATTCAAGCTTGAGTCGAGTTTAATTTCGATTTCGAGCTCGAGCCTGTCTCGAGCTCGAGCTGAGTTTGAGTTTTGCGTTTTCGAGTTCGATTCGAGTTTCATTTTTCAAGCTCACGAGCTTTCGAGCTCGAGTCGAGCTTGGATTCGAGTTTTCGAGTTCGAGTCGAGCTTATCTGAACTCGAGCTCGACTCGCATCATTAGCACCCCTGGCTGGTATGACACATTGGCTTGTTAGGGTGACATTTCATGTTTGGACCATGTTGGGTCAGGTCAAAACTACTTTGAAACCAACACAAACTAGTATGATTCATGCTTAGGTTAATGCATGAGCATAGGACCTTGCTAGGCCTGGGTCCATGCTCAGGTCCATACTTGTGCTCATGCACGGATCATGCTCATGCACGTGCTCGTGCCCTTACCCGAATCTGATCCCATGCTCAGCTCCATGCTAGGCACATGTCAACATCAATGGCTCAGTTCTTATGCTTATGTTTGTGTAGAGGCTAAGTTGCTAAATGCTGGTGCTTAGGTCCGACTCCGAGCTTTTGCACAGGTCCATGCCTGAGTCCATGCCCGACATGGGATGAGGCCCATGCAGATTTAATCTAATGGCGTGGATTCTTTTGTGCTTATGTTTTATAAATGGGTTTAAACAATAACATAGAACTTAAAGTTTAGGAAAATATGAGGATTTATTATTGATTGGCTTAGATCAATGTGACTTCATTGCACAATGATAAATCAAATTATATTATACTAATTGATTGATGATATGTAAATTGTAATTGGAGATGAATTGATTTAGACTTATTGTACTTATTATGACATTAATTTAAGTTAGAGATGTCAAACATATTTTCCTCATCAATTATCTGTATGGAATTTTGTGATCTTATATGTTTTTTTAAATTTTTCTATGATGTCCCATAACAATGACACAAATAAAACATCTTAGGATATTTAATTTACACCGATGTGGGAATTATTAAGTCAAAATTTTCATCCAATTTTGATATTTATGATTGAATATCAAGGTATTCTTTGAAAGGTGGACCAAGTTCCAAAGTGACTTTTTTTGGCAAATAGAGAAAAAGGTGGTATGATTAAAGATGGAAAGAAAGTTAGCCTCTTAATTTTCACATAGTTGTAGGACTAAACACACTTGAGACAATTGTTGGGTGTTTCATTCAAAGTATAGTTGACTTAATTTTTAGAAAATTGATTAATGAAGTGGAGAATTGGACTTCATGTCATGTAGATCAACATAGTCTACCATTGATGTAATTATACATAGGGAGGAATATAGAAAAATTCTTTCTAGATTTAGTTACTAACTTATCCAAGCATTCAAGTTTTATGATTCTTATCATTTCTCCTCTTACTGTCAAGTATTGGTTGATTGATTCATAAGTGATTTTTTGTTCAGTTAAATTCAAAAACATACAGATAATATCCTTATATGTTAGGCAACCCTATTGTAGCATCTCACAAGTTGAGTGGTCCCATCAATATAACATAAAGGAAAATAAAAATATAGTAAGCTGAAACAAAAATACAACAACACCCATTGTCAAGTTGGTACATATAACTATAGAACACCAGGCTTAGAAGAAAGGAAAATAACATACAATATATTCATAAGACTTCATGAAGATGTCTGATAACTATGCTGCTATTTGAATATATGTTGTACTAATGATTTCATCTTCATATTTTCTCAATGAGAAAGAAATAGTCAATCTCTTTGTTATATCATGAAATATTAGATTAGAGGCTACATGTCTCTTTGCTTGACTGCCACAGTAAAGAATAGTAGGAAAATATACTGGATACTTGATCTTCTCAAATAGGTGAGAGATTCAAAATATCTTGTAAGTAATAATCACTATTTCTATTAATTATATATCTATAGTTGATTCTGATATAATTATCTGCCTTTTACTTTTCAGGATAGAAGATTGACTAAAATAAAAATATAAAATTATTTCATAAATCTCTTCTCATTGCAAGCTGGTGCCCAACTAGAATATGAATATTCGACTAACTCCAAATACTAGTGTTTGATAAATAAATTTCAAGTCTTGGAGACTTCTACACGTACCTTAGTATGCGAATAAGAGTGTCTAAGTAAATCTATCGAGGATAGTTTATGAAATGACTAATACTATTGATTGCATATGCAATATCTAGTTAGATAATAGTCAACTAGTTAATGTTTCTATAATTCTTTTATAATTAGTAAATTCAATTTCATAAGTCATACTAGAAGTAAAATTAATACATGGAACAACAAGAAAATATACTAGAGCACAACCTAAACATCCAATCCTTGTAAAAGTATCCAGGATATATTTTCTCTATGATAAGATAATATATCTATGTGAAAAAATCATTTCTATATCAAGAAAATATCTGAGTGTTTAGAGATTATTTCTCTGAAACTATAACTTAAGATACGCATTGAGTTGAGTGATTCCCAACTCATAGTCCCCATAGCCAAAATATCATTCATATACATATTGAAAAAAATTATTTTGTCATCTGAGCTTCTTTGAAAAGATAATAAGAAATTTGTAATGCACATGTGTAATTAAAAGATAGTGATTATCTCTAAAAATCTTACAAACCATATTTTTGTTGTTTATTTTAGGCCATGTAAAGTCTTCTACAACCTCAACATCATTCTTGATTAAACTATTCTAAACCCATATGACTATTTCATATATACTTCCTCCTCAAGGTTATCATGTAGAAAGATATTGTTCACATCTTCTTTTCCTCCAACCATGAGATAATGACAAGATTTTATATTGAGTCATCTTTGTCACTAGAAAAAAAGTGTCATAATAGTCTATATCAAATATTTGAGTGAATTCTCTCATCACAAGTCTTATCTTAAGCCTTAAGGTGATCTACCATCTCATGTGGAGTTATTTTCATAGTGAACACTCACATATGACTAACAGAAAAGTTTTATATGGGTTGTGATATTAGTTTCTAAATATCATCGGAGTGGATGATATCTATCTCTTTCAACACGACATGATGTCATTTTGGGTAAGAAATTATCTTAGAAGGAGGCATGAGTGTTGTATTATCATTAATAGTAGTATAATAAATAAAAAAAGGTAGATGAGTACAATATTTTATATAAGATTTGATGATGAGTACAATTTATATATCACTTTCAGAGAGCGATCAAAAGATCAAGACTAGCAAAATTGGCTGCAGGATCATCTGGCTCTTCAGTAGCCTCATTTATGATTTGAGTAGGTTGTGTATATCTTCTCCTCCTATGATAAGTCTTATGTTTTAAGTTATCAGGTTGACTTATTATGAGTCTGAACCGAAGTAGACTAGCGAGCTATGTTAGTTAATGCTCAAAAAAATTATCTCTAGATAATTTTTTCTCTTGAGGAACTATTGAATTTATATGGGTATCATCATGATGTAGACCAACAAGTTCAAAATTAGTGGATGGATGACTCTCTATCTTAGCTAGGGGTCCAAGTAAAACTATTGAAGAGTAAAAAAAATAATGGATCTAGATGTATCTTTTAAATTTTTACTCTTCTAAAGCTCATTAAAAAATGACTAATGCTCAAAAAAAATAATGACAACAATCATTAGTCTCGGGTAAAAAACACATGTATCATCTTTGGGCACCTGAGTTTTAAAGGAATGCATGCCTCAAAGCCCCAAGAGTCATTATATTTTTCCTCTGGGAAAGATCGATGACAAAGAAAGTGTTTTCAAAAAATGCTAGCAGGCAGGTCAAATGCCCCTCCTTCAAGGTATGAAATGGTAATCACTAGAGGACATAAGAGGGAATCTGGTTGATTAGGTAATTCATAGTTACAATCATGTTTCCCAAAAAATGTTTTAGAACTCTCATCCCAATTAAAAATGTACAAATTATCTCAATAATTATTTATTTTCTTATTTTACCACCCCATTTTGTGATAGTGTGCCAATATAAGAAGTCTGACATATAATTTAATGATTCATATAGTAAATATTAAATCATTGTGATATATATATTCTAATATTTTGTTACTTTTTTTTGATATTTTTATCAGATTAATTTTTTATAATTTTATGAAATATCTGAAAAATGGTAATTACTCATGATCTATGATGTAAAAACATTACATGCATACATTGTAAGCAATCTTAAATAAAAGTGATCAAATATCTAAAGTTATTTTTGGTAATGTATTCACTAGGTTCTCATATATTTAAGTGTATTAGATCAAATGAATTTTTACTAACAATAGGGTGACAAGTTGTATATGAAGCTCTAATATGTTGTTCCAACTTATTTTCACCACATTTTAAAGTAAAAATGCCTTTAAGACTAATGTAGAATATTCTAAACTTAGTCAATGATGAATGATCAAGTTGAGAATAGATATAATTAATCCTGCTCAATCTCAATTCAAGCTTTTCTCAAGTACTTTTAATTCTATAAATAAATATTTCTAAACCAAAAAATAAAGCTAGAATTTAGTTGTCTAGAAAAATAATTTACTGAAATCATACTAATACTACAATCAAGAATACGTATAACATGATCAAAACACATAATTAATAATCTAAATATTATCATATCTAATGGCTTGAAAGCATTATCATTGAATATAACAATATTTGTAGAAAATGAAAAGATAATGGTGAATAAACCATTATTAGCTATGAAGTGACTACTAACTCTTGAATTGAAAATATATGAGTTTGAATAACAAGTATGAGCTATAAAACTAGCAATACTTTGAGGAAGGAGAAATATATGTAATTGGTATAAAGAGGAGTTTTGTATATTCATCTTTAGTAAGTATCATGATTGATAAACCATAGTGTGTACAGAGAAATGAGGCTCACCTCCATTTATATTTGTTACGATAGTCTTTATTTATACTCAATTTGTCAATTGAACTTTGGACTTCCAAAAGAAATGCTGAAAGTGGATAAATCAATTGTCAAAATGAATAATAATCCAAATTTGAGATTTTTTTTCAATCCTAATTAGGGTAAAATAATAAGAAATTTGAAATTTTGCTAAAATTCTAACTATATTGGGGTATCCTAATACTGTACTAACCCTAATTTGAAAATCATATTTCTATAGCAACATAATTTATTGAGACACTCAAATAATAAAAAACACTCAAAACTAGGGTTTTGAAAGTTAAAATTACTTTTTTGAAACATCAGTTTGCACACCACCATGCACAACCATCACATTGTCATCGCACCACCAATGCTTCACCATAATTCCTTCTACTTAAGGCATCGATGTAGTGGGCATTGAAACAATACAATTGTGTACAATAATTCTGTATGGTTTTTCTCTCTCTTCTAGTAAATGTGTATACTTAGCTAGCAATAGCATAGTACATGCATTTCTCTCTCTAAGACTTGTAACCCTTCTACCAATCTCTAATTCCATATTAAATTTAAGAATAATAAACAATAACAATATTACTCAATGGTAAATAAAGAATGCAAATAATGTTCTTATATAATAAGTAATCTTATTGGAGCTTTTAACGTTTTGGATGTTCTCTTCGACATAACATAAAGAAAAAGAAAAAATACAATATGCTAAATATAAACTACAACAAAATATACTTTATTTTCTATCATTTTTACTAGTTAGGTTGGAGTGCTCATAATTAATGGTAGGATCTAGATTTTGAGATTAGATAAATGAATTTTTTTATTTGTAACTTGAGTAAAGTTATATATCCACTATATTCCTATGTCCAATAAAATAAATTTGTTGTAAATTGTTTATAATTTGTGTTGTTTTTTTGTACTTTTGATGGGAACACCCGATCTATGAATTGTCTCAATTGCATTTTCCAATTATATGCTAATATTTGATTTATAAATTTTATCAATCTATTATTTTCATTTGTTTTTTAGTATTATTTCATAACATAGTATTAGAGCTAACAAAGGAAAAATTTAATGCTAGGTTTGTAGATAATACTTGTGTGCTTGTAGAGAGGAAGAGTGCATATTATATGTTGTGTTGAAAGGTAAGTGCATGTAGTGATGGAAGTTGGTGTGTGTGGTGGTTGCAACAGGCATGTACATTAGTAGAAGTAGACCCACGCAATAGTAAACACATTGTGGCATTTTGGGAAAAAAAAAACTTTAATTAGGGCTTGGATAGAATTATAACAAATTAGAAATTAAGATTTTAAAAAAATGCCAATTGATTGTAGTTTTTTATTTTTTATTTGGATGAACCATAATTTTGTGACATGTTATGAATATAAATTATCATAACATAAGTAAATGGAGGAGAATCATAGTTCAATGTATCCATCACAGAAGAATGAATTACATCAGAGATAGTTATTGGATATTATATCCAGAGTGTAGGCTAAGTGCTTTATATAGTATTAAGAGTGATAGGTTAGCTATTGGAATCATATAGGGGTTCTTATATAGTTTGTCTACCATGACAGTTATAGCAAGATGAGGATAAAAAATGTTTTTCTAATGTTGCAACTAATTTTTTATTTTTTATGGATATTATTGGTTGTTTTACTTATAGAGTTCATATTATCGGTGATCATATCTTATTTAGTATATATTTTTTCTATTCTAAAAATATTATTGTTTATAATATGATTGGATATGATATTATCTAACTTGGATATTCATTACTTTTTATGTCTTGGTTATGCATGATGGTCCTAGTTCCTATTAGTTCACTTCGCGTGAATTATTTTTCTGGAGAATTCAATTATGATTTTGTTTTATTTTCATTTTTGTTTATTTGTAAGGTTGAGATGCTCTCAAAAAAAAATCTAGTTGGGATTAAGCTTGCTAGTTTATATGTTTTTTCTTTAATGATAAGATGTCATAGATATTTGAGTATGTTGAACTATTTCCTTGCTCATTCTTAGCTCGACCATAGTTATTGAGAAATTATTATTATTTTGCTACAATTTTCATTTAGAATACATATGAAAATTTACTGAAAGAGATATTCCATGGTAATTTTTGCACTTATTGTAGGCATTAAATTTTATGTACTATTTACTGACAAAAAAGTATGGAAATGTACTTATGAAGTATTCCATAGATAATTGGAAATTCACCTAGGGAATACTTATGATAGATTACCTATAGAATTGTTCCATCGGTAAATTTCTATTTACTAACAAAATATATATGTACAATTACCAATGTAAATATTACATAGGTAATTTTCATGAGGTATGTGGGTGCCAAAATTTAGATATCATTTATTGACAAAAAATCTATGCAAAATTACCTACCTAGTGTTTCATAACTAATTGGAAATTCTCCTATAGAATACCTATGGTAGATTATCTATGAAAATATTTCATTGGTAATTTTTTATTTATTAATGGAATGTACAATTACCAACTTAAATGTTTTGTAGATAATTTTTACCTGGCATGTACATACCAAATTTTAGGTACCATTTACCGACATAAATACTATAGAAAATTACTTACGTTGTGTTTTGTAGGTTATTGGAAATTTACCTATGAACTACCTATGATAGATTAACTATTGAAGTGTTTGGTCGGTAAATTTCTATTTACTGATGGACTACCTATATTCAATTAATGACATACTTATTTCGTATATAAAAATCATATGACATGTGGGCGTTAAACCCTGGTACTCTTTATTGACAGAAAACCTATGAAAAATTATCTACAAAATGTTTAATAAGTAATTGAAAAATCTCTTATGGAATACCTATGAAAGATTATCTATGGAAGTATTTTGTTAGTAAATTTATATTTACAATGGAATACGTATGGAAGTGTTCCATAGGTAATTTTCTTAATATTATTAATTTTCAACTACAATAACTTTTTATAGTGATTGATGTCATGCAACTCAGGCGTTTGGTCGACTTATTGCATAACTCCGATGTCTTCACGAATTACCACACTCTCGGGCATCTTCTCTACTTGCACTCGGGCTCTTCTCTACTTGCCACACGACTCAGGCAAAGTCGCTAGATAGGAATCTCTAGTTTATTTTCAATTCCCTTCTCCATGGGTTCTCAGATGAAATTATAGTTTATACTCATAACAAATATGTGGTTTATTACTTTGTTATTATTAATATTATGCTCTTGTGCTGATCACATAACAAAATAGATATAAATTGCAACACATAATGATTTTGCCACATTGTATTTTACTATTTTATGAACATTAAATCTAAAGTGTGTTTTGATTATGATTGTGTATTGTTGTTTGGGTTTTTTTAAAACATAATTATGTGTTGTGTGTTGTTGAATGATGTGTTATTATGTATTTTAAAGATAGAATTATGTGTTATTGTGTATTGTTTTGATTATGGTTTTGTGTTGTTTGTATTGAGGAGAAAAGAAAATGATTTTGCCACATTGAAGACAGAATTATGCTGGAAAAAAAAAATACTTAGAAACAATGTGTTTTCATTTATATTTTAATATTTTTTAAACGTTAAACCAAAAGTGTGTTTTGATTATAATTGTGTGTTATTATTTTGGTATTTTTAATTTTAGTAGTGTGTGTTATTGTAGCATGTATTTTCTTTTATGTCTGTGTATTTGTATTATAATATATATATTTTTAGTCTGTATTGTAGTATGTATTTGCTTCCATTTTATTTTTCTTTAATGTATTTGTTTCCATTTTATTTTTATAGTATGCATTTGTTTTCATATTTGTAGGTAATATATATCTGTTTTAATTTTGACAAAATTTAATTATATTATCATTTGTATTTGACATTATAACTATAAAATTACTCTAAAAATTATGTTGGTTGATGTCCCAACAATTTTGTAGTGTATATATATGTATTATTTGTGTGTGTGTGTGTGTATCTATTTGCATATTGGTTTTAAAATATATTGGGTATTTAGTAAAGTTTGAAAAATAGAAAATTGTTTAAAGATATAATTCATAATCATAGTAATTAATTAACTGAGTTTTTTGAACAAAAATAGTTTTGATACTTGATTATTGGTGTTCTAACTCTAGTTTCCCTAAACACGCATAAGCACATGCACTATAAAAGATTTACACAAACTTGCATCAAGAAAAAATTGTTCTACTAACAACCCTTCCATGGATCTCATCATTAGTCAAAACTAATCAAAATTATAAAGGAGGAAGGAAATGTGAGTTCTAAATCTTATTTGGTAAATGTGTATTTCATTAGTAAATATATTTATAACAAACCAATTGTTCTAGGTTTGGAACACCCCTAATAATATTACCCAAAAGTTGAAGAGAAAAAATTACAAGAAAATGACTAAAATTTGAGTTAATATGGGTTCAAATTAATATGTATAAATAAATAAATAAACACACACACACACACACACACACAACCAGAGTTGTAATAGATATGTTTCCTCTCTGAGGAAAAACTCTAATACACACACACACACACACACAAACATATATATGTCATTAATTAATGTTTACAAATTTGCATATTGTTAACTTTTTGTGGGTGTTGACACACACACACACACACACATCATTAATTAGTCTTTACAAATTTGCATATTGTTAACCTTTTCAGAAAACAAAAACATGAGTGTGGGTTGTGAATTGATGATATTTAAATTCTTGAATTATTATTATAATTATTTTGTGGGTAATATATATATATATATATATATATATATATATATTTGTTGATTAGTATTTGAAAATTTATGTATTGTTAACTTTTTAAGAGAAAAAAAACATGAGTGTGGGTCGTGAATGAAAGAAATTTGAATTCTTAAATTATTATTGTAATTATCTTGTGGGTGCTAACACACACACACACACACACACACACACATCATTAATTAGTGTTTAATTTGCATATATATATATATATATATATATATATATATATATATCATGAGTGTAGGTCGCGATTGAATGTATACTAGGCTCAATGCTGATGACACCATTAACACAGATTTTTTTATTATGTTGAGAGTTTTCTTGCTTATGCATGTAAGAAATTAAAAATAAAAGATGTGACTAAATTAAGGCGCCCTTGTAAGAAGTGTCATTATCAGAAGTTCTTGAAATTAGATGATGTTAGGGTGCACTTGTTTAGAAAGATTTGTTCCAGATTATTATGCATGGAATATAGATGTAGAACCATATAAGAGTATTCACTATGAACAATCAACATGTCATTTAACTAAAGTCGTTAATGTAGAACCAATAAATCCATACCACCAAATGATTCTTAATGTTATAGGAATTACATTTCAGAACGACTTCATGGAGGAAGCACATAATTCGGATGCACACATTTTATGACATGCTCAATGCAATTGATGAAAAATTATGGGATAGGTGCACTACACATTCCTAGATATTTTTTGTGGAAAAATTGTTGCATATGAAGTCTGAGCATCTTTTTTCCGAAAGATGTTATGATGATTTCACTTTGTTTTTATGAGAGGTGTTACCAGATGATAGCGCATTGACAAGCAAAAAATTTTGTAACCATCCTCATTTTAAAAGGGAAATGGGACTAGATAAAGACAAAAAAAAATGTCATTCACGAGGATGTATTACTTTCCTCTAAGCCCAAGGTTGCAACAATTATATGTTTCATAAGCAATGGTTGCACATATGTGATGACATCATTAGCATATAAAAGAAATGGGAGAATATGTCATCGATTAATCCCAAGGCTTGGAAGCATTTTAGCTGCATACATCCTTTATCTGCTTTCGAGAATCATAATGTGGGATTAAGATTATGTACTTATTGCATCATGGCCATAAGGGCATATAATTTGTCGTGTCCTTTGATGTGCATTTTAGCTGCACATAAGGACACCAGTATTCATCATGGCCATCAATAGTTATATCATATAATTTGTCACCATAGATGTGCATAAATGAGGTTTATCTTTTCTTATCTATAATTATTCATGGGCCTAACAATCCAAAAAACAAGATAGTTATTTTTCTTCAACCTTTTGTAAGCATAATTGAAACAAATTTAATTTGGGAAGTAGATATGCAAACTTATAATTTATCACGAAAACTTACTTTTCAAATGAAATCTATACTTATGTGAACTATTAGTAATTTTATTACTTACTTAATGCTCTTAGGTTAGAGTAAATCCGGCAAACTTACTTATTTGTAATGCATGGAATATTCACAAGCATTTATGTTGATTAATGATCAAAATATAATTTGATTTGACATTCACCAAAAGTTTCTTCCTTTTGATCATGTATTCAGGCATAACAATATTCTTCCATTAAGATAGAATAGAAATGGCACCATCACCACCTATAATGACTAGTGAATAGATCATAAAGCAAATATATGACTTAGGAAAAAATGTCATTTATATTAATTATAAAGTTATTAATGGTCTAATTTTCAAGACTAGTGGATGGAATAAATAGAGTATCTCTTGGGATTTACCATTTTGCAACTCATATCTAATTAGACACAATCTAGATATAATGTATATTTAGAAGAATGTCTTTGAAAATGTATTTAATATAGTTGCTGTATATATAATTTATTTTTTGATAATATGTTTGTATAACCAAATGTTTCTATTTTAATATTTTCATGTAGGTGTAGTAAAGAAATATTAAAAGATCTGGGGATGCAGCAGTAGCACAATAATGAAGTTCCTGCTGTCCGATCAGCATGCCAAAATTTTTGGAGCAGAGCTAGAGGTGTCAACCATGCCGGGCCGGCCCGGCACATTTTTAAACCGTGCCCGGGCCCCTGCCGTGTCTGGGTCAGGCACTAGTCATGCCGTGCCGGTTAGGTTTCACGCGGGCACGCGTGGGCGTGACCCGGCCCCTCCCAAAAAAAATCCGAGGGTCGGGTCTGATTGGACCCGACCCGCGGTCCCGACTCCCGACCTAATCCCAACGGGAAAAGAAAATTTTCAAATGTTATTGATTTTCAGCTATTGGATTCGTCTCCAACGGCTAGGGGGCAGAATCCAACGGTCCTCGTGATTCTGCCCCCTAAATATATATTAAAAATTCAAAAAAATATAAAAAAATTATCTTTTTTTATAAAAAATTAATATCTTTAATCTATAAATTCTTCCGCCCTTCCTATAACATTTATGTTTTTCAAAAACATATATCCTCTCAAAACTTTCTCTCTCTCACATAAACCGTGCATCTCTCTCGGGCCACAAGATTTTGCTTTCGGCTTGGATTTTCATGAAACTCGACTTGAGTTTTGAATATCATAGCTTGCTGCGGTGCACCTTGCATGTGACTGACCTCATTGCTTTTACCGGGTAATTTATTTTAGGTTTTTTTTCACTTTCTCTCTCTAAAGTTTCTCTCTCTAGAAAAAATTAAGAAAAAATAAAAAATATTAAAAATGACAAATACACCTGACACGTATTTAAATTTGGAAAATGAAAATGTTAGTGTTACACAGAGGTATTAGGCTGCTGAAATTTTGGTTTCTCTAGTCGTCTCAACCCAAAATTCTAAAAAACAAAAAATTAGGAGGACTTCTGTAGTTTGGACTCATTTTAAAATCATAACACAAAAAAATGTTAGGGGTGAGGAACAAGAAATGGCACAGTGCAAATATTGTATGGGACTATTAACATGCAAGAGTTCATTTGGGACTGTGGACCTTAAAAGACATGCTGAATTATGCACCAAAAAACATGGACCCTTAGATCCTAGGCAAACCCAACTTGACACTACATTTTTTGAGACTGGATCGAGTTCAGTCTCAAAGTTTACTCCCTTCATATATTCCAGCGAGTTGGGTAGGGACTGCATGACCAGGCTCATCACATTAATGGGTCTTCCAATCAGATTTTCGGAAGATCCGAGGGTAGTGCGCATCATGCAGACTTATTTTCAGCCTTCCTATCGTAGGATTCCTAGGTCCACATCTAGGAATGACATACTAAAGATATATAAGTTAGAAAAACAAAAAATTATTAAGGAATTTATGGCATATAGTGGAGTGGTGTCCGTGACGTCCGATATATGGACAAGTCACGATGATTCTTCTTATGCATGTCTCACGAGTCACTATATAGATTTTAACTGGACAATCAATAAAAAAATTTTAGGATTCACTGAGATTCTTCATCCTCATGATGGCCTGGCCATTTTTGAGTGTATGATGAAAATCTTTAGGGAATATAAAATTCAAAATAAAATTTTTAGTATCATATTCGATAACGCTTCTAATAATGGAGTAGCGATCAATATATTTGTTAGGAATATTAGAGACGCACCATTAGGAGAGATCTTTCATGTCAGATACATGTGTCACGTGATTAACCTGATTGTTCAAGCGGGTATGAAGGTGTGTTCTCCCGCATTGGATAATATTCGCAATGCACTAAAGTATATTCGCACTCCTCGCAGACAACAAGAGTTTGGTACTCTCTATTTGTCTGCGAATCTTAAAAAGAAGAAATTCTAATCGGATGTGAGACATCGTTGGAATTACACGTACCTGATGTTGGAATCATGTGTTGGATACGAACACGTAATATCCGACTACGTTAATAGTAAGAGTGACGAACTTATTATTGACGACACTGACCGGGCTTCAGAAATTTCATTTATGAAATTCCTGAAGATATTTTATGACACGACGAACATGTGTTCGTCGGTTTATACGCCCACCACTTGCATTGCACTCCGGTGCATTTGCAACATTAGTAGCATGTTTAGGAAGTATCGAGCTGACCCGACGCTTAGCCATATGGTTGTAGAGATGGAGACCAAGTACTTGAAGTACTAGTCTACCGTTCCATCTCTTTATTACCTCGCTGCATACATGGACCCTAGGGCTAAGGTGGAAGGGGTAAAAAACACCCTGACTTTCATTTCCTCGTGCATGAACCTGGAAGAGCCACCTGAAGGGTTCATTCATGAGAAGTTGACTGACATGTTCACATACTACGATACTAGGTATGGTGGTGGTGGTGGTGAGACTGTGTTTACGGACATTGATACCTTGTTCGGAGATGACGATTATTCCATTTAGCTAGCGAGGGGGAAACGTAGGGGTGGACCATCACATAGGAGCGAGCTGTCTCGGTACTTAGATATCGATTACTGCTCAATCCTATCACATTCTGATACTAAGAATCTTGATTTATTACAGGGGTGGAAATCATATGAGTCCATCTATCCCGTGCTATCTAGGATGACACAGGATCTACTGACTCCTCCGGTGTCGAGCGTAGCATCGAGTCTGCTTTTTCTGTTACAGTGAACATGATTTTCGATAGGAGATCGAGATTACGTTCAGATATGGTTGAGGCCTTGGCATGTTTGAAGGATTGGGATGAATCGATGTTTAGCATCCATAATCGTGCTAGAGCTGGGACTGTGACAGACACTATAGTCGCATCCACATCCACTATGATGCCGGAGGAATTGATTGCCGATGATGATGATCCATATGATACTGATCTTGATGTTGCGGCTGATGATTCTAATGATATGCTGATTGACGATTGATGATGATCTGCTGTTTTTTTTTTCGATGTTTTTTTATTGATTGTATTTGTACGCTTTGTTTGTACGTTGTGTTGAAACTTATACTTGTTTTGTTCGGTTCGGACCATCAGTTTAAAATGGATGATTTGTAATTTTTCATTTGTGTTGTTTAATTTTTTTTAATTTTTATTTTTACTAACATAATGTATTGATTTAATTTTTTTACGATTTAAATTTTATTTTAAAAATTAATAACTTTAATATATAATTAATAAATATAATAATAGCTAAACTAATTTGAATTTGAATAAAAAAATGAATTTCTAAACTTTGTTTTTTTATTTAATTTTTATTTTTAACATTTTTAAAAATATTTATATTTAATACTCTACACTTAAGCAATACAATTTACAATATATAAATTTTTTTTTAAAAAAAATATTCTACCTGGCCGTGCGGCTTGCCTCCCTCTCTCTCAATCTCGGGCTCGGCTGCTCGGGTCTGCCTCTGCGGCTCTGCCCAGGCTTGTATGTCCAGGCCGGGCCCGAGCGGCCCCGGCACGGCACGGCCTGCCGTGCCTACGGGCCGTGCCGGGCGCGGCTCTTTTAAAACCGGGCAGGGCTGGCACGGCACTGTACAGGAACCGTGCCGTGCCCAGCCCAGCACGGTAGCACGATCGTGCCCTTATAAACTAGGCCCTGCCGTGCCGGGCCGGCCCGTTTGACACCTCTAAGCAGAGCCTGATCCGTCCTATGATTCGATCCACTCCAGTTAAATGAACCGAGAGAGTTTTTTTTTATAAAATGTTTTGTAATTTTTAATTTCGGGTTTGCTGTTTTTCGGACCTGGGAATTATTCATCGTCTCTCTCTCTCTCTCCATGATTTATCACGACTACTCTGTACTGCACATACAGTAAGACATTTTGTTTGTTTAATCTGTAACGCATAAACATTTTTCCGGTGGATGTAGCTAGTCATACTGAGCGAATAGCAAATCACATTATTTCTGATGTTTTATTTCTCATTCTTGATTTTGCCGTGGTTGGATTGTAGATTGGATATATATTGTTTGTTGTTCTATTATTATTGCTATCTTCTGTATCTTAGTATCACCACCGTAGAAGCGTAATTTTTCAACAATAGTTATGTATATATTGAAGAAAAAACTAAAGATAATGAGAGGGAAAGAGAAGAAGTAAATGTGTTGAGTTGAAGGCATGAATTGGAAAAATATGAAGCTACAAAAAAAATTCTCAAGGCATGTTACACATTTTAGATATACTAGTAAACAAGTCTTGTGTGAATGGGTACAAAAACTAAATGTTTTTGGTGGTTATGCTTCAAATGTGACTAGGTGTGTAGACATAAGAAAGCATAAATTATTTGGGATGAAGAGCCATGATTGTCATGTTTTCAAGTAGTAGTTAATTCCTACTACTTTTCGTGAACTCCTTTCAATAGATGTATGACAAGCTTTGACGGAGTTTGGTTTTTTTTTCAAAGGCTCAACTTTAATAACAATCATTGTGAAATATATATAGAGATTAAATAAAGATATTCTAGTTATTATTTTCAAATTAGAGTGTATATTCACTCGTGGTTTCTTTGATTCAATGAAATACTTTCTAATACACTTGCCTTTTAAAGGCAAAAATCATTAGTCTAGTGCAGTGCCATTGGATGTATCCTTTCAAAAGGTTAGATGTTAAATATTCTACCACATTTTATAATTTAGTGAATAATTTAGCAAAACTTTATACTTACTATGCAAACTTGCTATTATAATTTTCTTGGACATTTAAAGAAGAAAGTCACCAACAAGGCCAAGGTACAAGATTTAATTTGTAATGCTTACTTAGTAGAATAGGCATCCAATTTTTATTCATATTATTTTGAGCCTCATATACAAGTATGCTTAAAGTACCTCGCAATGATGATGACATCAAAGTGACACTTTCAATATTTAAACATCCTGATCGACCATATGAATGATCAAAATATAGAAGGTTATCTGATAATGAGTATGAGGCTACACGAACTTATGTTCTATTGAATTGTGAGAAGGTTGATCCAAATGTGAAGTCAATGATAGAATATCTCTTCATTCACATCAAAGGATACTTATTACTTAACACTTTTCTAAACTATTTTTTTATTTTATAAGCATGTACATTCATAAAATAAAATAAATATCATCTGACATTGTTGATGAGGAGCTTGACAAGCATTTAGTAGAATGGTTTGACAACTAAGTAATAAAATTGTGATGTTAAAATAATAATTATTAATTAATAATGTTAGGATCCTCAATTTACATACTTTTTTTTTATTTGTAGGGACATGATAATATTATTGACAATCCATTCGTTAAAGATCTTGCTAAGGGCCGTTTATAAACCATATAGGCCTTTCCTATCTATTTTATTATTGGTTACTAATTTACATATAGAATCACATGGTTCTAATTGATCAACTTCAAATAATAGAGTTTGTATAAAGGGCACAAATTATAGCGAGATAGAGAGTGATTATTTTGATAGACTAATATATATTTTACAGTTAAAATACCCAAGGCTACTAATTAAATAGATTATACTTTTTTAAGTGTAATTGGTTTGATCCTACTATTAATTTTGGGATGAAGGTTCATAAATAATATTTTTTGGTTGATGTTAACCATAAGTGAAAGCTGAACAATGATGAACCAATTTTACTTGCTATACAAGCAGCTCAAGTATATTATGTATCTTATCCTAGCTTGAAAGAAGACTAGTCTGATTGGTTGGTAGTATGCAAAGTTAAAGTCATGCTTCTTATAGATGTTCTTACAGCTATTAACAAAATAATAACTACTTATATTACATTCCAAGAAGATAAGTCGGTTAGTCAAATGCCCATTGATAAAAAACCCATCGATGCACATTGAAGCATAATAAATCTATTTTATTAATGAATGATGCTGATGGATAACATGTTGATTTAGCTGAAGATGACAATGAACTATCAAAAGAACAAATACTTGAGTCAGAAATAGAAGAGACATATGAAAATGAAATTAAATATAAATATGTTGAATCTAGTGATAGTAATAATAATGAATATTAATTCACTTATATTTCGTTTGCATTATATTGTGTTATTGTTCTTATTCATAATGGTTAAATACTATATTTGATATTTATGGATAAGTTTTTTGTTAATGCAAGTGTGCATCGGATGTTTATCCAATTGTTATTATTGTAATATTTGTTTATTTTCATATTTTACTTTTTTCTTATAATCACATGATTATGTAATATTTCTATTTTTTTATTAATTTACTTATTTCTATTGATATTTATTTCACAATTTGTAGCTCCTTCACTAGTACATTTTATACCTACATCTAAAAATTGATTATGTGTATACCTATGCAACAATTTATAAGTAACTAACATTATGATTTTCCCTTTTATTTAGAGTCATGCCTAGACATGCCGTGTGCTGGTCGACAGCATAGCTTGGGTCATGTTAGGCCAAACTTCCAAGCATGAGAGGCACTACACAGCATGACCTGGCTTGATGGCTCATGCATGCCAATTTTTGCTCGACTGGCCAAAAAGGCTAACTTGGTCTTGACCCAAATTAGTAAAGACATGACCTTGAGATATTTGATCCTGACTTAGGCTAATTGAGACCTTACCCTAACTAGCCTAGCCCAACTCAAGCTAACCAGACATAGCCCAACCAAAAAGCATGCCAATCAGTTGTGCCAGATTGCATAGTTTTATAGTCATGCTAACATGATATATCCAGTCCTTCAAACCATGTTTTGGCAGGCAAGACATGGTAGCCATACATGGCCTGAAAAAAATGGTCAATGCCATTATGGTATGCCCCATTTGATATCTCTATTTTTATTCTATTTTGTATTCTTAGAATTGTATGAAAAATTTATAGTTAATTTCATTATTCAAACATGATTCATGGATATTTATTGATAATCTTCTAATGATATATAAAATCTTGCAAAAAGCTATGAGTTGCATCATGCCATTATTCAAACATGTTTTTAACATTAGGATTATTGCCATTAATAATGATTTAGATTATCATTATTTTATAATCGACATATAATGCATTTTTCATGCAGTTCTTGTTCTGGTGATTTTTTTATTATGATGGGTTCACCTCATTGTTATATCTTTTCTAGACTATGCTCTTACAAGATTATGAAGATTTTTGAGGAAATGATAGACAAGGAATGGATCAAACTGAAGTCGGTGTCTAGAAAAAATAAAAATTACTATTATGAAGTATTTATTGTATGAAATTAATCCAATTTACTTTATGCAATAAAAAAAACTAAAAATTATCTTTTAATGAAAGAAACCATTGGGAAGTGCTTAAAAGTACTATTATAAGGAATTTATTGTGGGTAGACAACAAAAAGGTAAGGTTTATGAGCTTGGCTCACAAGCTACTTAATATTATGAATTTGGCTCTGCCAATTCTTCCACATTTGTATTTGATGCTTCTCAACGGAATACTGAGAAAATTTGGCAGCAACAATGCAAGATTAATGATCAAGTCGACATGATTAGAGATTTGTGAGGGACGACACAACTATTGTTAAGGCATTTGGATGAAATGTCTACAGTTGGATATGTACTAGTACCATGCAATCATCATTCGCATGATCATGATAATGAGCATCAGACCTCTAACGATGATCACACTTCTGATGATGCTATTTAGTTATTTTGTTTAAAACTTTTGAAATATTTATGTACTTTGTTTAATTTTTTTGACATACTTATAATATTGTTCTTTTTTTTTTTTTTACTACTGGAATACAACAGTGTTGTTTTATTAGACATGATTATTATATTTAAATTTTCTTTAATGAGAAGCATACTATATATTTTAATTAGATTTTAAGAGCCAAAATGTAGTAATAAAATTATAAATATATTTTTATAATTTCATAGAATTAACCAATGGAATACTTACAAACCTACAAACAAAGTACCGACGAAACATCCATTGGTATATTACCGATATATTACCTACAAAAATTCTTTTTGTATTTCATCCTATCTTTGTAGATTTTTTTCAACTCTACCTACTACTTTTCCATAATGCACCTACATAATTTATTGACGGAAATGCTATAGGTAAGTTACCAACATATTGATTTTCAGCCAATAATTTATTTACCTATGCCATAACAACCGACAAAATATGATAAATTAGTATATATTACAAAATATGATAAATTACCAACATATTTATTTACCTGTGCCATAACAAAATATGGTTGTTAGTATGTCATAGGTAAATTAAATTACTGATAAATTATTATATATTACCTACGAAATTATTCGTATGGTTCCAACCAAACTCATATATGATAGAACATCCATGCTACACAACACATAATATGTACAAGGAGTAGCATCCACATTGGAGATGACAACTCCACTAGCATATGGAACGCTCCTTGGCTGCCATCAAATGAGAATCAATATGTTATGTCTATAATGAACGAGGAATGAGAGCAACTCAAGGTCAATGATCTATTTTAGCAAATAGCATGAAATGAGATAGTATAATTATCTTAAGCCTTTTTAATGCTCAAAACATGGATCTCAACCTAAAAATCCAATTACTTACACTATAGCAAGAAGACTCCATGTGTAGATACATGATACGAGAGGAAATGAGATAAGCTATGCGTGCCCAATAAATTTGAAGGAATTGGCTACCAGACACTTTTGAGAAATTAACATTTTCATGCTTGAAAAACAGGCTTGATGATTGGTCACGAACCCAATTCTCCTTGGTTAGCCGCATCTTCAAAGCTAGATACTTTTAATTTCAAAAGACATAGAGAACTTAGAGGACTTAGAGCAAGTAAGGTACTTCAAAGGCAAAGCTAGGTACTTCCATTGAGGGCTCACAAGGCCTCGAATGGAGGGAATGAGATAATCTATTTATACCATATAATTTTGAAGGACTCAGCTTCAAGAGGCTTAGAGAATTTAACATTGCCAAGCTTGGAAAATAGGCCTGATAATTGGTCATGGACCCATCTTCTTTGGTTAGCCACATCTTCAAAAGTATGTAATTTCATTCTCACTCCTTAGAAACTATTTAGGGTTCCAGCCAATTCCATATTTAGCAGAGCATCCTTGCTATAGAACACATAGAGTGTGCAATGAGTCACATCTGCATTGGAGATGGCTACTCCACTAGCATATGGAATACTCCAGACTACCATCAAGGGAAAATGGATATGTTATGACTATAGTGAAAGAGGAATGGGACCAAGTCAAGGTTAGCGAGCACTTTTTGGTAAGTGACATGAAATGAGATTATAGCACTATCTTAAGTCTTTTTAATGCTCAAGACATGGATATGGCAAGTGTAGTTATGTCCTGTCCCTCATTTTGTGAATATGGCATCCCACCTTCTACTAGCACATGCTGCCTATTCCTTCTCAAGACACCAAGAATATGTCTTTATTTTTCCTCGAATTATTCAACTAATACTTAATGATATTACTTATTAATTAAATGTCACTTATATTATAAAAAAAAGTCATTTACCCAAAACTACCCCTATTTTTTACACAATCATAAAAAAATAAAATAATTTTTTTTTCAAAACCAATGTTATCAAATTCGTAAACCTATATATACATATATACAAGTGTGTGTGTGTGTGTGTGTGTGTGTGTGTGTGTGAAGTATAAAGATAGTTTCGGATTTTTGATATATAGGGTACAAATATATACATATTTGTAGCGTTGGGGTAGTTTTTATTAAAAATAAAAATTTTCAAAAAAAAAAAAAAAAAAACTCTTTTAAAATTATCCTGGCTTAGCTCCCACCAGACGCCTTTATTGTCACTTGGCATTGCAGAACCTACTCCAGCTTATTTGTATCCTTTGAACCTTGACTTGCCGATCAGGCTAATTTCTTCTCAGATCAGTTAGGTATTTTGTTGTTTCAGAGTTCGCTAACAATTGTGATAAGAAAATACGGCTGCTCTTTAATGGCTAACAATTATGTCAGTTTTGTTTTCAGAGTTCCACCATGGCCAATTCTTCCTTCAAGATGGAACACCCCCTAGGTTAATCTATTTTCATGCCTATCGGTCATTTATTATCTCTGATTTTTGCTTCTCCATATGTTACGTATCCGATTGCGATAAAACCTAATTGTTCGGAGCAGTGCTGTGGCTCTTGCTTGGAGTTATTACTTTCGGTTATTCCATCTGTCGTTCCAAACCCTTACTGGGAAAAAATTGTCATTAGTTTCGAATTCAAGCTTCTGATTCTATCCTTTTGTCTGTTTTCTGATGTTTGTTTTCTCCTTTCGTTAACTTTACAACAGAAAGGAGGCAAGCAGAAGCTGTTCGAATCAGAGAGAAGTATCCTGATAGAATTCCTGTATGTTTGTGTATTGCTCTGAATCATGTTCATATTTGTGTCTCTGTGCGTTGCACACCCATGAATCCACCAAGGCCATTCCTATGCATATTTATGGATGCAAACACTTTCTAGCTTTGAGTTTTGACTGGGCTCATTAATGTTTGTAGGTGATCGTGGAAAGAGCAGAGAAGAGTGATGTTCCAGACATTGATAAGAAGAAGTTTGTTTTTCTTTCGTGCATAATTTCATGTCGATGTTTTTTCTCATTCGTATTATTAAAAGCTTTGTGTATGATTATATAAACACAAACATATCAGATCTTATTATAGTTCTGTAGTTGAAAATATATAAGTGATAATAATATTGAAATTATTAATCATCAGGGAAGTATTTGTATTATATGTATGTATTAAAGGTTATGTCACCGTGCAATGTCAAATATATTTATCTATGAGCTTTAAGCCGTAGGTCTCAAATTCACAATTTATTAGACGTAGTCATTTTAATTTTTGGAGATAATCACAAGTCAATTTAGATATTCATCTCTCTCAGATTTTAAATTAACTAGGAGTATTATGTACTGGATATGTTATTTATTATTTAAAGTTTTAAATATATTAATTAGAAATAAGCTAAGAGAAGAAATCAATGGGGAGTAAAGCTCTAGTGTAGTGCATTTTTCATACTTCTAGGAAAATTTGATGAACTAAATTATGTAGTAACAATCAACAAATATTTCTCTTACTAAGAAATAAAAATGGAGAGAATGTATCATGTTTCTATATTGCCTTGTTGAGTATTACATTGATAAATAGTTAGATGTCGAATAACTAATGTGAGAAACACAAAAATAAATTTGGATATTAATTCCACATGATTGTTGGAAATAAAACATTCAAATAAAATATTTCTCTTAGTGTTTTCACATGTAGTAATACCAAAAATCAATATGCTTGTTATAATCTTGAAATATTAGAAATGAATGCCTTATTGTTTCTTGGTTGGTCCTTCTTGCTTTAAGTTTATCTTCTTTAATAGATTTCTAAGTTTAAGTGCATGACTAATATAAGAGGTTGCAACAATATATTCTTCTTCCCAAATGGATAACATGATCATCAGTTGATGCTTTGATAGTCATGTGAAAACGTGATCTCACATGAAGAATATAACTCAATGGTGTTCCTTAGATTATTGATCTCTATACTATAATCATTATCATTAAATCCAACAAGTTAATAATTATTAGTAATTGAATATAATAAGTCAAAGCTAATAGTATCTTTCATATAGTAAAAAATTATCTTTGTAGTTTTGAAGCGTGATTATTGAAGATTTTATATATCAACTAATTAATTCAACTATATATAGGATATCTAGCTTTGTGTAGGTTAAGTAGCATCGATTTTCCACTGAATTTTTGAAGAATGTTAGATTTCTATTTTTGTTTTTATTTTTGGATAACTCAATTTCATATCTAGCTTAATTATATACTTTTGGATGATATTTATTTATCTCTGAGTTTTTTCATGATTTTCTTTGCATAACTTTCTTGTGAAATGAAAATTTAACATTTTCTTTCTTAATTTCAATAGTAAGGTAGTGTGTTATTAAATTTATTATTAATTATGATTATTGCCTAATTAATAATGGATTATTGCCATTATTCTTTTTTATGGATTGCATCATGCTATTTCATTTAATTAGGATTTTGATTTTCAAATGTAATTGAATGATTTATTTGGATAAGTATTCTTCCAATCACAAAAATCGAAGTACTTCTTATGATTTGGTAAGGTTGGGATAAGTTTACTTGTGGTAGCTTACTTAAAATATTCAAAAGTTACTTGATAAGTTTCCTTCCATGTTCAAACCATTCTCTTTTGGAATATGCCAAACAAACATATGGTAATATGAAGTCAATAGTAATTGATCAATCCAAGAAATAACTTAAGTTCTATCATTTTTGTTAGTAACTATTGTTTGATGATAGTTTGTGTTTTATTGTTTATTTGTATTATTTCATCACTCATAATATGACTCATAAATATAATTTTTAGTTGGACAAAAATATGTTTTTTCATTTGACATATTATTTTATTTCCCATGACATTTGAAATACGTGTTTTAAATGATCAACATATTGTTTTTATAATTAGTTATATATAATAATATCGTCAAAATATATCATCATGAAATAATTAAGAAAAAACTAAAATATCTTATTCATAAGTATATAAAATATGGTTGATTAATTTGAAATTCCAAATGATATTACTAAGAATTTATAAGACTCATACCTTTTTACATGTTTTCTCCAATTCTTCATTTTTAGCAATTGGTATTGATATTATATCGATCTCAAATCAATTTTGGAAAAATATCTTGCATCTCCAAGCTAGTTTAATAAGTCTGCAATCAAAGAAAAAATATATTTATTTTTCATTGTTAACTTGTTGAAAACTTGTTTGTCAATGTACAATCATGATAATTTATCATGTTTTGTTTGAAATAAAATAAGAGCATCATATTGAGCTTTTGAAGGTTGAATATGTTCCCTATTGATTAATTCTTTTCATTATTTTTTTAGATATTTGAGTTTTGATTCTGGGTTGTCATTTGATATGGTGCATTGGTTGTTGGAAGAGTATTTGGTATCAACTCAACTTGATGGTTTATTTTCTTATATGGTGGTCATTTCTTTTGAAACTCAGTTGATTTATCTCAAAATGAATTTAAAAATTTCAGCACCTTTATAGTTGCCTTGTGGATGACATCTAAATTCTTAAGAATCTTTAGTATTTTCAAGCAGTTTATTTTATTATGTCTCATCCCCTTTTTTCTCATTGCATTGAGAATAAATTTTTTTTAGATTTTTCAGTACTTTGTATTATCAAATTAATATATTGATAAATAGGATCTAAGATACATACGCAATCAGTTAATAGAAATAAAAGTACATTTATCCTATCAAGAAAATTTAATTCAAATATTAAGTCATAATCATTCAAGAAATTAATTTGATTATTTATTTATTTTTTTATTTCTCCAATTGGACATCTATACTAGGTATAATATTAGTTGTTGTAATTTTTTTAGAGTTTGCCATATTGATTACCTTTATTTATATAAAGATTAAATTTATTTTTCATCCCATTAGAAATAAAAAAAATTAGGCGTACTTACATCTATTAATGCTTTGATATTGTGACTACTAATAATGAAACTTGTGAACATCAAGTCTCCACGTATTTCATGCTTCTTATTTTTGATGGATATTAACAAGATAAACTCAGTTTGATAATATCTTTTTATGATAATTAAGTTTTTATGGCAATAGTAATAAGCTTATTTTGATTCGGATAATAATGAATAATTTTTATTTTTTCATTGAATAATTATTCATTGGTTATTTATTTTGATCAAGCATATTCTTATCTTTATTCTAAAAAGAATTAGGTTTGTCCTATTTTTAAAATTTTATTAATGATTGAGTTATTGATATTGTGTGAGTGAGGTTTTGGACACATCTCATTTGTAATTATTGCTCAGCATAATGTTTGAGATAATTCATAAAGAAAAATAAGATCCATTCCTCATCAAAATGAAAAATTTAAATTACTAGTTTAGAGAATTTATGCTCATAATCTCTCACATATAGGGTTAGTGTTTATAACATAGCTTTTGCTTCAACTCTTACATATTTTAGATAAAATTATTAATAAAATTCAAATTTAAATAATTTTAAGTATGAATTCTATCATCTTCATATCTTATGTGCTACCAAAGAAGTATAATATCTATCAGATACATAAAAATAGTACTAATTTTTGTTGCATTGCTCATAATATACATCATTTGGAGATATTAATTTATTTTTTAAAGTAAATTATCAATCTCTTACATTATTTGAGTTTCTCTAAATTTTTTTTGGCTTTACAATACATGCTCATGATAGGATCTTTGGCCAATCGTACTATCGTCTATTATTTTGTTATAAGATGAAGTTTTATTTTTCAACTTCTCTATTTTATCTTACATAGTAATTATCATAGATTTTAAAATAGAATTATTTTGGTTTAGTGTCTTCAATATAATATTGAGAGCATTATTCATCTTGTCTTGGAGTTCCTCCTTCAAGGATGCTACTTTCTTGATAATTTTATCAATATCTTTAAATTTGTTCTGCAATTTATTAATAGGTAATTCTATTTTAGTTATTCAAATTTTTAGGGATGTTTTTGTCTGAGTTCTCAATCTTAAAAACAAATGCCATAGTAATGAAATTGACTCCCTCTGATATTATTAATAGTTATTCAAATTTTAGTTAATGCCATAGCTTCTCATGGTTTACAAGTTTTGGTGCTATATGTATAATCTCAGATTAAGAATTTCTTTTCCTCAATTTCTTAAATTAGCATCCTTTTATATCTTGCAAAACTTAAATTCATAAGATCATAGATACAAATTCAACAGGATAGAAAAATACTTTATCTTGCAATCCTTCAAAGTTTAGCCTGTGATCTGCTAATTTCCAGTGACTCATGCTTTTGGCTACCTTCCACTATCTGGGAGTTCAGAATCATACTTGCATGACATATTTTGTAGAGTTAGATATTCCAATATTTGCAAAAATAAATGGTTGCACTCTTTCACATTTCATGGGGACTAATTAGTTTTATCTTTATATTAATACTTTTGGACGAGAGAGAACTCAAAATGGCTAACCCACAAAATTAGAATTCATTCTTTTTTCCAAATTTTATATATTGTTTCAAAAACTAGAATACATGCTTAGGTGCCAACCCATGGATATGTCGAAGGTGCATCTCAGGCACTCTGTCATGTGTTTTTAACATAATATTTTATTTAACATTAAATAAAATATAAGATATTTAATAATTTATTAATCACAAATATATATATATATATATTATTTTACATTTTAATAAAATAAAAATAAATATTATTATTTTAAATATATGATTATATTAAATGATGTAATATTATATTTGAAATTTATTAAATGTAGTATCTCTGATTTTTTAAAATAAGATTATTAAGATATAAATCTCTTTTAGAAATCAGATAACATATTAAAGTGAGAGACTTATGGACTAGACATGACCCATGATATAATATTATAAGAACAAAAAATAAAAAAAAAATGCATAATAAATTATTATTATTAAATTATAATGAAATTTTACAAAAAAATTGCAAGTGATATAATGAAGTTACAATAATGAATAAAATGTACCGTTCATTCTCTAAAATTATAAAATTATCTTGTCGATCATTGTTCATATTCTTTTGGCTACAATTTTTTTGACATAAATTATTTATGTTTTTGTTTTTATCTACCAATGAAAGAGAGTTGTATATTATATTAAAATTGGAAATTATTTAAAGTTGGAAATCTGTGACAACTCTAGAATGAAACTCGTGTAAATATGTTATTATCAGATGTGAGATTATTTTTTGTACGTTAGATAAATTTAATTTTTAATATTTTGTTTTTTCTAGTTACTATTCAATAGCATCTTTGGTGTTTGTAAATGAAATGTGGCTAATGAATGTGACTACCTATAATATTTTAAATATGTGCATCTCATCATTTAATTGTATCATACATATTAAAAATTAAATGAATATGCAACAAATATAAATTATGTTATGAAGAGTATGCTATGTAAATAAAATTAAGTAAAATTAAATAACTAATCTAGTAGTATTGTTATGTCACTCTTGATAACTAACTCATTTCTAAATAGTCCAAGGGTATTCACATACAGAATAAACAATATCATTTTCTTTTTTTCTTTTTTTATAAGCTTTTTGTTAGTTCTGCATTAAAGAATTTTTCTTTTAAGAAGTATTTAGTGCATGTTAAGGATTGTGTTAGAGTTCGCATTGGGTGCGATGGCAACCCACTATTAGCATCATGGTGTTGGGGTGGACGTCAACTGCATTGATATTTTATTTGTGTATCGTAGGTGTGTAGTTGTTTTGTGCATTGTTGGTTGGTTTAGTGGGGCTCTTACTCGGGTCTGAACTAGACCATTTGGTTCAAGTTTGCATAGTGTAGCACAATGGTGTTCAGGTTTGCACTGTGTATTTTTTTTAAGGGAATTAAAAATAGATATTTATTCGCTCTATGTCACCATATTGAAGGGTTGATTTGAGTCAAGAATTTTATAAATAACTGTTAGACATGTAAAATATCAATTTAGTTGCATAATAAATTATTTATTTATGATAGTTGATTGATTTAAGCATGATTAATATATTTGGGCTGTGTTAGACATGTAAGAAAAAATTTGAGATTTATCAATTTAGTTGTAATTTTTTTTTTTTTTTTTTTTTTTTTGGGATGCTTTATTTATTTGATAATATTTCTTAGTTATTGCTTCACAAACTGAATGATGAAAATGAGATTATTATTTATTGATAAATTTAAGCGTGTCTAAGAGATGTATGATTAGATTCACATTATTATTTATTTGTATTTGCTGAGAGAATAATATATATTTTGTTAACACAAATTTTAGTAAGAGGGTACTAATTTTTTCAGAGATTTATCAAGAGAAAATTCAAGCATTTATAGTTATACACAAATTCAATAGAGTTAGGGTGGTCAGTCACACAACTATGTATATATTTTTTGCCTGAGAGCAGTGAGAGAGCATGGAAGAATGATCTTGGAGGGAAAAATCAATCGTGACTTTCTCTCTATGTGAAATATTGGATACGCTTGGAGAGGTGTTAGACTCTATATCATAAGTTATTCATAAAGTGGTAATTGAGTCCGCTGCACTTGAATTTATCATGATAATTAGTCTTGAGGCGAGCGATGAGATATCTCTTGGTGTCTTATTTGATCATGATTCACGGCTATGTTAGGCTCATAGTAGTGTGAGTGAGATCTAGACTTCTCGTAAGTGTCCCACAAGATATAATGTTTGAGTTTTATAAGGAAGAGATTAAAATTGTTATTAGATACTCGTCATATGACATTTTGTCATCAACTATTTGGTGTTTTTGTTCATCTACTATAGTGATATGTAAATGAATGCATGCGACGAGGCTTAAACTTGAAGGAAATGTAAATTGACTTAAGATCATGTTGGTAGCGAGAGGGTTTACACAAATATATTATATGAATTATTAAAATATTTTTTCTTTTATTGTTAAGATTATTGCCATTATATTATAATTTTTTGTTGATTCTTTCAACATTATATTATTTCTCGATTATATATGAAGAATATGTTTTTTTTTTTATAATATTCTTGAAAATAAGATATTTATATCTGTCGCCCTTGACGAATGCACTTGCCATCATCACATTGAGGCACGACTTTCAGCATGTGCATACAATGCAAGGACTTTCCAAATGATCAATCATGAAATTACCATTCTCTCCCAGATACATTTAATTTCAAAGGTATTATGAAATCCAGTGTGTTGGCATTTGTGTAATTGCGCATCGACGCTCCATCATGACGTCATGTCGAATTTATTGGTAAGAGTCTCTTGATAAATAAGAGACTAGAGAGGATGCATTTTTATTGGAATTTTGATGTGCCTTGTTTTATCTCTAGTATGATTCTCTCTGATTTCCATTTGGATTCTTCAAATTAATCAGCTTGGGCCTTGTGCCTTCTTTTCTTAGCCCCCGACCCAAGCCAAAAAAAAAAAAAAGGTTCTGCTAGATTGTGCAAGTGTGAAAATGTGCGAACTTTTTGTGTTTGTGATGGCTATTATAGATACTTGGTTCCTGCCGATCTAACTGTTGGCCAATTCGTGTATGTGGTTCGAAAGAGAATCAAGCTCAGTCCAGAGAAGGCAATTTTTATTTTTGTGAGGAACATCCTGCCTCCAACTGGTGAGGATAAATAAAACTTGCCGTGCTCACTTCCAAGAAAAACTCAAAAACTGCCCCCTCATGTTCATCATTTTTCTCTGATAAACATGTTTGTGTGTGTGTGTGTATTTGCATTTTGCTGTTGCAGCGGCCATGATGTCTGCTATTTATGAGGAAAACAAGGATGCTGACGGCTTCCTTTACATGACCTACAGTGGCGAAAACACATTTGGCTCATCTTGAATTTCCAATGTTGTTGTAATTTGCTTCTTCTCAATCTCAATCAATGCCATCTTCAAAAAACAACAATGCAAATATTTAGGTCAGCTGTAAATTCCCTCCCTCTCCTCCTCTCTCTCTGGACCCCTCCCTCCCTCCCTCTCTATCTCTCTCCCTCTCTATCTCTCTCTCGTCCAACACATGGGTGGGCTATTCGTCATTGTGACATTGCCTGTTGTGATGATTTGGTCTGTGAAGCTTTCTAACACGTGAAGTGGATGTGAAATTAATTATTGCATGAAATTACAAAATCAAAGCTCAACCGTGCTGCTCGTGTCTGTTTTAGTGCTCGTTAGATTTTCTTGTTCTCAAAAACAAAGTGCTAGATGAGTGAATTTGGTGTTTTTTCGAGTTAAATTGCCATCTCGGATGATCAATTGGGCCATGGGCCGAGAGAAGAAGAAAGGCCTATTTGTCGGTGGGTATTATTGCTTCACTATAGGAGATTCAATGCCAGCAGCGAGTGATCAAAAATAAGAGACATCATCTATATATGCTAAGCAATGGGGTGCTCTAGTTCCCATTGCTCTAGTTCCAAAGTCATGAGTGGCTCATTTACTAGGGGAAACCTACATTTCGAACTAAAACTATAGCAACTGCTAGTGTTTGGACTTTGGAGTCATGACTTTGATCGTGGAGTTGCCACATCGAATTTTTCTAGCCATGTGTTAACAAAAAAAAAAGTGTGACCATAAATTTCACCTATTATTATATTAATGGTGTAATAATCTAAAATACAAAAATTATTAAAAAATAAATAATTAAATTTACATTTTAAAAATATCTAATATTATCACTTGGGTTTTAAAAAATTCTAAAGTAATGCGTAAGTATATGGTGTAGATAGACTGAGTAGTAAAATTGTTCCTTGCTTTTTTATCTCACGGAGAAATGCATACAATTTAGGAAAAAAGACTCAAAATTTCCATAATTATAAAAAAAAATGAATCGTAAAAATGTATATTTGTATTTTTGTAAAAAAAAAAAAAACTCAAAAAATGTTTGTAAATATGGAGATAAAATTTAATTTATGATTTTTTTGGTTAAGTTTTTTTATAAGCTCTTAAAATAATGATACCAAAAATTAAAATTAGCGTCTTGGGCCCAAAATATAAATTCACCTAAAAGATTGTTTAATTTCGTTTGATTTTTTTTTTTAAATTAGAAAATAATTAGTATTTCTGTATAATAAAAAAAGTTCGAATTCGGCGAATGATTGGGGGGGGCAGATATTCCGCGCATCTTGCGTGGCCTGGAGACATATCCAGAAAGGTATAAAAGGCTAGTCCACCGAATCATACGACTGTGTAAATCTAATTATGATAATCATGCGCAGCACGCGTCACGCGTGCCGGGTGAGCTGCCGTCCCTACTAATGGGGTTGACCAGAGATTATAAAGGTAAATTTATGTTTTGGTGCTCCCACTCCCATTTTTTTTTATTTCTCATAAAAACCATCCCAAAATTAAACATATATATTAAAAAAATATTATTTTTTTTCGAAAATACCGATCACGAAAAAAATTCATAGAACAATATTTTAATTAAAATTTAGCATGTACGTGTACAATTAAAATGTATGGTTTGAAACTATGTCTAATAATATTTTAATTAAATAAAAAATTTTAATCTTTTGGACATACGTAATTTTAAGTATTTTTAAAGTTAATATATTTAAAAATATAAAATTAGTAATTTTTTTTAATTGTGTTTCGATCAAATAATATATTCATTATTATTTTTAGTTTTTTGACTTATGCTAATTATGATTGATAGTTGGAAATGGAATGAAACCGAGGCACGCGCAAAACACGCGGGCCGGTATGCAAGCGTATATATAAATATATCCACCGCCCAAGCTTCATCTCGTCCCAGCAGGACGCTGTCATCTTCTTAACCAACTCTGTCCGGCCCTCTCCTCCCCCGGGAGTCATTTTCGGCAACCTGCGTAATAAGTAAGGTATTTGCGCGTCTCAAACCACTTGCTGTGATCCGCCGCGGCTCCGCCCGGCGGCAGCAAGTTGGATTGAGCCGCGCCAATATCTGACTTTTACTGCCCTCCTGTCCTTCTTTCTCTCTGGTTTCTCTCGTTTTTTCATTAAGATCAACTCCAATATTTTGGCACCCCTATAAAATAATTTTGTTCAAAATTATTTTTTTAAATATTTTGCCATAACTGTTGTTTTGATCAGCTTTATTCTCTCTCCAAAGTTGTCAAATATGGCATCTATATACCATCTCAGTTGGAGCAAAAGAATTTATAATTTGGGTGCCATTTTGGTGGTTAGCACCTCCCGTTGGAGTTGCTCCAACGAAAACCAATCCGATGCTGTTATGCCTTGTTGTTTAAAAATTAGTCGAATTCAAACCACAACGTGCATTTGCCCCACCGGACCTGGGGAAGGAGGCTGCGGCCACTCTGCCTTCATCGTCAAATAGAAGAAAATCTGTTAAATTAGCTTTCGTGTGCAATGTGGCTCGTCTGCGTCAGACATAATTTCAGTGGCTGCGCCCTTATTTCGCCTAGTTTCTTGCTTGTCTTGCAGGCACAGGCGAACAGCGCGCTCATCTTTTTCCCGAGAAGCGCCGACACCAACTCGCAAGGTTCCGCCTCGCCGTCCGCCTGTTATCCATGCTGTTGTTTTGGTTCTCTGGTGAAACAGCCGCACAGTGTAATTATTCTCCATGTCCAATCTCTTGTTGCACGTAATTTCTCGTGAAGATTCACAGAGTAATTATTTCCATCAATTTATAATCTTGTGTATATATTTAAAATTATTTATGCACTAATAATTTTACAGAAAATCAAGCGGTGAGAATCCCGTTTCAGAATATCCTGTTGAGAAAAACAAAACAATTTTGCTTAATTATTTTTACTCCACTTGATTAAGACATGATTTTTCTCAATAATTCGCCAGCGAAAAATATTTCGTCACAATTATTTTAAAAATTATGCAAAAAAAAATTACGGCATAATAATCCTTGGGCGAAATTGTATTTTTATGAAAAATTACTCGTCGAAATTGTATTTTTATGCATGCAAAATTTTTAGTAAAAAAAAAAAAAAAAAAAAAAAATCCTTGGGCGCATAATAATCCATCCCATGAATTTCCTCGACCCTTGTCTCCAATTAACAACTCCAAATCGCAATGTTCCTGCACAACTATCATATAAAGGCTTTAGAGATGTGATTTAATTCATCTAATTAAGCAATAATTAGTCACCTTATATAATTAATCTCAGAACGGGTGCAAATATTATAATATTAAAATGAGACTATATAATGACGAGTGATGAGTACACATCATCCTTGGTTTAGCTGATCACTGATATGACACGTGACTCATGCCTGATGTTTTGTGATATATGCTTGCATTGGGCTCCTCCAAAATTACACCATTAGAAGATTTCTCACTGGTCAAGTAGTTGGTTTTGAGTGAATTAAAAAAAAATATATATCAAAAATAATTCAAGGGGAGAGTTTGTTGAGCCTCTTGGAGGTGTGCTTATTTACATTTAGTAGAAATGGATAGGTAGGATAGATTACATTGTTCTGGGTGATTTTGAAAAAGTGATTAGCTAGAGTAATTAGCTAATAATTTTTAAAAATTATTAGCTAAACTAGGAAATAGAGTGTGGGTTAGAGAATATTTTATGTTTGGCTAGCTAAAATAGCCATAAGTGAAGAATTAGAGAGTGAGTTGGAGAGAGATAGAGAGATAGAGAGAGATAGAGAGAGATAGAGAGAAATGCAGAGAGAGAAATTAGCGAGTTCAATGACTTTCTATATTTGTTGAGTCATTTGAGTAAACTAGGAAATAGAGTGTGGGTTAGAGAATATTTTATGTTTGGCTAGCTAAAATAGCCATAAGTGAAGAATTAGAGAGTGAGTTGGAGATGCTGTTATTTACATCTTTATGTCGATCATCAAGCCTCTCAACATTAATCTCCCACTCCTATAAAGAGACTCATACCTCATGTCTAGTGAAACACTCACTCAAGACTCCTTGAAAGAGTAGTTTCAATTATCACTCTGTGTGAAGAGAAATACATAGACAAAGGAATGATCACATCACTATAAAGGTACAACTTATTAGATCGAGTGCTAAAATGATTCATCCCTAAAAAATTACATTTTACTCATAATAATCCTCCTAGTTTTATTATAGTCATCCCCTCTGTCACAAGAGAGATCTTGAACAAAATAAGCATATTCAAAAAATTTGAGGGAAAGATTGAAAAATCTCTTTCTTGAATAGGTATACTGATATGAGATACAACATAAAAGGATAAGATATGATACTTGGCTGACCTAGTCTATGATTCATCCCTAAAAAATATCACATTTATACTCGTAATAATCCTCCTAGCTTTATTATAGAGGGGAATTATGTTTTAGGGTGCTTTCTCAGAAATTTTAAAAAATTTAAAATTAATTTTTTAATATTTGGAAAAAAATCACAAAGCTATAAATAAATTAAAAATAAGGACACTCGAATTCATAAGTCATAAACTACCCTCGCCTATCTCCCCAACTCCTCGCCCGTCTTCCCTTGCCCCTCTCCTCACTTTGTGATCTCCTCACAGAATGAGGAGATCACAGGGAAATGCTAAGAGATATATATTCATACCCACATGAGATCAATTGGAGAGGTAGCATCTGGAATCAAGTCATATTCGATAATGATTCTTGGAGAAACCACAATTGAACATTAAATGTCTCATACAAATAATGATTACACTTAGAACATGATTTAAAATGATAGTAAGAAAGTACATGTCATGGTTTGTAATAGGTAAGACTCATCATTACTATAGTTTTAAAAGGCACAAGGCGCACTAAGGTGCAAATGTCTCTTGGAGCCTTGAAGCGCAAAGCGCACCTAAGGTATGGGCTTTTATAAAGTAAAATATGACTTTTGATCCACATAAATTTTTATTAAATAATATTCTATAGATAAAAAAAAAATAAAGATTCTTAATATTTAAATAAATTTTGATAAAAAAAATAAATAAAATTATATAAATTTCAATATATAATTACAAATTTTGATAATAAATATATTTAAAAAAAAACTATAGTATATAAGGAACACCTCTTTAGTAAGGCACGTGCCTTGGAAGGCGAGACGCTATAGCTAGGGAGTGGTTGTGCATTGAGCCTAGGCGCACCTTAAGCACGCCTTTCACAACTATGATCATTACTTCTTTCAATAAAGAAGTGAACATATCTACCTAATATACCCTTATTACAACTTTACATGATTATTATTTATTTATTGATGTTAGTTTATATATTTTGATTTGAGCATGCCCTAATTATTTTTGCCATTTATACAAGGACAACATTTGTATTTTATTATTATCTTAAGTTATTTGTATTATTAATTTTTGTTTATAGATTTCTATGTGGCATCAAAGCCAGGCCTAGTGAAAGATTAAATCCGAGATATATAACTAGAAAAGTAAATCCTAAGAATAAAAGGGCATTCAATGCGCGACAACAATAACTTTTATGAATTCAAAGTTATGGACTTGGCGTGGTAGTGAGGTGATGAGGTCACATGGTGTCACATAGTGGATGCATGGTAGGGGCATAGTGGTAATTGTTGGTAGCTGTGATTTTACAAAATTGTACCTCCGAAATTAGTATTCTGAGGAGTTGTGATTTTTTGGTGCAATTGAATTAGATTTAAATTTTGGACACCCTCAATTTAATTTAGGGCAAATATGTATTTTTATATTTTCGACATATGAGAACCTAGTCGAGAGGTTGCCAAGAGAGATCTAGTTATTTTATCAAATTTTATTGATAATTACTCGAAATATATTTGAATATATCTGTTTCGAGATATATTATAAGTATCTTCAAAAGTTCAGATATTTCATAAAATAATAAAAAATTAATTTAATAAAAATATTAAAAAATTAAGAAATAATAATTAATTAGAATATATAATATATTAAAATAAATACTTATTGTAATGTATAGATCACGAAATTATATATCAAACCTCGTAGATACCACACCATAATATAACTCATCAATCAAATGTAATCTTATACTCCTTTTTAATATATATATTTTAACCATGATATAGCTCATCAACTAGCATGGCTAACCCAAGTCAAGCCACGCTAGTTGGTTTGGCCAACCGAACCAAAACTGGCCAGCACAAGCCGTCGCACCATGTTGAGCCTCCAGTGCCAAAAATATTGGTCCAGCACAACCGGAGTCATGGTGCAGCCCAGCCCATGACACTTCCAGGCATGGTTCTAAACTATGTCATGTCAGACACTAATGTACAGTGCTATGGGCTTTGCCCGAGTTTCCCAACCCAATTGACACCTCTAAGTCCCTAAGATATATCCTAAAATATTTAAGTACCTAAAGATAATATAAATATTTTTTTAGCAAATACTGAAAGAATTTTAGCATATACAAATATTATTTTTTTAGCATAACTTATTTTTTAAAAAGCCAAAACCTAGTGTGGGTACTAAAGCTACACTGGAATTCATTATTATTCGTTACTTGTACTCATGCTTTAACCATAAATTAATAGAGAGAATCGCCCATCGATTATATTCGAACATGTTGATTGTCAATATAATCTCTCTCATAAAATTATCATATCTACCAAAAAATATGAATCGCGTCAACTCTGGAGAAGGTGAGATTTCCTAGAAATAGAAATCTCCTTTAGGTTTAGATAGCACAATAGTTAATGAGCCATCTCTAGCAGAGACTCGTGTTGAGCAAGAAACACTAAGTTTTGACTACTCATGACAATATAATCAATACTAGAAAAATAAGACATATCCAACCTCCATGAACTAGAGATGAGCCTACAGGAGAGTCAGATCTATAGACATTATCTATAGACATACTCACTTTTTCATTTTTTTTTTATTACTTGTCATTATGATACTAAAATACCCAAGTTTCCTTTTGAGGCATTATCTCATCCATGATGACGTTAGGCCATGATAGATATTATCTAAACCCTAAATTCTAAATCAATAATCTTAAACCTTAAACCTTAAGGAGAGTCGCTAGGATTTGTGGTTTTATTTCTATTCGTGCATAGAACCCTTATGGTGCATAGGGTCTGGCGGGCTAGCCTAAATCGGCCAGTCTTTTAGTCTTCTGTACAAAAACACTTTTTTTATTAATAAAATACGGCCGTACCATCGGCCTTTCCAAAAAAAAATAAAAATAAAAAAATAAAAAAAAATAAAAAAAAATAAAAAAAAAACAAAAAAAAAAACCTTAAACCTTAAGCCCTAGGTATCCTCTACGCAAATGAGAGTTTAGAGGTAGTACCACAATCTTTTGGAAGATATATTATTAGTTATAGATTAATGTTTATTGTGAAATCATATCCAAATAAAAAGACATCTCCTTAAGGTAGGCCTTATAGCAAGAGAATTTACTCAAATATTTAATATGAAATACTATTACACTTTCTCTCTAATTGTCAAGATGACCTCTGTTCGAATGATTTTTTTTTATTTTATTACATCTCATAATTAGAAGATACCCCAGCTAGAAGTATATAATACATCTCTTCACTGATATTGAGGAGGAGGTGTACTATTGATAAAATAATTTTATAGTTGATCCATATGGATGACATTCTGGTTATGATAAATGATAAATTGAGAATCACTCAACTTAATTAGTATTGAGTACATGCGAAGATAATTTCAGGCAAATAATCCTGACAAACTTAAATTTTTATAGTATAGAGACAACTTATTATATGAGAGATATCATCTTATCAACAAGAATAAATGAATTTGATATACTTACAAAAGTATATCAAAATAGATATAATTTGATTGCGCACTAGTAAATACTCCTATTAATCTATGTAGTGACTTTATTTCTGATGCGACAATTCTATTTGACTATACTACTTATAAAAGAATCATAAGAAATATAAACTATATGACAATAACTAAATTATATATAATATAGCTAATCATTATAGTTAATCATTTCCTATATCATCCAGGCCTGTCAAAATTCAACACGACACGATTAACCAACAAAATTAACCGACACAATTAATCATGATTAAACGAGTCTAGATGAAACCTAAACGAAGTTGGGTGATAAATGGGTCAACCCGTTTAATACGTTTAATAAACAAGTCGTGTCCAGGTGAGACATGCTAACCCGTTTATAACTCATTTACATGTTTAAATAAACGGGTAAATGGTTAAACGGATGGTTTACCATATTAAATGGGTCAAACGTGTGGTAAACTAGAAAAAATGAGTTAAATGAGTGGTTGATCATGTTAACCCGACCCGACCCAACCCACCCAAACCCGTTAAAATTAGACGCGTTAAACGGGTTATAAATGAATTACCCATTTATTAAACATGTCGTATACGAGTTTACATGTTTTTCACCCGTACCGATTTAATTCGTTTAACCCGTTCGACACCCCTAATATCATCCTCAATTGATTCATCTCGATGCACCACTTGGCATACTAAAGTATTAAAAAAAATAATAAGACTTAGGATCTCTTTTAGGAAGGATAGACACTTGTAATTGGCTAATTATTCAAATTCAAGTTGGACACCAATATACATCAAGAGAAGATGTGATATGATTTTCTTGAAAATAATTTTATTTCTTAAAAAAAATAAGAGACAGACCATTTTTTTTGAGATATGAAGTAGAGACGAAGTTACTTGTGATGATAATAATTACTTATGAGATACTTTATATATGTCATCTACTTGAAAATATCTAGTATCCAATTTTAGATTTGTCAATAAGGCAGGCAACCCAAGGCCTAGCACAAAAATACCATGCCATGTCTGACATGGGACAATCCAAAGCCGTGCTTGGACATGCCTTCTGCTAGTACATGGCATGGCTTATGTTGTGCCAGGCATGACTGGAACTATGCCTAGAATAGTGCCGGGCCAGTATAGCGCCTGGAACATTGCCTAGAACAGTGCTGGTTTTGGACTAACTAGCCAACCCAAGCTAGCCTGAACCTAACCCAAGCTAGCCTGAACCTAACCCAAGCTAACCTGAACCTAACCCAAGCTAACCTGAACCTAACCCAAGCTAACCTGAACCTAACCCAAGCTAACCTGAACCTAACCCAAGCTAACCTGAACCTAACCCAAGCTAACCTGAACCTAACCCAAGCTAGCCTGGATTCAAGCCATGCCCGGTGCATAGCCCTGCTTGGGGTTGGCATGATCTGATTTGACACAGCATGATCCTGACCGCTGGCATGTAGACAGACCATGCTGGGCTGTCATATTTTGGAATTGTGCCGACCCGGCAGTGTGCATGCTCGAGCCCTAAAACAGATGAGACGTGCTAGTCCTGCCAGCCCATTTGACAATTCTACCCATGTCCAAACAACAATGTTATTAGCCACAACATGAAATACTCTAGACACCACAAAAAAAAAAAAAGTAAATAGAAAAAGACGATCATTGACATGTGCATTAATTCATATATCTATCACCTAGGAGTCCAAAGTAATGTAACAAAAAAAAATAAATAAATATTGAAATAAAAGCATCCATAATTATTAAAGTATAATATTTGTTAAAATTTTATTATTTTATTATTGAATTCTGAATGCTTGTGATAATGAGAAATACTAATAATTTTTAATTTTTATATTTTATGTATTTTACTTGAGTGTATATTATTAATAGATAAAAATTATAAATAATATTTAATAAAATATTTTATATATATATATATATTAGGGAGAATGCATCACATAAATAAAACTCACGCCTTAATTATACCTTGCACCTCAAGACCCCAAGAAACTTTTATGTTACAGTGAGCCTTGAGCCTCAAATAACTATGGAAGCATCCCACCTGAAACAAACAATGCTTAGTAAAAAAAGTTAGAAATACTCTTCATAGGTAAACACAACAAGACCAATAGGTATATACATGAAAAAACAAAGCATTGTGATTATGGAGAGTAGAGGTGTCAAACGTGCCGGGCCGGCCTGGCCCAGCACGAGGCACGGCACGGTTCGGTCGTGCCTGAGCCGGCCCGGCACGGGTCCATCCCGTGCCGGTTCACCCAGGCACGCGTGGCACTGGCGGCGTGTCACGTGTGCCGAGGCGTGACGTGAGTCGTGAGTCGTGAGTCACGAGTCACGACTCGTGACTCACGAGTCACGACCGTGTTTGGCAAGGCGTGCCCGAGCAGGCCTGGCACGGCACGGTAGCACGACCGTGCTCGTGAAAAACAGGCCATGCAGTGCTGGGCCAGCCCGTTTGACACCTCTAATGGAGAGAGAAGACTTGATATTGATATTATCATGTCCTATGATCATATAATAATACTATTTGCCACAACATTAAATACTCTTGATCCTACAAAAGAAAGAATAAAACATAAATGTAGATGCATCCCACCTGAAGCTAACAACGCTTAATAAAAAAAAGTATGAAATAGTCTCCATGAGTAAACATAACAATACCAGCATGTGTATACGTGAAACCCTAAACTAAAAAAAAATATAAATAAAAATAAAAAAAACAAAAAAAAAAACAAAAAAAAAAACAAAAAAAAAACAAAAAAAAAACAAAAAAAAAACTAAAAAAAAAACTAAAAAAAAATAAAAAAAAATAAAAAAAAAACAAAAAAATTAAAAAAATTAAAAAAATACTAAAAAAATAATCATAAACCCTAGATTCTAAACCAAACCCTAAACTTTAAACTGTCTCTAACAAGAGACACACACACACACACAATATTTTCCTAAAAAAAATTACATGCACCCACACAAGTAATTTCCCAAAGCACAAAATATATGAAAATACCACAAATCATAAGCCTTCATGCCAATGTTTTAAAAAATGAGGCTCAATATAACTCAAAATGGAATATTTTGTATCGGATCGACACTAACATCATCGTATGAACTAACCAGAAACAAACATTATCATCTGACATCTGATGATGATGATGATCCGAAAACACGGAGTGCGGCCCTTAATTTACCTCCACGAATGCTTTAACATAATGCCATGGCCAAAACCTTGCTAGGGTTCCAACGAGTCGAAGAACATGGGGAGAGTGAAGAGAAGGTAGAAGGAAAAAAAAATATTGTTTCAATAAACTTCAAAAAATAAAAATTATAATTTTATAAATATATATCTTAAGACATCCCACGTGTCGAGCGCTCATAAAATAAAATAAAGTAGAAAAATAAAAAAAAAAAATAAAAGAAAATTTATGCTGTAATAGTAGTGTCCCAAGATGAAAATAAGTATATCTTGACACAATTTGTTTGTTTCACTGTTGCGCGCAGTAAAAAATTGAGAGTCGCACCCGTTGTGCTTCATTTGCAGGCACGTGATCACCACACCCCTTCCTCTTGCACGTGATCACCACACCCCTTCCTTTTTTGCACGTGCTCACCACACCCCTTCCTTTTTTTCTTGCACGTGATCACCACCCCCCTTCCATTTTTTTTGCACGTTATCACCACATCCCTTGCTTTTTTTTGCACGTGATCACCACGGTTCTGTACTTGTGTTTTTATTCTGGTTCGAACTCTTGAGCTGGTTCATAATCTCGTTCTGAGTCAAACTATTAGGCTGGTTCATAATTTGTTCTTGTCCAAATTATTAGGCTGGTTCATTATTTTGCTCTGATTCAAATTCCAAATCCAAACTGGCCTGTAAAAAGTTCTTCCTCTCATCTAAATGTTCTTAAATTTTACGCAGCTATTTGACGAGGGCGGATGCTTGAGCATGTAAAAATTTGATAAAATTTATGAAAAACTACAACTTTTATTTTCTTCTTCATGCTTTTATGACATGACCCAAATTTTGGGTTGCTCTCCCAATCTTTCAGACATTCGACTATCGTGCTTTTATTTTCTTCTTCCTCATTTTATTTCTGTTGTTCTACTGATAATGATTCAAAAAACAAAAAAGTCCAAAACAAAATTTTTGTGGAGGTGGTGAATTGGCAACATCATCAAGCACGCGCGCGGGCGCACGCACGCACGCACGCACTCGCATATTAAAATAAAACTACGAAAATTTGTTCTTCAAGAAATCCAAGGATGATGAAAAAGATGGCGAACCTGGCTTGCGTTCTTAATCTAAGTGATGAATAAGAACTGCATATCAGCCTCCGTCAGCTTTCCCAGGGCTTCCGTAGAACCACCAACAGTGCTGCAGAAGTCAAACAAGAACAAGTTTCAATATTTTATGGAGGAATCAGGGAACAAACATGAAGTGCGGCGTGAAATTTGCTCTACGAAAACACAATTTCTCTCGGCCTAGAAAGATTTTTGGATCAAACGCCACTTTTTATCATTTTTTTTTTTAAAAAAAAAATGAATCGCGGTCCAGATCATCCACAAGAATTCAATATTGCGAGTTATGAGATGGCGGGTAGGCATGAACTTGCCCTTCAAATACAAGCTCCTTCTTCTCTTGAAGTTGGAGAATCCTCTCTTCGATCGTGCTCTCGATGATAAATCTCACTATCCTGCAGCACGAGAACTTTCTCGCCATCAAAGCATCCAGAGTTCTATTTTTGCTTTATTGGATCGTTGCAGGAGAATTACCTGATTGGCTTATACTGTCCTATTCTGTGGATTCGATCTTGTGCTTGTTGCTCCACGGCTGGGTTCCACCATGGGTCCATCAGGAAAACCTGTATGTCCACGGAGAAGCCTTTGACATATATTATGAAGTACAATTTTGTGCAAGGTATCAGAGCCAAGATGTTCACTACCTAGAATATAAAACCTGCATGTCCATGGGTCCATCAGTTTTTATTGTTTTTTTTTTGTTTTTTTTTTTGTTTTTTTTTGTAGAGGTGTAAAACGGGCCGGAACGGGCCAGCACGGCCCGTTATTTTAAGGCAAGATCGTGCTTCCGTGCCGGGCTGGGCACGGTTACTGTACCGTGCCGTGCCCGGCCCAGTTTAAAAAAACTGGGCACGGTTACTCTACTGTGCCGTGCCTCGCCTGGCCTGCTCGGGCATTCCTGTTCGAGCGGTTCGGGATATGGAGGACCGCGGGTCGGGTCGAATCAGACCCGACCCGCGGTCTTTTTTTGCGGGATGGGCATCATGGGGTCGGGCTCACGGGATAAACCCGTGCCGGTTTGCCGTGCCACGGGCCGAACCATGCCGGGCCGGCCCAGGCACGGCTGAACTGTGCCGTGCCTCGTGCCGGGCCGGGCTGGCCCGGCCTGGTTGACACCTCTATTTTTTTGTTTTTTTTGTTTTTTTGATTTTGTTTTTGTTTTTGTTTTTTTGTTTTTGTTTTTGTTTTTGTTTTTTATTTTTTCTATGAGTCCATTAGTTGATTCTACTAGATATAGCATGATTGTGAGCAAATTAAACTATCTAATAGTAACTAAATTAGAGATTATCTAAGATTTAAAATAATATTTAGAGATAATGAACATAGTCAAATAGAGATCTAATCAGGTTCTAATTGGGCTCATGCGATTACAGATAGGAGATAAGCCATAGATTTGTATATATTTTTTTGTAGGTAAGCTTGTATTGTGAAATGGTAAAAATATATAATTATTTTTAGATTCAGCACACAAATAGAGTACAGAGTTATGACGTCAACTATTTATAACCTCTAGTAGGTCAATTACTTCTTTGAAGAATTTTTCCTACCATTTTTAAAACTGATGATACTTTACTGTACAAGTCAGGCAACCTATATGCGTTTAAATCATCATTAATGTATTTGATCTCATAAGAACTCTCAAGTTAAATGTGTTGATCTAGATGTGTCAAACAGAACGTGTCGGGCTAGCCCGGCCCATTTTTTTCAAGCCCGACTGTGTTTTTGTGCCGGGCTAGGCACGGTTACTGTACCATGTCATGCCTGGCCCGTCATGATTTTGTGGAGTTCAGCCTGGCACAGGCCCGTGGCACGATCCATAGAGTTCGGGCCAGTCGGGCCGAACTCTAAATTAAAAAAAATTAGGGTTTTGACGTGCCCGAAACCCTAATTTTAAAAAAAAATTAGGATTTCGGCGCCCCCGTAACCCTAATTTTAAAAAAATTGTTTTTGACACGGTACGAGGTCCGATTAGCCTTGGCACGGCATGGCACGATTGTGCCATGGTCGGGCACGGCACGAGCCCGGGCACGGGAAATTCCCGTGCCGGGCCGAGCCGGCCCGATTGACACCTCTAGTTTGATCGTGATCACTACTGAATGATTGATCAGAGTAGAAATTTTTTGTATGTATCTACCTTGTGGTTGGTAAGGAAGAATTGGGGGAAGGGTGAAAAAAAAATTTATAAAACAGTCGGGCAGCTTGACACATTATGGCCAACCTGGTGTTTCAAGAATGAACGAAAAAAATTGTGGCCGACTATCACTTCATTCAGGAGAAGATCCAGAATGATTCCATGAGCAAAGAAGTCTGCGTACCTACCATTGATCAGATAACATACATCTTAACGAATATTCTCACAGGATCACATGCTACTTTTATCTCTTCCAAACCAAAAATTATAGTTTTTTTATTTACTTTTTATTATTGGGGAGCAGTGAGCACTCAGCTTGTAGATTACTCCGATTCATATATATATCATTTTGCGTTAAAAATCTATGCTTTTCATTTTATTAATATTTTTTATACTTTCTGTGTTTTCTCATCCCTCTCTCCTCTCCCTGCCATTAGAATATCAAAACACTAGCACAAGTTAACAATGTGTTCTAGCTAGAGGTGTCAACCGGGCTTGGCCGGCCTGGCACGAGGCACGGCACGGGAAAATCCCGTGCCCGGGTTAGGCACGAGTTGTGCCGTGCCGTGCCGTGCCGTACCTGAGTCGGCACGGTTCGGCCCGTGGCACGGCACACCAGCACGAGTTCGTCCCGTGTCGAATGTCACCCGAGCCCGACACCGCGATCGCCCCTTCCACAAAAAAGACCACGGGTCAGGTCTGATTGGACCCGACCCTCGGTCCAACGAGGTCCGAACCGTACGGCCTTGCCAGCCCGAGCAGGCCCGGCACAGCCTGTCGTGCCTGCATGCCGTGCCGTGCCCCACTTTTTTAAACTGTGCCGGGCCAGGCATGGCACGAAGGCACACTCGTGCTCAAAAAAAATGGGCCGGCCCGACCCGTTTGACACCTCTAGTTCCAGCTACTTGTAAAATATTAAATTAAATATTATATATCTCAATATCTTGCTATCATGAGAAAAAATAGTGTACTCTATCTCTACACTACATATCTAGACTATCACTTTTCCCTTATCTTTCTAGGAGAAAGATATTGGGAAAACACACAGTCATACACACATTGTGTGTCTACAAACACCAGGGACATGTTGCATGTGCAATGCCACACACACACAACACACTCCACCATCGCACACACTTTAACACACATCGTTCCATACTTCTACAACCACACCTACACTACAGTATTGCATACTATTTCTCTATAGAGTGTGCATGTTGCCTGGATCATGCACGACCGGGTCAGGCAAGATAAAAACCAGCATGACTCGAGAAATAGGACCGAGTCGTACCCGGGCTAGCCATGGTTCGTTCCATGCTAGCCTGGGTCTAATTTTAGCCTCTCAGGCAGGCCCTGGTTTTTTATAGGCTTAGCAATGCATCCCTATTTTACTTGAACGATATGGCCATAGAGGTGTCAACCGGGCCGGGCCGGCCCGGCATGGAAAAATTCCGTGCCCGGGTCAGGCACGAGCCGTGCCGTGCCTGGCCCGGCACGGAACGGGTTTGTCCCGTGCCTGGCCCGGCACGGGACGGGTTTGTCCCGTGCCGGGTGTCCCGTGAGCCCGACCCCACGATGCCCCTCCCGCAAAAAAGACCGCTGGTCGGGTCTGATTCGACCCGACCCGTGGTCCCCCGTATCCCGAACCGCTCAGACAGGCAAGCCCGAGCGGGCCAAGTAAGGCACGGCCCGCCGTGCCTGCGGGCCGTGCCGGTCCCGGCAATTTTAAACCGTGCCGGGCACAACACGGCGGCACGCTCGTGCTCAAAAAATTCGGGCCGGGCCGAGCCGGCACGTTTGACACCTCTATATGGGCAATCAAGCACTCAACCCTTTACGGGAACACTTTTTTTCCCCAAAGTGCTCCCATCAAATTTTAGTTGGGGGAATGTTTGCCCATGTTGCTCAAGAAAAGGAGGCATGCTTTTAAAAAATATTTTGCCTCTTGAGGGCCGTTGTGTTGGGCCGTGTTGTGCAGAATAAAACCCAAAATGTGGGTTCAAATGCTTGGCCCGGAATGACATAAGCCATGCCGCGTGCCGGCCCAAGAATCTTCCAGGCACGGCTCATTTCGTGCTGGTTCATGCTTGTTCTGCACTTTTTGGGCTGTGCCACGAGCCGCCCAGCCCATTTTCCACCTTACCCAAACACATATGAACAAAAAGAAAAATCTATTCAGGCAATCTGCATATTGGATACTCCCATGTACAAATGTTTGTGTAAAATGTAAACTTCATTTATCAAAAATACTTACATAATACAAACACCAAGCTTAATAAATAATAGAAAAAAAAAGATTATGTTAGCTTAAAAATTAGATGATCTCATCCATAAAATATATATATATTCTTCAATAAATTTAATAAAATATCCAAATTTATCTTGAATCTCTTCTCTATTATGTCTCATACATCTGAGTATATCAAAACAAATAAGTCATAACTAACACAAGTATAAATGATTATAAGTGTCAAACAGGCAGGGCCGGCACGGACCGGCCTGGTTTTAGGTTGCCCAACCAAGCTATCGTGCCGATCCAGGCACGGCACGATTATTGTTTCGTGCCAGCCCGACATGGACCTGCGGCCGAAAAACACAAGGTTCGGCCCGGTTCGGGTCAGACACAACCCTAATTTTTCTTTAAAAAAATTAGTATTTCGGCGGCTCACCGCCACATCGCCGCGCCGCCACGGATCTTTGCCATTTTGGGGCTCAGCGAGCCTCGCCTGTCGGGCATCGGCTTATATTAACCATGTTCAATGCGTGGTCATTTGTTGTGCTCACGTGCCAGCACGGCACGATGGGCCGGTGCAAGGCACTGTAGCAAGTCGTGTCCGTGCCAGGCTAGCCTGGCCCGGCCCATTTGACACCTCTATAACTGATAGGATTGAAAATTATAATGTACTTTTCTAACTGACATACCTCATACCCAAATACAATGACATCTCTAACACTAGTTTCTAATATTTTTATTTATGCCAATAATGAATGACCAAGTTGAGACAAAATAATTAATAAATCAATAATACTCAAATACCTAATAAAATACCTAATTATAAAAAAAAAGAATAAATAATCAATAATGCTCAATTATAAAAAAAAATATTTCTTAAAATCTCATAATTTTGTAAAAAAACAATAAAAGAAATAATTTATTAAGAAAATACATAGTAAAATATGTAATTGACTCTGATATGTAAAATATAAATTTTATTTAAAAAAAACCTCACAAAATACAATCCTAACTCATAAATAATAGGAAAAAAAAATAGGAGTAACTTACATATTGACAATCGCATCCTTAAAATATAATGGTACAAATAAATAATAAAAGGATAAAGCAAAATAGTCTTATTAATTATTTTTTTACTCCCGATCCAAAAATAATGACTCAAACCAGATCGAAACAATTTATATTTAAAAATACAAATAAAAAATAAATAAATACTAATTTAAGTGACAATTTTGCTAAAACTAGCATGGAGGATGAATTTTATACTAAAGCTAGAGGATGAATTTTTTACTCCCTATTTTAAGATTATGATTTTATTTATTTTCATGACATGACTAATATTTTTTTGTTCGATAATAAATTAATAATCATTCCATGATATTATTTATCATTTATTTTTTTATAGTTCATGATTATTATTCATAATTTTCTAATGCATTATTTAAGTTTACTCTTATATATTGTCATGATATATTGATATTTTTAAAATAATAAAATTAAATATTTATTTTATTAAAATTTGAAGTAATATATATATATTTAAACTAATAAATAATTATTAAACATTCTTGCATGAAAAGGGGCTTATCTCAGAGCCCCGGGCATGCCTCAAATATAAGGAGGAGAGCACATTCACCCAAAGAGTAAATAAACTATCAGACCACGGTTTGCATTGGGGTGTTAATGAGACGAGACAACTCGCGAACTACTCGGATTTAACTCGATCAAAACTGAACTCGTGTGAGCTCGAGTTGATCTCGACTCGAAATGTTAACAAGTCAAGTCAAGCAACTCATAACTCGACTTGAAAAACTCACGATAAACTCAAATATTTTTGTATATAAAATTTAATTTTTTTTTTTTAATTTTATATCTCTACTTTAGGGGACGGCATATATAATATATCTCTATTTTTTATTCTTAAATAAATCATTCATTTTTATTATTTATTTATTTTTAAATATATTTAATTAAAAAATAATTAATTTTCTTTAAAGAAAAGATATAACAGAATTAAATATTATTCTATAAATTATATTAATAAGTTAGTATTATAAACATGATATATATATATATATATGATGTACTAATTCTCCTAGATTTGGATATATAATACCTAGTGGTGCTAATGAAATATGATAACTCACGAGCTACTTAGACTCAATTTGATCAAAACTCGACTCAATGTTGACGAGTCGAGTCGAGCTCGGCTCGAGTAAGCTCGACTCGAAATGTTAACCACTCGACTCGAAGCTCAGTTGAACTCGAACACGACTCATATCATTAGCACCCCTAGGCTTGCATGTCCTCTCCATTTCACTTTGGTACTTAAGAATATGGCCCTGATAAACAAAATGGCCATTTTTCTCTGTGGAAAAGCTTGTCCAGCAGAGCGCATTTTAAAAACTCCAGAAACATAAAATTATGATCATGAGTGAGCAGAATTGTCCGCGAATTTTCACCCTTGCTGTACTGAACAATTGTCACTCGCCCAAACAGCAATAAAAACACATGCAGAATGTTTGTGTGAGAGGTGTTTTCTAGAGAGGTGGGTTCAGAAGAGGAGCAAGAAACTCACATGAGATGCCATGGTGAGGTTGAGAGCAACACCTCCTGCTTTCAAGCTCATTAGAAAGACTCTACAATCAGGATCTTCGGTGAACGTCTTGATGGCCGCATTCCTAGCCAGGAGAGACATGCTCCCCACCAATTGAACACAGCCCACACCAGACTGCAGAGATTAGCATTGTTCAGTGGCTTCTCTAAGCTTACACCTATAGCCTGCTAAGGCATTGGGGGAGAACACCCTCCAAATTGGACCATGCTCCTTCATAATTTAAAAAGAAAGATAACAATATTTGCTTCACCTTATTCAGAGAATAGTTAATGAGATCCAAAAATGATGTGAACTGGCTGAAAACGATTCCTTTTGCAGACCCATCCCTCTCAACCATAAATCTAATTTCTTCCCTCTGAAATCACAGATATTACTTGTTCATCACATGTACCCAAAAAAAAAAAAAAAAAAAAAAAAAAAAAAAAAAAAAAAAAAAAAAAAAAAAAAAAAAATAATAATAATAATAATAATAATAATAATAATAATAATAATCATTCAATTAATTCATCTCGAGATAATAATGTGCGCTAAGGTATACAAATAAATAATGTCTTATGGGTAGAGACCAAATAGCATCAAGATTAGGTTCCACGGTGTAATTATATAAACACTAATACACCAAATCTAATCAGATTTTCAAATTTAAATGTAATTATACAAGAAAAATATTTGAATGACTAATCATCTAGAAAATTATCATATTACAAACATTTACTTAGAGGTGTCAATCGGGCTGGGTGACTCGGGCAAGGCCCGCGGCATGGCAATGTTTAGTCGTGGCTGACCCAGCACGACATGGTCAGGAACTATGCTTCATCCTGGATCGTTCCGCCCCATAGCTTGGCTCATGTCGTATTGTACCAATGTGAGTCGTGCCTAATGTCGGCTCGGGCACGACCCATCTGCCTAGCCAGGAGGAATGTTGGGACCAACTATGAGTCATGGGTGAAGTCTCGTCTAGTGACCACCCAAGGAGGCAAGTTATTAAAAAAGAAAATCTATTTAAGTCAGATCTTGCTTACATGGCCAATTACAATTGGCCAGCCACGTAAGCCGGACACCCATTGCATTTTCACACAAAAGCTTCCAACAGGGATGGTCCGACATGACCCTACACTATGCAAGCTAACCGTGTCGTCACAGCACGACCCATTTAACAAATCTACATTTATTAGAGATAATGCCTTTATACGATGACAAGTGTTTTTATCCAATGATAGTATGTCTTGAGTTTGAGATTCGTCGGATGCAATTTTTCCAAATTTTGAGAATAAGACTGTCGAGATCTTACTCATGTGCAATAGGTACAATCTCAATCTCCATTGTTTTCCAGAACAAAATAAAGATTTCGTACATTTTTAAAAAAATATCAAGGAACATTAGCTATTTTCCAGAGAAATACTTTATGTTTGGCTACGACCTAGATAATGTTTTTAGTGTTTACCAGAAGATTAGCTTTTGAAAAAACTAAATAAAAATTTCATAGCGAAAGAAAATACATAATCCCATGAAAGAGAGAAATTACAGAAAGGAAAGAAGCATGATAGACAGAGAGAGACTGGAGAGTAAGAAAAGGACAAACAAGAGGCATTAACAAAAACAAATTGCTTAACTGTTCAACAAAAACATTGTGCTGCCAACATTTTCCTCCGATTTTCCTTTTAACTAGAAAAAATTCTCTTGTGACCTACTTATCATAGTTTTCTAACATGGGAATATGTGCTTTAGGAGAAAAAAAAAAGTAGCAATCAAAATGGCCCAAAAATATAATTTTAACAACAATAATTTGATTTCTCAAAAAAATTCTATTTCGAAAAAACATAATTCACTTGTGGTAACAAATTTTCAAAAGCCTAATATCATGATTTTTTTTTTTCTAAATTAGGGTTTCAAATTAGGAAACCCTAATTTCTAATTTTGGGCAGCCCACTTCTTATATCTATTTCCGTCTGTATATTCTTGAAGATGACAAAAGATGAACAGATTAAATAGCATTTTATTCAAGCTATTAGTTATCTTGTTGTTGTATCATATGTTATAGAAAACTACTCACTATTCTAGATTATGTTAAATAAAATATGAGGAAGGCTGAACATTATTATGTAATATTAATATATAAGGTATTTGCTCCAATTAAAGAATCATTAATAGCAGATAAAATTTTGAATCATACCAATATCAATATCAAAGTATATAATGTTGTTTGTATCATTAGAATTTAGAATAACAAGAATATTAGTGTGTTGTGATTTATACGATAAAAAAAATTATAAATAATAATATCATCCTTTATATACCTAACTAACAAATCTAATATGTTTCTAAAAAATTTAGTAAAGATAACACATTATATATTAATGTTGAATCTGAAATATGATTCTCTAATTAATAAAAAATTCTAATATTTTAGATGCATTTAAACTATCACTAATAAACTTGATCTCATAAGAACTCCAAAATTATATGAGTTTAGTCGCGATCAATATTGAGATGATTAACCAGTATATAAGTTTGTTGTATACATCTATCATTTGATTGATAAGAAGAAATTGAGAGAAAGGTAAAAAAAATTAAAAAAAAAAAAAGTTCCAATATTTTCTATATGGTAAAAGAAAATATCACACAATTCAAGATTTTTGTTATCATTGACTCTATTATGTCACTTATTCATGAAGAAAATAATGACATACAATGAGCACCCATATTGACTATATTATGAGAGTTATGTCAACTCAAATTGATTAATCAAACTATAATAATGACATCAAAAAATCATTAGGCAAGGATCTCATTAGGCAAGGATCTCTCATCAAACACAACTTTATGTATATATGGGTCATTTAAATAATAAAGTTAAGATAAGTCTAGATATTAATCTCATATGAATTATCTAGATAGATAATTTAATCAATCAATAATAAACTAAATACTACTTGAATTGAATATAGATATTAGTCTCTCAAAAGATACTAATACTTTATAATTAACTCACATCTTTGTACATGATAATGTTTCTCCATTAATTTGTTAATATCATATGTGGTTGCTGGATGAAAATTTTATTAGTGTGAAAATATATGTCCTTTTAGCATATAAGATATATAATATCCTCAGACTATCACTACTAATAATGATCTTATCATAATTATCCCTTTAGTATTTTAATACTAAAATCATATTATTTTGTGCAAGAGTCATTTGCACATCCAATTTTTTTAGCAATATGTTAATCGTCCTTGATAATTATTTTGAGTATGCACTTAATTCTCCAACCTCAAATTATCTTGAAGATATGAGACAACATAATTTATTCGTGAAACCACAAATTCTTTTAGCATATTGAATATATTCGTGAAGATAGTATTAATTAATTGATGTCACTATTATACTTATTGAGAGATTAATTAATGATAATTTATTGAAATTTCTATAAATGATGTGAAATTACATAAACAATAAGTGTTCGACTTGCTTGTGGCTTCTCAACCAAATCAGGAGGGATGTATGGATACTTCCAATACTCCAATTGCAAATGATTATTAAAAAAGTGACTACTACTTCTTGGCGTACTGATAGATTTACCTTCAAAAATTAAAAAGGTTACATTTAGTGAGTTATAAACTTGAGAACTACTATATGTAAACAAAAATACTTGTTATCACACTAAGACATAACCTTCAATATAAGCATACAACACAAAGAATTTCTGAGTGTCCAGTCGTCCAGATATTATTCTTGCTTAAATAAATTTTTAACTTTAAAATTATTATGAAATATGATGTGTTCTTATCAAGTCCAATATATTTTTATGAGATCTAAGAATAATACATAATTTTAGAGTTCTTATAAAAGATGTGTATTAAAAAAATTAATATATGAGTGAAATAATCACTAATAGCATATTTTAAAAATCAAGACAACTTGTTAAAAAGCAAGGATATTCTGATTATATCATTTATTTATCATTTATGAGAAGAATAAATAGATGTGTTTATGATATATATTGTTCATTATAAAATTATTTGCTTATCATATATTCCCACAATATAACAAATAAATGATATTCTCAAAGAACTTTTTAAGCCAAATTTTAAGTTTAAATTAAGTGAGTTTAATATAAGATAAGGTCAACTATTATCTATGAAAAATCAATGATGAATGAATCGGTCTCATAAATTAAGTGAGTTTAAATCATAAATTAAGTGAGTTTAAATTATTGACAACCTTCTAAACTCACATAGCGCACATGATTATCTACTGGGTTCTAAAACAAAAATTTCAAACTAAACAATCTAAAAGTCACTCTCCTAAATAAATTATTCCCAAGTCACTGCCTCCCACACTCCCTAAAAAGTATAGGCAACATATTTGATATTGTAGAAATTCGTATAAAATTTAATTATTTTATTTTAAAACTCTAAATATTTACGATGATGAGAAACACAAATTATGTTTGATTTTTATATTCAATATCTTTTTACTTGATTGTATTTCATTAATAGATAAAAATTATTAGATAATATTTAGTAAAAATAAATAATTTTTAAATATATAAGATACACCACAAAAAAAAAAACTACACCTTTATTGCATCTCATGCCTTCATTAAGCCTTGGCCGCAGAGCCCAAAAAAACTATTACACTTCAGTACATTTTTTGGGCTCAAATAACCATGGTATATAGCAAAACTATATATTGAGCAAAGTTTCTAATGTAAGGCATCTTTGTGTGAGGTATCTAATATAAGGTATCTTTTTGGCTCAAAAAACTATATGTTGGCTCAAATAATTTATTCATTATTTGAAGGCTTAAATTTTATAATCAATAAATATTTTAAATAAAGTTAAGTAAAAATAGAAATAATCCATCAAAATCATAAAGAATATGCATATCATATAAGAATTTTATAATTGATAATATTAATAAAATTATTTTATAATTACAACTTTTCATTTAAAAAAGCAACAAAAAATAATAACATATCTATGATGACTATGTGTATGAAAGCAAAACCCATGAATAACAATTTAAGAAAAAACAATAAAAATATCTAAGAGAGTAGTGATGTAAGACAATCTAAAAGCATAAAAATAAAAAAATAATAATAAAATAAAATAAAGGGTCATGAGAAGCATTTGAAGTGAGTGAGAGAAAAAAGAGAGCAGACTCTTCCACCATGAGAAACTTTCGCAAAGCTTTTGTTTTTTGGATTGGCCACCTTCAATCCTCAACAAACAAATGACTCACCCATCCAATTGTCATACATAAAAGGCATATGCTGACTCACCCATCCAATTGTCATACATAAAAGGCATATGCTGACTCACCCATCTAAACGTCTTGCCTTATAGTGTGGTTCAAGGTGAGCCAAGGCAATCCATCTCAGAAAACTGATTTTTATATTAGACACGCACATCAAGGGCAGTTTGGGGATAATTTTTCTAGACAATATGTTGCTTCATATGCACTAACATTAAACCAGAAAGCAGCATGCTAATTTTATTCAAAGATGGTTGAAAGAAAAAGATAACAATCTTATGAAAACATACCAAAGCCTCTATCTTTGTGCTTGACTGAAAATCGCTCAACTGTATTCTGTTGAGAATACTGGAGGATCTGAACCCTTGAACCCTTGTCTTAGGTGGCCCGTCTCCGGTGCTAAGACTTTTCATCAAATCAACAGTAAGCAATTTAGAACAAGTAGGGCACGAAACTTGCATCGCTGAATTCGAGAAATCAAGCAAACAAGCCTTGCAAAAAACATGGCTGCAGGAAGTAACCTGAACAGAAATAAAATTTAACAAAAGTAGCAGATCATAGTACATCATCAAGGCAATATGATGATGGTTTATGCATGCTTGATAAATTACAGAGCGCCCATAGCGTACATGTCGAAGTGCACCAATATCACTGAAAAGTATTTTTCTACTTGGGTTTGGCTCAAATTTTATGAGTGCCTATAGAGCATTATTGTTCATAAATTTTCTATTTATGTCAATATCAAACTTCATTAATCGGCAAGGAGTGGCATCAGTAAATAGGCAAATGCATTGTTTCTGCCACAATAACCTTGCTTATGCAAAAAAAAAAAAAAAAAAAAAAAAAAAAAAAAAAAAAAAAAAAAAGAAATCAAGCTTACCATAGCATCCTCTGATGGTTCACCACATATACCACAATTTTCTAAAAAAGCAGCATTGTTTTCCATTTTCAGTGATGCAGATCGAGAATATACTACAAGATATGGATGATCAAGTGACTGTAGGTTGCAACACAAAAAAAAAAAAAGAGCTCTCAGAATGACATAGCTGGTAACCCAAAAGAAATTAGAATGTTCATTGAACTAAAAAATAGACATGAGCACTCTTCAAGTTGTATGGAAGATGTAGAATTCTGCTACTTTTATTATTATTGCACAGTCAACACTCGTAGTTTATAAAAAAGATCTCGCATTCAATTTTTCTCTCTTTCCAACACACCCACACATACGTATAGATATCATGATGAAAAATATATGCGTTTTACTTAATTTTCAACTTCAAAATGATATCATAGCATTGCCTAGTAGAATAATTACCTACGCAGGCAGTGAAAGACCAACAATTCTGCGATCACCGCCTCTACTACTCAGCGACCACCACCAGCTAGATGTGTCAACCGGATCAAGCAACTCAGGCATGGCATGATTCATTCGTGCCGTGCTGTGCAAGGCACGTGGCATGATTCAAAACCATGCCTAGAAGTGTCGCAAGACGGCAAGTGGCATGGCTCGGGCCATGCTGGGCAAATCTTTTTGGCATGGCACGGCCCAGCACAACGGCTCATGTGGGCTAGTTTTTGCCTAGATGGCCAAACTGGTTAGCCTAGACTGACTCAGGCTAGGCTAGGCTAGCCTGGCCAGGCTTGACTCGACTTGGTACAACCCGGCACAACACGCTCAAAAGCCATGCAAATGGGCCATGACAAACTGCCACTTTTTTTAACCATGCCAACACGACACTACTCGTGATAACCACCGTGTGCCTGGCATGGCACAGTAGCCCATATGGCTCAAACAAAAATGAGTCATGCTAGCATGACATGACCCATTTGATACCTATATCACTGACCACCATACTAGAGAGGCAACCAATGGTGTCATCAAAGGCAATTTTTTTTATTTTTTATTTCTTTTTTAGGACATTAGGAAGTCATTTAGAATGGATTGTTGAAATATTTCGACTTGGGTAACAAAAATACGGCTCATGTGGGCTAGTTTTTGCTTAGATGGCCAAACTGGTTAGCCTAGACTGACTCAGGCAAGGCTAGCCTGGCCAGGCTTGACTCGACTTGGTACAACCCGGCACAACACGCTCAAAAGCCATGCAAATGGGCCATGACAAACTGCCACTTTTTTTAACCATGCCAACACGACACTACTCGTGATAACCACCGTGTGCCTGGCATGGCACAGTAGCCCATATGGCTCAAACAAAAATGAGTCATGCTAGCATGACATGACCCATTTGATACCTATATCACTGACCACCATACTAGAGAGGCAACCAATGGTGTCATCAAAGGCAATTTTTTTTATTTTTTATTTCTTTTTTAGGACATTAGGAAGTCATTTAGAATGGATTGTTGAAATATTTCGACTTGGGTAACAAAAATACGGCTCATGTGGGCTAGTTTTTGCTTAGATGGCCAAACTGGTTAGCCTAGACTGACTCAGGCAAGGCTAGCCTGGCCAGGCTTGACTCGACTTGGTACAACCCGGCACAACACGCTCAAAAGCCATGCAAATGGGCCATGACAAACTGCCACTTTTTTTAACCATGCCAACACGACACTACTCGTGATAACCACCGTGTGCCTGGCATGGCACAGTAGCCCATACGGCTCAAACAAAAATGAGTCATGCCAGCATGACATGACCCATTTGATACCTATATCACTGACCACCATACTAGAGAGGCAACCAATGGTGTCATCAAAGGCAATTTTTTTTATTTTTTATTTCTTTTTTAGGGCATTAGGAAGTCATTTAGAATGGATTGTTGAAATATTTCGACTTGGGTAACAAAAATATAATTTAATTTTTCTAAATTTTTGATTAATTTTAGACAAAAAAAAAGGCATAAATATTACAGTTACACCACTCATACTAGTATGATTAGCATAGTGTTTTGAACTAGGTTGAGATGGAGTCAACTATATCCACCAAAGAATTGACCAAGTTGAGATTGGGTTGACCCATTCGGTGAGGATTGATTCTTTAGTCAAAAATTATTTGATAATTTGATAATAAATCAGCTGACATATCACAATAATATATGAGAAAAAGAAACAATTAATGCTCAACTTCTGATATTATTGTGACATTCGATTGACACCAATATTTTTTTAATTTTTACATCTTATGCCACGAAAAGAAAATTTGTGATTTGCCATTCAGTGGCATTCTTATAGCATTTTTTATTTGTCTTAACTGTTTTTTTTATTACTTAGGGATAGGCTTTCTACTAATCAGTATGAAATTATTCACTATATTAAATTTTTTCAATTATTTGTGAAAGCTTAAATCCTCAGAGTTGAGGTTTATCTTTTTATTTATTATATATTTTGTTTGTTATTTTTTCTTTCTTTATTGTGATAACCTCTCTCTCTCCCCCCCTTTCCTATTGCCAAAACCATAACCTAACCAGCATCGCTGAGCATGCTATTGGAAGGCATATTTCGGCAAAGGACACTGGTGTTGAGGTATGCTGATGATAACACACTCACTGATAGTGCAGGGGAGAACAATCACTGAGTTTACGGTGCCAACAATAGCACTATCACACTACAACCATGAGATACCCATGTACAATAATAGGCTTTTTGGGTTTTTTTAGCTGTTTAGAAGCCATAGGATATTTGATGATCTTTTTTGAGTGATAAAGAAGTTTCTTTCCTGGCAACTATGACAGAGGCCATGATGATTGAGACGACAATGCCAATACAGAGGCTTTACTATGTTTTTTTTTGTCATAAGACAAAGTGTGGGTGTTTACATATTTGATTTGATATTTATGAGAAATTGTGTTGTATTGTTAAAAAAAACTAGGATTAATATGTTATCGCTATGAATAACACAGTAAAAACTAAGATAAATACATACTCCATCTGAGTTACCTCAACAAGAATTTTATTTGTAACATAATAACACATAAATTACTTATTAAAATACTTATCTTAGTGCCTATTTGATAAAACTAAAAAAATTAAGTGCTGAAAAATAAGTGTTGAAAAATTAATACTGAATTTTATAAGTGTTGAATTTATATGGAAAAACTATTTGATAAATTACTGTTAATTAAATACTGAATATAAATATATTATTTGATAACTATAAATACTAAATACTGAAAATGATGTATTTTATATATTTATCCTTATTATGATTATATTATATATTATCCAACATAAATAAAATCTTTAATAAATTTTTTTTTCACTACAATTATTAATTATTAAAAAAAATAAAATTCCTGAAAACATATATATAAATAAATCATAAATTTAAAAAAGAAATAAAAATATTTAAAAAAGAACCAATAAAATCTAAACTCATTAAAACTATCCAAATTTTTAATATAAAAACAAAAATTAAATAACAACTAGTTTGATTTAATATTTCATCTCTTAAATTAATCATGAAAGATGGTTAAGATTAGGATTTGTAATGGCAGAAAAATGAGTAGAATAAGACAAATTCACAAACTAAATTATAGCGTGAATAAGAAAATAATATAATAATTTAAAAAAAATTATTAAAAATTTTCAACCTTCAACATTAAGTATGTCTCTACCTAATTAAAATTTTCAATAAATTTTACTTAAAATTTTAAATTTTTAGGTCCCAACATTTTTTATCAAACGCACTTAAAATTTCAAACCATTAAAAATTTTAATTTTTAATGATTTAAAGATTTTAAGTGCGTTATCAAACAGCCCCTTAGACTAAAATTAATAAGTAGATGAAGATTGATGTACAACTAATAGTGCACTTATGGTAGTCAATTAAACACAATTAAAATTTAGCACTCTGTTTGTCAGTGAGCATAAAAAAAAATATTTCAAACTATGAAATATCATTAAAATTATACTTACCTGATATTAAAGTTATGTATTGGCTACTAACACATTATATTCAACTACGTCAATAATAAAAATAATAAATTTATTATTAATGATTCTTACTATAATAAAAGAATTTCTTTTATAAAAGTCCTGAAAATTATTTATAACACAACAAATAAGTATGTCTGTGTACACTTTTACAACTTGGAGTGTATCTAAATATATGTGTGATATTAATAATATATTTAAAAAATATAAAGGTCACCTTATATTTAGTATCATAACTATTAAAATAAAAATAAAATATTTAAAATACTAATCATTCATCTGAATTTTTATATTGTTTGGCTACATGTATAAATCTTTGGATTTAAGTAAAAGAAAAAAAATATTTTGACATATATATCTACAAGCATGAACCAAAATACCAACTTGAGAGTTTTATTTATGATAAATTAATTAATTTATTTACATATTACAATACTATATATGATAGTAATAATCAAGCTCTAAATACCGACATGAATACCATATTCAAAGACGATGAATTCTTCATTTAATTAGCCATGAACAAATGACAAAGTGAGTCATTGAATAAGGGTGAACCATCTCAGTATTTAAATATTAATTACTATTTTATCCTATTACATAATAATAATATAAGAAATTAAATATTTTATTTTTATAAAAATTATACAAATTTATTTATCTCGTACTATCTAAGATAACACGCGGTCTACTTATTATTCCGATATATTTCATATTATCAAAGTCTACTTTTTAGTGATAATCAATATTATTTCTAATAGAAAATCAAAATTATGATTAGATATCAAAGAGACACTTATATACATTAAAGACTAAGAATATTCAAAATTAAACATTCAAAATAAGATACAAGAATTACTGATAAATAATAATTAATGAAATATAGAAAATATAAAGAATACCACTAGCAATACTTTTAGATGCTTATATGACAATAACAATCTAAACATGCATTACTATTCTAGTGCTACATACACTAAATGATTACTCATGTGATTTTTGATTATTTTTTCATACGATATAATATTTTTATTATTTTTTGAATTTATGTTATTTATGTTATTGTTGAATATAATGAGAGTCAAAGAAATCCAGAAGCAAAGCAAAAAAAGGTTTCTCTCTCTCTCTCTCTACATGGTATCAGAGGTAGGGGAGAAAACCTAATTCTCTCCAGAAGCTTTCCAGCGAACTTACCATTCTTCCCCGGTGACATCTTTTTCCGACACCGCCCACACCGCAAGGAGCGTCTGGAGGGGATCTCCATTGCTCAAAAGCTCCAAGCGGCCTTCTTTGTATTTCGTGAACCTGCAAGCCATTCGCGTTGGCAAGAACACTCTACGCATTCCTCCCGCCGCTCTAGCTTTCAATTCCACATCTGGTGCCGGAACCATCATTGATTCAGGCACAACTTTTAGCAAGCTAGTTCTTCCGGCGTACACTTCTGTCCGAGATGAGTACCGGCGGCGAGTCCTACCCAAGATCTTTACCGATCAATCTTTTCATTCTGCTTGCCGAGTTCTAGCTCTTCAAAATTTTCTGGAACTCTGCGGCTCGGGCCCAAGGGACAGCCTATCAGGATCAAGACAACTCCATTTGTTTTTTTTTTCCAAAGCGCGGGAGCCAGAAAGTGGTCCACGCGCTTCCTCCTCCAGCCTCGCTTGACGCCGACCAGCCTCCCTACATCCCTGATTCTCCCATCCGAGCCCTGCACGTGCCCCCCTTGGGGATTTTTTTTTGTCTCCGCCGGCCCTCCGAAAAGTCTTTCCGGCTACCTTTTTCTCCACCCCAATCTCTACACGTGCCATCGGAAGTGTTCTTCTGCCTTTTGGGTGCTGCCAAACCACAATATGAAGTTGTACTAGGGCTCTCTTCAATCTGAAGTAGATATGGCTGCTAAAACTTGCATTTTTTTCTCTATTATATCTGGATCTCCTATGATTACTTCAGAGAAATTGGTTGGCAGTAACAATTATCTTTCCTAGTCAGCTTCTGTTGAATTATGGTTTATGGGTCAAGGATATGAGGATCATCTGGTTACACAGGAGACATATATCCCTGAGGTTGACCGCGTACAGTGGAGGAAGATAGATGCCCAGTTATGTAGTGTATTGTGGTAATCAGTTGATCCTAAGATTCTTCTTCATCTTCGGGCCTACAAAACTTATTTTAAATTTTGGACTCGGACCAAAGGATTATACATGAATGATATCCAGCGTCTTTATAAGGTGGCTTCTGCTATTGTCCATCTTAGCCAACAGGACTTGGATCTATGTACTTATATTGACCAGATTGCTTCTCTTAAGGAGGAGTTCTTAACTGTGATGCTTCTTACTTCTGATGTTGGGGCTCAACAAACACAGCTTGATAAGTTCTTCATGGTCCTTACTCTTATTGGCCTTCGTCCAGATCTTGAGCATGTCCGCAATCAGATTCTTGGCAGTTCATCAGTTCCGTCCTTGGATGATGTGTTTGCTCGCCTCCTTCGTATCTCGTCCACTCAGACTTAGCCATCTGATAGCACTTCAAATTCTTCTGTGTTAGTTTCTCACAGTACCACTCAAGGAGGCCGCAGTGATAACCGAGGTAGGGGCCAACATCCTCATTGCACCTATTACAATAAACTTGACCACACTCATGATCGTTGCTATAAGTTACATGGACGGCCTCCTCGCACTACCCATGTGGTCCAGTCCTCTGATCCTTATTCTCAGCTGTCTCAGCCTCCGAGCTCATCCGCATCTCAGGCTTCTGTTGCCTCTGTTGCCCAGCCTGGTAATGCCTCTGCCTGTCTTACCCACACATCTTCTCTTGGACCCTGGATTCTAGATTCTGGAGCTTCTGATCACATATCTTGTAATAAGGATCTTTTCTCCTCTATTACTACTACCTCTGCTTTACCTACTGTTACCTTAGCTGATAGTTCTCAAACGGTGGCTAAATGTATTGGTTTGGCCCTTCCTCTACCTTCTCTACCTCTCACTTCTGTCCTTTATACTCCTAAATATCCTTTTAATCTTATTTCCATCAGCAAAATCACTCGTACTCTTAATTGCTCTATTACATTTTCTGATAAATTTGTGACCTTACAGGACCGGAGTACGGGAAAGATAATTGGCATAGGACGTGAGTCTCAAGGCCTCTATCACCTCACCTCGGATTCATCTCCTGCAGTTTGCATTTTCACTGATGCTCCTCTCCTCATTCACAGTCTTTTGGGTCACCCTAGTCTCTCCAAGTTTCAGAAGATGGTCCCTCATTTTTCCACTTTGTCGTCGTTTTCGTGTGAGTCATGTCAGCTTGGGAAACATATTCGTGTCTCGTTCCCAAAGCGTTTGGATAATCGGGCAAAGTCTCCTTTTGGGGTCCTTGTCCACACTGATGTTTGGGGTCCTTGTCGGACTGCGTCTACTTTAGAATTTCAGTATTTTGTCACTTTTATTGATGACTATTCTCGATGTACTTTGTTATTTTTAATGAAAAATCAAGCTGAGTTATTCTCTATTTTCCAGAAATTTTATGCTAAAATCCAGACCCAATTCAATATTTCTATTCGTGTGTTACGCAGTGACAATGTCAGGGAATATTTTTCATCCCCCTTTACTTCATTTATGTCTCATCATGAGATTCTTCATCAGTCTTCTTGTGCTCATACTCCTCAACAAAATGGGGTAGCTGAACGCAAGAATCGACATCTTGTTGAGACAGCTTGTACTATCCTCCTCCATAGTAATGCTCCTCTTCATTTTTGGGGGGAAACTGTTCTTACCGCTTGTTATTTGATTAATCGTATACCCTCCTCTGTCTTACATGATCAGATTCCTCATTCCCTTCTCTTCCCTGACCAACCACTTTATTTCCTTCCTCCTCGTGTCTTTGGTTGTACTTGATTTGTTCATATTCTCACTCCTGGACAGGACAAGCTTTCAGCCAGATCCATGAAGTGTCTCTTCTTGGGATATTCTAGACTTCAGAAGAGTTATCGTTGTTATTCTCTTGAGACTCATCGCTACTTTATCTCCGCTGATGTTACTTTCTTTGAGGATTCACCATTCTTTTCCACCACTTCTGAGTCTCTTCCTATTTCTGCAGTCTTGCCAATTCCCATTGTCTCTTCACCTGATGTTGTGCCTCCTCGACCACTTCAAGTTTATCATCGTCGCCCTCGTGTCGATGCTCCTCTCCCGTTTGCTGAGGCACCTGCTGACTCACTTCCTATCCCTTTGGCTTCTTCTGCCCCGGCTCCACCCTCTCCTGATGACTTACCCATTACTACTCGGAAAGGTAATCGCTCTACTCGTAATCCTCATCCTATTTACAATTTTTTGAGTTATCATCGATTATCTTCACCCTATTCTGCTTTTGTCTCTGCTTTATCCTCTGTTTCTCTTCTAAAGAGCACCCATGAAGCTCTTTCCCATCCAGGCTGGCGACAGGCAATGGTGGATGAAATGGTTGCTCTACACTCTAATGGCACTTGAGATCTTGTTGTTTTACCCTCTGGTAAATCTACAGTTAGTTGTCGTTGGCTCTATGCAATTAAGGTTGGTCCTGATGGTCAGGTTGATCGCCTTAAGGCCCGCTTAGTTGCTAAAGGCTATACTCAGATTTATGAGTCTGATTATGCTGACACATTCTCCCATGTTGTCAAGATTGCTTCTATTCGTCTGCTTCTCTCCATGGCTACTATGTATTCTTGGCCTTTTTATCAGTTGGATATTAAAAATGTCTTCCTTCATTGTGATCTTGCTGAGGAAGTTTATATGGAGCAACCTCCTAGTTTTGTTGCTCAGTAGAAGTCTGGTTTAGTGTGCAAGTTACGCCGTTCTCTATATGGTTTGAAACAATCTCCTCGAATATGATTTGGTCGTTTTAGTTCTGTTATTCAAGAGTTTGGCATGCTTCGCAGTACAGCAGACCATTCAGTTTTCTATCATCATAACTCCTTAGGGCAGTGTATTTATTTAGTTGTTTATGTGGATGACATTGTCATTATAGGTAGTGATCAGGATGATATTCAGAAACTAAAGCAACATCTTTTTACCCACTTTCAGACTAAAGATTTGGGGAAACTCAAGTATTTCTTGGGAATTGAGATAGCTCAATCTAATTCCAGTGTGGTCCTTTCCCAAAGGAAGTATGCTTTAGACATCCTGGAAGATACCAGTATGTTAGATTGTAAACCGGTAGACACACCTATGGATCCAAATATCAAACTTGTACCAGGACATGGGGAGCCTTTAGAAGACCCTGGGAGATATCGACGACTCGTAGGTAAATTGAACTATCTCATCATTACTCGTCCAGACATTTCTTTTCTTGTGAGTGTTGTTAGTCAATTCCTACAGTCACCACGTGATAGCCATTGGGATGCCGTAATCCGCATTCTTCGATTTATCAAAAGTACACCAAGCTAAGGTGTGTTGTACAAGAATAGAGGTCATACTCAGGTTGTTGGTTACACATATACAGATTGGGCTGGCTCACCCACAGATAGACGTTCCATTTCAAGGTACTGTATTTTTATTGGAGGTAATCTAATATCTTGGAAGAGTAAGAAATAAGATGTAGTGACTAGATCTAGCACTGAAGCCGAGTATCGAGCCATGGCTTTGACAACATGTGAACTCATATGGTTGAAACATCTTCTTCAAGAGTTGAGATTTAGAAAGGATGAAGAGATGAAACTCATCTGTGATAACCAGGCCGCATTACATATTGCATCCAATCCAGTCTTTCATGAAAGGACCAAGCATATTGAAGTTGATTGTCACTTCATTAGAGAGAAGATCGCATCAGGATGTGTTGCTACAAGTTTTGTTAATTCAAATGATCAACTAGCAGATATCTTCACTAAATCTCTCGGTCGTCCTAGGATTAAATACATTTGTAACAAGCTTAGTGCATATGATGTATATGCTCCAACTTGAGAGGGAGTGTTGAATATAATGAGTCAAAGAAATCCAGAAGCAAAGCAAGAAAAGGTTCTCTCTCTCTCTCTCTCTCTCTCTCTCTCTCTCTCTCTCTCTCTCTCTCTCTCTCTCTCTTTCTTTACAGTTATTTATGTTATTTATGTCATTATGTACTTGTGACATAATTAAACACTTGGATTATGCGATGAAATGAATTATTTTTATCATTGACCACTTACATTTTTTAGTTGAGCCTAATGTCAATTTTTTTATTTTAAATTTTATTTAATTCATTTAAATATAATATTTTTAATAAATAATAAATTAAAATTTCAAAATATTTTAATTAGATATTTAGATTTCTATCCAAAAACCTACACTAGAATGATCAAGCATAGCCCAGCATAGAGGTGCCCGACAACAAGCCAAATGGGCCATGTCAAGCATGATTGGTTAATAAGCATGCCCAACATGGCACAATGGCTCAATTGGGCTACAAAGAGATGGGTATTGTCAACACGACTCATTTGATATCTCTATGTTCGATTAACTCGATATAATCATATACAATATTAATTGTGATCTCATTCATTACATAGACTAGACATAAAGAAATAATTGGTAAACTAAACATTATGTTGATAGCCAAGAAATTTATACAAACTTATAGAATTAATTATTAAAATATATTTTTTCATGTTGTCAAAATGATCAATATTATATTATTATTTTTTATTGTAATATCTCACAAGTAGATTGAAAATTATCTTGATGTGAAAAATATATTTATTCATAGTAATCTTAAGGAGTTGGTATTTATAAAGTAACCACATAATTTTATTATTTATGTGAACATAATATTAAGTATAAATTATGGCCTAAAATATTCTACTAAGTTGTAATTTAGCAAATTCTCTTTAGTATTTATCAAAATTTCCCTTAAGAAATGCAAATCAATTTGTTCTTATCTTTTTTGATCTAGGTGGACAATATATAATACTAGTAGTGTACATTAATAATATTCCAATTAAAATTATTTCTATATATTAAGTTTCAAATGAAAAATTTATGATATCTTATATATTTTTTAGAAGATAAAATCGGATACTCAAAAGGTATGATAATTTTTTCTCAAAAAAAATAGATTTTAGATATTTTTTTCTAATCTTTGTATGATATAATATACACTTATTGACTCGACACTTCATTTAAGTATAAACCTATCTATATGTATCAGTTGCTTTTCTGATTTAGTAGATATAAGAGAATCATAGAAAACTAAACTATTTTATAGTGACCAAATCAAATATTATCAACACTATTAGTAATTAGTATAATTATAGAATAAAAGTATATTTAAATTCTAGTTGGGCTCTCTGCTTTAATAATTATAAAAAAAAATCTATTATAAATAGTATACTTCCTTAAAAAATCTCATCACCTAAAAAAAAAGAAGTTGAATATTATTTTTAGAATTAATATAGAGCTAGAGTTTAGAGTTATGGTGTCGATTATTTGTGAACTCTGGTATAGTAGTCACTTCTTGAAAGAAATTTACCTACTAATTTGAAAACTATAAATATTTTATTCATACTAACTAAATAGCTATGCATATTGTTGTTACCCTAATTTTTCATAAAAAGACAAAATATATTATGTTTCATTATCACTACATCAGAAAGAAGATTCAATATGATTCAATAAGCACTGCCTACATATCTACCTGCTAGTAAATTATAAATATCTTCATGAAAGATCTCAAATAATCACAAGTTTCTTTCCTCTATTTCAAGCTCGGTGTTTGTAACATATACGCACCATCTTGAAGTAGATGTGTCAAATGGGCCGGGCCTGCACGGCACGGCCCGGCCCATTTTTTTTTGGGCACATTCGTGCTACCGTGCCGAGCTTAAAAATTGCCGAGCCCGGCACGGGCCGTGCCTTGCCTGGCCCGCTCGGGCTTTCCTGTCCAAGCGGTTCGGTATACGGGAAGACCGCGGGTCGGGTCGAATCAGACCCGACCCGCGGTCTTTTTATGCGGGAGGGGCTTCCTGGGGTCGGGCTCACGGGACTGACCCGTGCCGGGGTGTCGTGCCGAACTGTGTTGGGTCAGGCACGACAAGGCTCAGGCCGGGCACGGCACGGCACGCGCCTAACCCGGGCACGGCACGGGCCCGGGCACGGAATTTTTCCGTGCCGGGCCGGCCCAGGCACAGCTGAACCGTGCTGTGCCTCATGACCAGAATCAGGAAGCCTAAATCACCATGTCTAAAGATAACAAACTAATAACAAAATTATTAAGAAATTCAAAAATATAACATACATTTAACAAAGCAATTGTTGTAGTGTTTTTAGGCTATTTTCTTTTTTTATATTGTTTATGGGAGCACCTAAACCAGGTCTTCAGTTTATGTTCTGAGAGTTTATCTATTTTTTTTTTTTGGTGTATTATCTCATCATGGTATCAGAGCAGAGGCGCTCAAACCCTAAAAGCATGTGTATGTGAAAGTAGTAATGCACAATGGGCATACACAGTGGGAATGAGTGCATACAGTGACATTGGCACATTTGGAGTAACAAAATCAACCTACTATTGGTGAATAGTATCCAATATGGTGAATAGTATTAGAGTGAATAAAAAGTGTGGAAAGTGTGGTGGCGTGCATTGAACAGTATCCATAGTGTGCAATTTGAAACAAAAGTGTGAATGTGTGTGGAGAATTGTGCAAGTGCTGTGCTGTGCATAAAAAAAAAATGTACAATATATTTTGTGCCAAAGGAGAAAATTAAAATCTTGGTGCATAAAAAAATGTGCATAAAATTAAAATCTCTCAAACTACACAAATATATAATGTAGTTTTTCAACTTGTGTGAATGAGACTAAAGAAGCCTAAGGGATCGGAGTAGATCACCTCTCATTATACTAGAGGTGTTAACCAGGCCGGGCCAGCCCAGCACGAGGCACGGCACGGTTCAGCCATGCCCAGGTTAGGCACGAGCCATGTCGTGCCTTGCCTGGCCCGTGCCGTGCAGTGCCTGACCCGGTACGGTTCGGCCCGCGGAACGGCACACCGGCACGGGTTTGTCCCATGCCGGGTGTCCTGTGAGCCCGACCCCACGATGGCCCCTCCCGCAAAAAAGACCGCGGGTCGGGTCTGATTCGACCCGACCCGCGGTCCCCCCGAATCCCGAACCGTACGGACATGCAAGCCCGAGCAGGCCAGGCAAGGCACGGCACGGCTATTTTAAACCGTGCCGTGCCTGGCCCGGCCCGTCCCGTTTGACACCTCTACATTATACTCATTTCACAAAACAAATTTATGCAATTTCAAATGATATTCCTAGCAGAGATAGATATGACTAAAAGAGTAAAACATATGTAATAGTTTCATGCCATTATGTTTTTGAACTCCAAAACAAAGATCTATCATCGAGCAGTTCAATATATATGGGAAAGACAAAAACCCACATGAGAGACATCTCATACTATACTACATATCTTAGAGGTAGAGAAAGTATCAGTAATAATATAAGTAGAGACATTTAAAGGTCCTCGTAAAATCCACTCATCATTATCCTTACTAGAATGGAATACAACAAAAAAATTCTCTATACAACAATAGATTCTTCTCATCATCCAAATATTATAGCTCGCGTAGCTCGTCTTTCCACTTCATACTTTTGGGTTATTGACTCGTGAGTTAATAATCACATCACAGATAGTCAATCTTTGTTTTTTATTTTTTCTATTTGTTCTAATGGATATTGCAATGGCTAAGGACAAATTGCTTGCACTATTTGATTATAATAATATTCAATTTGATATTTTCTCTTTCATGTGTGATTTTTGTTCCGAGATATTTAAATAGTTTTTTTCTATAAGTTATATTTCTAGACAATTCAACTAAATTTAAAAAAAAAAAGATTTTCTTTATGATTAAACATGATAGATTATATGTTCTTACTTATATGATTAGATGTCTCACTAAGTGCTTGAATGTTAATCTATTACTTATTTATTCCACTGTATTCAAAGGCATTTTCCAGGCACGCCTTGATGCGCGCCTCAGGGCGAGGCGGGGGAAAAACGCGTTGAGGCGTTGGAAGAAAAGCGTAACACATGAAATGGATAACTAAACTCGAACACTGTATTCAAAGGCGTTTTCCAGGCGCGCCTTGATGCGCGCCTCAGGGCGAGGCGGGGGAAAAATGCGTTGAGGCGTCAGAAGAAAAGCATAACACATGAAATGGATAACTAAACCCAAAACCCTACCTCAAGCAGCGACCCATTTCTCAGTCGACAGTCGACGACGACACTGGTCCAGTTTGAATCGATCGACCTTTGCGACGTCGACCCCCCCCCTGCAAATCCCGATTCCTCCCCCCCTCGGCGACCTCCCGATCCCCCCCCTTCGAAATCCCGATTCCACCCCCCCCCCCCCTCGAAATTTTATGTTATTTTATATTATTTTATTTTATATTATTTTAAAATATTAATTAATTATATATTGTGATGTTCAAAAAGCTTACGCCTCGAGGCTTACGCCTTGCCTCACAAATACAAAAACGCCTTGCCTTACGCTTTCGCCTTTTAAAACTTTGAACCCGAAACCCTACCTCAAGCGGCGACCCATTTCTCAGTCGACAGTCGACGACGACACTGGTCCAGTTTGAATCGATCAACCTTTGCGACGTCGACCCCCCCCCCCTTGCAAATCCCGATTCCTCCCCCCCTCGGCAACCTCCCGATCCCCCTCCTTCGAAATCCCGATCCCCCCCCCCCCCTTCGAAATCCCGATTCCACCCCCCCCCCCCTCGAAATTTTATGTTATTTTATTTATGTTATTTTATATTATTTTATTTTATATATTTTAAAATATTAATTAATTATATATTGTGATGTTCAAAAAGCTTACGCCTCAACACCTCGAGGCTTACGCCTCGCCTCACAAATACAAAAACGTCTTGCCTTACGCTTTCGCCTTTTAAAACTTTGATTTATTCTCGACTTGGTCACTCATCTCTTACTAAATTGAGATTTTAGATCTTAGTATTAGAAATATCTATACCCTAAATTATGTGATCTATCATTTTTGAAAGCACATTATGGATTTACATCATGCTCATCAAACTTTTATAAGTAAAGACTTATTCAATTTGTATACGCATATGTATAAGAATGTAGTTGAGTTTAAACTCGAGATGGATTGAGATATTTTATTATCTTCAATAATAATTATATGCATTTCATATAGTTATCATTTTTTCATATCAAATCATAATTTTTTTTATTTTCAATTATTTCACAAAAGAATATAATAATTTAAAAATATATATATAATTATCAGAAAAATAAATGTCTCAGCGCATATGACCGATAGTATTATTTACTATATTAATCATAAAATTATACATCATACATCTTGTACTAAGACACGTACAAAATTGAATTGCTAAAAAAAAAAAAGAATAAGAACTTGGTTGAGACAGTTGAGATACTTTTATATGATATAAGTGTTACTATATATTTTTAAAAAATATGATTCTAACTACAATTTATCTCATGAATCAAATATTTTCTCTATTTTATATTATTGTGTGTCTTTTCAAATCTTACATGCTATAAAAAAATTATTTAAAATAACTCAAATTTTGAGAAAACTTGCTTTGTTCATGAATTCTATGTAGAATATGATAAAATAACAACTAGGACAATAAAAAATATCTTTCTTGATTACTCAAATACTCAAAAAGATATAAATATTATTTTGACTGTGAAAGATAAAACACTAGTGAGTAGTACTGATATTTTTTTGAGATAAACTCGTTATTTGAAGAGTCTGATCAAGATAACAATTTTGAGAATACATTTGAATCTCTTACTCTTCCTTATATTTGAAATTCATGTGAGTCTCCGAATAAGAACATAGAGACTTGACTATTCAAGACTTTAAGTTTACTCTAGAAGAATATATTATATGCAATCTATTCAAAATGAAAATTCTCCTCAAAAATCATATAATCTTGGAGCCGATTCATTAGATCTTAATCTTTCAATTATTCTCAAGAAAAAAAAAAGTTGTACTCAATACTTAATTTTGTAGGTATTATCATTCTTGCATCTTCTTCCTTTCTTTACCTCTTTTATCATTTCTTTTGATGGTACAAATATATTCAAGTCTCCTTCTGAGTCATTATCCCATTCAAAATTAGAATCCTAATAAAAGATATAAATTTCATTCGTGCTAATAAGACTTTAAAACTAAAATATTGACTTTCAAGAAAGTTTGTTATCAATTACAAGTTCCCATCCACAATAAAAAAATATCTAGATATAAAGATGAATTGTCTGGAAGAAATAGTTATTGAAAGAGGATTTACATATAGGATTAGATTAGATTATTAGTATATTTTTTTATAGTGGCCAAAATGATCCCGTTATAAGAACTTATAGCACTAATAATTTCTTACAAATGAATAATATATCATTTAAACATAAAGAATATTTTTTTGATGATTTTGAGAATAAAATTTATATGGAGCAGCTATTTGGCTTTCGAACAATGACATAGCAGTTAGATGAACAATTAAATCTAGTTTGCAAGTTATAAAAGATAGTGTATAACTTAAAGCAATCCCAAATAACTTGGTTTGCAAGATTTTCAATCACAGCCACTTCATTTAATTTGTAGAAATGTGTTCGATAGTATACTTATTCGTAAGATGAAAAATTAATAATCATTCAAATCAATAAGTATCTTTGGTCATAATTTAAACAAAAAAAAATTATGAAACTCAAATATTTTCTGAAAATAGATGTGACTTATGTAATGAGAAATATTATGTTAACATAAAAAAATAGTTAATATGCTCACAAAGATTTGTCTATTAGGTTACACTTTGATGAATACTCCTAATTAGTTAAGTACTAATCTTTTGTCTACTATAGGCCTTCTAACTGTCTCAGCTATATACAAAAAAAAATCATAAACAAGATTTAGAAGTGTCAAACAAGTTGGGACGAGCCGAGCCATTTTTTTTGAGGCCAACCAGGCCGGCATGTCATGCATGGAAGTCTGGCACTACAAGATTCCTTGAAGGGTAGGCCCAGTATGGCCCGTGGCTCAAAATCTATCCGTGTTCAAGCCAGTTCAAACCTTTTTAACAAAAATTAGGTTTCAAACATCACGCCACCATCGCTCATCGAGCGTGCCGAGCCATCACCCGCTGAGCTTCGTCCCCCCAGCAGGCATCACTCGATGCGTGGACACTCGTATCGTGCCCAAGTGACAGGCACCCGGGCCGTGCCTGGCACGGCACGCAGACCGAATACCCTTGGCATGGCACGGCATGATTCATGCCGAGGGTCCGCCCGGCACGGGCCAGAGCCTGGTACTATAGCATGTCATGCCGAGCTTCAAGACGGGCCCGACTGCCCGTTCTATTTGACACATTTAACAAGATTAATTATATGATTATCATCAGATCATATATAATTTACGCAATCAATATATTATGCATGTGAATAAATCTGTCTTAGTATTTCTTTTGAGTATTTCCAATTAGATAGTTTTTGAGATTCAGCTAGACATCAACTTGGATAAAAAAAATTTAGTACAAGATATTATATTTTCCTATGATACAATCTTATTTACTGAAAAAACATATATAATAATCTCAAGATTTAGTACAATGATAAGATTTATAACAATGATAACAATTACTTGCAATATAATTTAAATCGGATATTTTATTTAAGAGATCATGTACCCATTAGCTTGTGGTATTACTCTTTGTTATGATAATTTGATAGAAAAACATATAACCACATATCTAATATTCCACAAGCTGATACAACACATAAATGTTGATTTTTTTTTCTCACTAAAAAGATTAAGCATGAAACCATTGTTATACCTAATTTCCTTATCATAGACTAATCAATAAATATATTTACGAAGATCTTAAAAAAATATATACACACGAGGATGTAATAGCATCTTCCATTTATTTTTATTTTTATTTTTTTGTTTCTAATTGAATCATCCAACCTGTGAGTTGTCCATGTACCGTTTTATGTATATATATAACTTTATTTTTTTGTTTGTTGATTGGGAGTTATATATTATTATTATTTATTATTGTTTCATTTTTTTTGGAGCATTATTTCATAAGTAATAATACTGACATTGATTATATAATATCTAATAATCTAAAATTTTGTGCCAATGACTTATAACATCAAACTCTAAACTCAAATAATACAAAAAAAAAGTAGTAGATATCCTTTTTTTTGTCTCGCCTCTCACTTTCATTATACATCAGTATAAACAAAATAATAAAATATTATACTTATTATATATATATATATATATATATATATATATATATATATATATATTATTGACTATCAAATTAATTATGTTAAAAAATAAAAAAACAAGGAGAAAAATCTAAAGATGTAGCATACATTATTCTTTCTTTCTTTCTTCTCTCCACATATATGCGTGGAGAGAAGAAAGAATAATTTATGCTACATCTTTAGATTTGTCTCCTTATTTTTTATTTTTTAACGTAATTAATTTGATAGCCAATAATAAAAATAATTTTGAAAATAAGATTGAACTACTTTAAATAAAGAAGAAAAGTTGATAAAATTTTATTTTATAAAATATCTTCACATTATTCTGAAATGCTTTTAGAAGAAAAATTCTAGCAAAAAAAAAAAAAAAAACCTAGAATATTGTGCATCATATTTTTCAAAAGACAAGCAAGACACGACTGGGAAAAAGCCAACTTCACCTCAAGCACATGAAAGACACTCCTTGTCAATGGTCGCGCCTAAGTCCATGCAAGGCACCACCTATCACGGTATGGGCACATGTGATATGTTTGCAATGGCACGAGCATAAAAAGTCAAGTATGTTGTGTACCGGTTTGGGTCTCGGGAAGAACTTGTTTAATGAACATGGTGAAATGCGAACTGAATGATTTACATTATTGAATGATTCAACATAGAATTATAGGGTAGATATTTGACAGTTGATTGTAGAATAGTTTTGCGCACCTGTCGTAGCCGAGTTAAGAGATCAAATATGTGTGCATAGTTATTCATTAAAGTTCCAGCATTCACATATCTACAAAAGTAAACATCAAAATTCATGTGACTAGCGAATAAAATATTACACATCAAAATACGAGGAAAATCAAATTTGATAAAAATATATATATATATATAAATTATGGAAAAGCACGGGAATTAACAAGAGTCGTCATAATGGCAAAGAAAAAAACCTCATTTAAAAGATAATCTACCAGTAGGATGTAATGAACCCACATCCATTTAAGATTTAACTAATTCTAGATCTTATATTAACCCATAAATGAATATATTTCTAGATATTGAGTTAATTAATGATTTGCTACTATGTTCCTTTATTTGTTGGAGATCATGACTTGATATGATAGCAATAATATTCATTCACTGATAGTAGATCTCAAATTTGAAACTCATCAAACATAGCCTCTCCGAATTTCAAGTATAAGACTATCGAGATATTAATATCACTCAAACTTCTTCATGTTAAAGAGAGAGACTTATGTATTAGGCACTATCTCTCCATATGTGTGTGTGTGTGTGTGTATATATATATATACACACATACACACTATGTGTGTGTTCATTCATGAGTGTGTGTGTGGGTGTGCACGCATGAGAGGAAGCAAGCAAGCATGTGTGTGTGTGTGTGTGTTGAAATTATGCATCGCATCGTATAATTAAAATTTGGTAAAGTCTCATTTATGCCATGTTGACAACTAACATACACCATAATGCGTCAAACTTAACCCACATAATGAATCAAGAAAACTAACAAAAACATATCTCATAATCATACAAAAGTTGAAAACATGTTTAATCTAATAAACATCAATTTTATATAATTATAAATTTTTTGAACAAAATTATCCCAGACTTAGGAAAGGAAAGAATAAATATATAATGTATTAAACTTTATCACACTAAAATCAATTATGTATATCATTATAAAATAAGAGTTTCATAATCATATCAACTAGATATCAACTCATAATATAGGATATATCAAGTAATGCTCATGACAAAAAGTAAAGAAAAAACTAGTATAAAACTCAAATACATTAACACTTTCAATTATATTAATACTATCTTCAGATTATTTTCTTTATTTGGGTCGACATGTCGAGGGTCGACATGTTAATACTATCTTCAGATTATATTAATACTATCTTCAGTATAAAACTCTAAAATCAATTTGGCCCCATGGCACGACACGGTTTAACAATGTCAGGCAATGCATGACACAATTCAAAACCATACCAAAACATGTCGAGGGTCGACCCATAACATGCCTCAGGCCATGCCGGGCCAAATTTCTACCCATATATATTTAATAAAAATTAAAAAAATAAATAATATTTTAATATAAACAAATTCTATAAATATAAAATTATAATTTTTAATTTTCAACATATTAATTTTTTCTTCTTTCATCACTCTTCTTTCTCTCTCTCTCTTCTTTTTCTGTACTATGTGCTCTATTTTATTGTTTGTTTTTGGCACTGAGCTAGTAAATTTAGAAAAATATAAAAAAAAAATAGATTTTGAATACAGACTACTCAAATAAATTTACATGTGTATAATACATATTTATTTTTATTTATTAATTTGAAACTATGTAACATATTGATTTTTATAAGTAAAAAATATAAAAAAATTAAAATTATTAAAATTTTAAAAATTAGAAATATAAATAACATAAAATAATAATAAATAATAATTTTAATGATAATAACTTTAAGATACATATAGATAATAATAACAATCTAACCAAAATATCCAAGGCTAAAACTATAAAACTATATTTTCTCCAAAGATCTCGACACATAACATATTTACACAAAAAACATAAAACTATGTAAATTTCAATAGTATACACTTATTTTAACATAATAAAAAATAAAAAATCAAATAATATTAAAAATAACAAGCAAAGCATATATATTATAAAAAAATATATGCATGTATGAGCACATGTGACACTAATTATCTAAAGAGATATGTCAATCAAAATACTAAGAAATACAATATATTAAATTTCAGATAAACCTAACAAAATAGCAAAATTTTTAAAAATTGATCAAATTCAACTTCATTAACTTTGGGAGTGAATGCATGGCAAAATTGAATAAGATCATGTATCTTTCGATTAGATTTTAAAAAATCATAATATTATTAATATTATGCAAACTTACTTCCAATAAATTTATCATAAATTTCCTAAGTCCACTTGTAAAAATATGATAATAAAATATTATAAATTAGAAAAATAATTTATAATTAATACATTTAAAAAATATAATAAAGTAGTATCTATAATATCTAATATATTAACTAGTCATAATAATATATCATTCATAACCCTCACCACTCACTATGAAAATTCAAAATAAAAACTTAATAAAAAAATTTTAGAATTTTTTGAGATTATCAACCTTCATAATGATCTTATCATATATAAAAGTATGATTAAAATATTTAGAGAACATGATATTTATAATAAAATTTTTAATATTACATTTGATAATATTTCAAATAATGAAGTCGTCATTAGTATATTTGTTAGAACTATTAAAGACAATTAGTTATATAAATATTTTTTATGTTAAATATATGTATCACATAATTATTCTAATAGCACAATCAAAAATAAAAATTATTTCTACATATTAGAAAAAATAATAAATTTACAAAAAAGTTTGTCAACAAAATCTAAAAAAAGAATTCTCAACACATATGAGATACAATTAGATATATATCAATCTAATATTAGAGTCATATGTTTACTACCAACATGTAATATCCGGCTAAATCAATAATAAAAATGACTAACATATTATTCTATCATATCATATAATAATAATAATTTAAATATTTTGAGTTATATTTTTTAATACTTAGAAATCATACACATCCACATATATTGTATTATCTAAGATGACATATGATCTATTGACTCATCTAGTCTTGGTGTCTAACATAATATCAAAATCTACTTTTTTTTGCTAGCCAATATTATTTTAATTAAAATATCCAAACTATGATCAGATATCATAAAGATACTTGAATGCTTGAAAGATTAGAAAATTTTAAGATTAGACATTCGAAATAAAATAAAAAATCATTATCATATGATGACTCATTGAACATCAAAAATATTGAGCTATCCACTAATACTACCTTTAAAATCATACATAACAATGATCTGCACTCGTACTATTATATTACAGACACGAATTGATAGCTCATGTGATAGTAGTTGGTGATACATATTTTATTTATTTTTACTTCATCTTATATCATGTATCATATTTTGGATTGTATTTTTTTTATATAATAATTTAATTTTTAAGTTAAGCCAAATGTCAAACAATTTTTTTAATTATTCATTTAATTTTAATTCATTTAAATTTCTAATACAATATAATTAAATTATATTATTTTAATATGTAAATATAATATTTCTAATAAATAAAAAATTAAAATTTTAATAAAATTTTATCTAGAAAAGATGGCCTATAACCAGCATGACCCAACATGCCCCGACATAGAGGTCCCCAGTTGTGGGCCAAATAGGTAATGTCAAGCCATGCATCTGGGATCTCGTATTATGCTTTACAAAGCACAAAGACCTAACTGGGCTATAAAAATTGGACTATCCCACCACGATATGATCCATTTGACACCTCTATTTCACCATCAATCATGATAACATCATGATCACACAAATAAATAAAAATAAAATAAAATTATTAATTATGACATGAATGTTACATCTAAAATCAGACATAGAAACTAAACGAGTAACTATGACATAAGTGATTTCAAGCTTAAGAAGATTTTATTGAAGATTTATAGAGGAGTCTCATATATACCTCTCTGGTGTGTTGTAGAGTAGGTGACATTGGTAATGACTCATAGTGAAAACAATAGGTAATTGATTTGTCTGCATAAGCTAAAAAGAATAATGACATGTTTTTCAAAAAAAGAAGTTAAGAATTATATCTAGTATATCACATGGCCTTGCATTAAAAATACTAGAGGGTAGATATAGTAGCTCTCCCTCTTACATGAATGAAGAATTAAAAAAATTCGAAGATTAACATTCAAGATAAGATGCAAGAGATGATGACAAATAATGATTCATGGGACATGAAGATCAAAGATATTGAGAACACTAACAACATATTCAGATGCATTCATGATAATGATGATGATTTACATCTTCATCCATAATACTATACCATAAACACTAATTGATTAATAATAATTTTTGATTCATGTGATACTTATATTATATGCTATAGCACTAATGTTTGTTTAATTTTGTTGTTTTATTTTCTGTTTTAATTTATATAATTATTTATTGATGTAACATGCATGTAGTATGTATTGTATAGAATATTATATTCAATTGCTTTTGGCAATTTTTATTATTTTAAATTTTGATACTTCTTTATTTGATTGATACATTAATTTTTAAATTTAAATAAAATTAAATAATCCTAATTCATAAATCATATTAGAGCAAAAGAAAACTAGTTCATGCTGGCTCAAACCGACTGACCCACTTCAGACCTAACATAACCATGTGCAATGTGGGCCAACCATGCTATGCTAGGTTGGCCGACTAGTTCCCATGTTAGGTCGTGTCCAACACGATCACGCCACACTCAAACGAGTAATGCTAGCACGGCACGGCCCATTTGCCACCTCTAATAAAAGATCATGAAAAGCATAAGATTAATTTTCATTCCTATAAATTGGGTATCTTAGATATTTATGCACCAATTTGAGGGAATACTTCAATTTTCTTTTGTGTATGCATTTGTTTTATTTTTTTTTTATTTTTGGCTTATTAACGAGAGCATCTAATATGTGAGTTGCTCCAATTTAAACCCAAACTATATATTTTCATTATACATTAAAGATTTCTATTGAGTTTTATTATGCCTCTCATTAATGGCTTAAGTTTCTACTACTTTTAACTTTTTTGATAATCATTATCACTAAAAAAATTATCAAAATCATCATATGAAAAAGCCTTTTCACCCATTGCAAACCTCATTCAAAATAAAAGATCAATGTTGGCAATTATGTTGGTGACCTTGGTAATTACCCTAAGTTGAGACTGAACACCCGTAGTAATCAATGTTCACCCTAATAATTTCTAATGCAAAAAAAAATTAATATAGTAATCAACATTTATCAAAATAATTTCCAAAAACATTTCTTCATGATGATAATTCCAAAAAAATAATTTGATGCTAAATATAGAAGAAAATATCATCAAGCAAATATATTATCATTATCAATTATACAAAGAAAAATTAATATTATGTCATATTAATAAACAAGCATAAATTTCAACTCAAAGTAATTTGTCAATAATAACGAAAGTACTCAATACACAATACCTTCACTTTAGTGTGGGATCTAGGTGAAACTAATATCTAAACAATCTTATCCCTAAAAATCAAAAAGACTAAATCTAATGAGTCAGACCCGAAATTTATAATCTTTGGATGGAGACACTTGTTATTACACTAATATATTAACTTCAACAAATGTATACAACACGAGGACTTCTCAGGTAATTTGTTACCATATATTATTCTCATAAGTACATTTAACTTTAATATTTTTATGAAATTTATTATATTAATATTTATGTAATCATAAACATAAGTTATCAATAAGAGATATCTAAAATAATTCATCCAACAATAATAAATATGAATAACAATAGAGAAACACAATCATTTATTATGTTTCCTATAAAATATGAATAACTAGATATAAATACAATAGAGAAACACAACCATATATTATGTTTCATATAAACACAATCATTTATTATTTAATACACTATAACCAATAAATATGAATAACAAAAAAAATAAAGATTTTACTCCAAATTATTTTCAATTTTTGTCATGTAAGCCTCTATTAGGATACAATGGAACTACAAAAAAAAGTAAAAAAAAAAAAAGCTAAGTTCATAAATCAATATTTATCAAGAAAAAAAATCAATGATAATATATCCATATTTATCATAAAAAGCATATCAGATACTATTAGATATAATTAAATTATCATCGAAATATAGCACAAAAACAATTGTATTATATTTAACTCATCAAACATATTTAAAAGTTATTGAATTTTTTTATGATAAGCAACATATTATGAAAATAATATGTTGCTTATCATAAAAAATATCAATGTGAATCAACATATTATCAAAAATATGTTGAATATTATTGAACAAATTAAACTATATTTTGATTATGCAACGTCAACCATATTCAATTCATTGACCAAATGTAAAAGGTATTGTGTTTGTCAAAAATCATCAAGCAATATTAAATTATTATTATAATTTGTAAAAAAAAACAATAAATATTAAAAAACATACCACAAAAATCAAGTATATAATATTAAAACATAACATAGTATCAAAATTTAACAAAATAAATAATCAAAATATATCAAATTACCATTGAATTATCAAGAATATCATTAAATTTTATCAAATTAATTATTATCATGATTTCTTTAATTATTCCTTGAGTACTAAAAATCAATCAAGTATTAAATTTTTCATACAAATAACATCATCAAACTATATTAAAAAAAAAATTGAGTTTATTCAACACAATTTTAGTATAGAAATACACTGTGTTGATTCAATAATATACTAGAACAAAGTTTTGCTTTTGCAAGAGAGAAAGCATCTTGTAGTAAAAAAAAAACAAAAGGAATTTCTAGCAAACTGAATGGGATGTTTTTAAATTTGATCAAAATGAAACATTTCAAAATCAGAAGTATTCTTTTCGAAATAAAAATCACAAAAAATAAAGCAAAATTTATTTCATAGTTCAACAACTTTAGTCAATAAAATTTTTATTTTTTTTTTAACAAATATTGAATTTTGCCCATGTGAGAATTTCTTTTAGAGTATCATAGTGCATATCCCTATTATGTTACGTAACATAACAGAGAATTATATGTTATATTGTAGAGAGCAAAGAGACTTACGTGTTAAATTGTGCGTGACTCTCACTGTACAATGATTTATAGTAATCTTCTTCTTTAGCATCCAAGCTATCTCGCCTTAGAGTAATCTAAAAAAAGACAATGTGGCCAATGACAGAGCAAGCTACAACACTAATTCACATGGGTACTTTCAAAGGCCGAAACTTACTATTCTTGGAGGGAGAGCAAGATCTGCGGCCCTGCCACTTTTGGTGCGTCGCAGCACAGTGCTGTTCAAAACCTTGTACTTGAGCAATATCATTGCTCTTTTTCCAAGGTTGAGATTTCCATAAAATTGCATTGGTTTAGCAATGTACTAAAAGAAAAAAGTATATAAATTAAACAATAATTGATGTAACAAGAAAACAAGCAAAAAAATGTATTAGCACAGCCAACCTTATTCCACCAACAAAAATGTCTGACAGAACCATGAACACAAGTTGAACAACCAGTATATGACCTACCAATCAAAATATACAGTTTATAAATCTCCAGAAATTGACAAATACTGTCTCTGGAATACAAATAGCTGAAAAAAAAACATATTTTGTCTAAGAACACAATAACACTGCTGCCAGCTTAAAGGTGTCTTGGCTAGAGCAAAGAATGCTAGTGGTGTAGTGTGCAAATTTGAAATCACATGTCCCTTTCCATGTGTGTGCTTAAGAGAGGCATTACTAAGAAGCTCTAATATATTTATACCCACATATTGCACAAAGTACATGCCCCAAATTGCATTACTAAAACAATGTAATTTGATTTTGTTAAAACTCAAGCCAAAAACAACAACCAAATTGCTCCAATTCAATTAGGATTAGAGTTTTCGCTAACAAGGTGAAAAGCAAGAGAGAGAGGAAAAGCTGAAAAATAATAAATTTTATTAAAAAATAAAAAATTATCTTTAAATACAACATAAATCACATATATAGTATCAGACAACTCATATCTCGGGTACTCCCAAGAAATTTTACTCAAAAGAAAATAATATTAACATTCATTAATACTCTACCAGACTCTAGTAAGTAATATGTATATCATTTTTTAGATAGTAAAGTAGCAAAGAAAAACATATTTTATATCTTGGAGAAAAATTATAAAAAAAAATAAATACTCTAAAATTTATTAAAAAAGAATAGAAGATATATGATTAATGAGATAGTTTGTAGTTAAAATTATATCTTGTTAAAAATATTTCAAAACACTTATATCAAGGAAAAACATCCAAGGCATCTTAACAAAATATTTATTAATATTTTTATAACCTAATTCTAAGGAAATGGGCTAGCATATATGGTATCTTGTGATCAATATAGTAGATACTAAAGTTATTTTATATTTATCCTAATGCATAACTCTTAATAATTTTTAAAAGTTTTAGTAATTTATTTTTTATTTTTATTTATAAAATATCTAATATATATATATATCAAGTAAAATACATACAAATATCAATAATATGATAAAGTAATTATATTTATCTTGGGTCTCATCTTTACTAGTTACTAGAGTTTGAGTGTATCTAATCAAATGTGCCCTTACACAAATATATATGATATAATAGGAAGTCATAGTATAATTTCCTAACTGATATGTCTCATAATCTAGTATACATATATTTTTAATACTATGATTCAGTATTCTTAGTTTGATAAATGATAGAAGACTTAGTCAACAATAAAAACATTATGGATCAACAATACTCATTTTTAGTAAAATATATTATAATTGAAGTAAGAAGATGGCATCATGCTCAATTTCAAAAAAAATATTCATCAAAATCTTTTATTATTACAAATAAATATCAATGAAAGAAAAAAAATCCAAATTAAGTTGCCTAAAAATATAACTCAAAAAAATAATAATTAGGCAACCAAAAACAAATAAAACACAAAAAAAACAAAGAAACAAGTTAAATATTATTATAACCAAAGATTTTATTTGAAGAAACAAGTTAAAATCTTTTATTATTATCATTGGTTATTATAACATTCAACAAATAATAGAAAAAAGAAGTGAAAAGTAAGCAACTACATGTAATATAATTGTTGGCACTTGGATTGATAACTCATAAGTCTAAAATAAAAAAATAAGTCACAAAGCTTGTAATATTTGAAGATTAAAAAATATTTGTTATTGTATCAATCGCTAAAAAAATTATATATTCATCTCAAATAAAAATCATAGATTAAGAAATCTATGATGGCCCCTAAATGACTCTGATATTTGAATTATCCCCCTAAATAATCTATAGTGTTCTTCGTCTCGTCTCTGAAAATAACTTTCAGCAATTTTCTTTAGTGTGGCTCATCCTCCAACAATGTATGCATTGAACTAGGGTTCTCCTACTTTATATCTTCTATAATTAGTACTCTATCAACTATCAACACCTATTGAAAGAGGTGTCTTTCCAATAGATCTCAATCTATCTAAAATATACTAAACTGACAAATAATATAACTTAAGGCTAGTGGGAAACTCCCAATAGGCAATAACTCAGGACCTAAACGTAGATTTTTGAGAAAATATCTGACAATGAGTAGAGAAATATCATGTCAAGAATTTATTCATTTATCTCACTCTCTCAAAACATTATCTTACCTAGCATAATTACCAAAAATTACATACCAAACTAAGTAAAATAATTAAAGTAAGTCATGACTTACTTGAGCTCTCTTAAAGGTGTCAAACAGATCGGGCTGCCGAGACACAACTCATGACCCGGCCCAGTGCATTAGTGCCTAGCCTAGTACGACACAGTCCAGAACTATGTCTCGGTCCGAGCTGGGCCGCCCATGACATGATTCGTGTCGTGCTAGGCCAGCATGAACCATGCCTCATGCATGGCCAAGCATGATCCATGTGCCTATCATGATGGCACAATTATGCCCAGGCGGTCAAATTTAAAAAAAAAATTCAACCACCCCATCAAGAAACAATCTATTTTTTTAAACAATCGAACACACGACCAATTGTAATTAATTTGACCATAAGCCAACCACCCATCGGCCATCACAATCGTGCACTTGGCCAAGTCACTGTCGAGTAACATAAAAAATGTACAACCCGTGCATCTTCAAATTTTGGCACGGACAGGGCACAATAGTGCACTAGGCCGTGCCCACCATGCCGTGCTGGGTCAGTGGACCATGTCATCGTGCCGTGCAGGCAAGACACGTCCCATTTGATACCTCTAGGCACTCATCACTCTCTTTGAATTAACCAAATAACATAACTTTAGGCCAGCAAGAAACACCAAATAGACGATAACTCAGTACATAGTTGTGGATTTTTGGTAAATTATCTAGGAATGGGGAGAGAAACATCATGCCAAATTCATTTTATTTATCTCATTCTCTCGAATGCATCTATTCCATCGAGCATAGTTGCCAAAAACTACGTAGCAAACTGAGTGGAGTGAGTAAAGTGAATCATGACCTACTTAGGCTCCCTTCACTCTCTCTGAATTAACTAATAATATAACTTGGACTAATAGAAAATAGAGGTGTTAAACAAGCCATGTCAGACACGGCACAATAAAATTCTCGTGTCGTGCCTGCCATGGCACGACCATGCCAGACCATGCCAAATGGTGGTTACGAAACATGTTGTGTAAAAACACAATGGGTGGCCAACTTGAGTGGCCGGCCAATTCCAATCAGTCACATAAGCAACATTCAACTTACGCAGCTGATTGTTTTAAAAATATTAGACCACCCAGTTGTGCAATCACTTGTGCTGGTTTATTGTGCCACCGAACCAAACACACGGGTCATACCTAACCCAGCACGGGGCTCGACTCATGCAGGCCCAACACAAAATGAACTGTGCCATGAGGTGGCTCAACCTAGCATGAGGCACAATTCTAGACCGTGTTGGGCCACGACAATGCATGGGCCATCTGGCCCATTTGACACCTCTAGTGGGAAACTCTCGATAGGCAATAACTTAAGACCTAGTAGTGGATTTTTGAGAAACAATTTGGTAGTAAGTAGAAAAGCATCAAGTTAAGAAGTCATTACATTTATTTCTATCGAATGCATTGATCCCACATAGCATAGCACCAAAAACTACATAGCAAGCTAAGCAATTTGGTTAAAATTAGCCATGACCAACTCAAGTTCCCTTCACTCATCCGATCTCAATCTCATTTGTAGTGAAACTAAGGCATATATCTATGATGTCCATGATAAAATAGTAATGTTACTAACATAGAATCTTGCATATCATATAAAATGATATTATTAAAAACAACTCTAACCCAATAAATTATCATTTAGCAATCAATAGACGAGAATTAATCTATAATAAGACTTTCTTCATCATGCGGATTTATCACCTAACTAAAGAATCATGTGTAAACTCTTCTATGTCCGAGCCTTTATAAAGTAATCATCAGAATCTTGAATTCCTCCAAATATGAATAAACATACGACACATCATGGAACAAACCAAATAATCACACCTTACTACACGCATTGCATTTATTCGGCCCACTTGCACACTCACTACACCCATGGTGCAGCTTCATTACTCCCATGGTACACCCTTACTAGACCCACAGTGCACCACCATTGCTGCACAGCCACACACCTCCTGCCATACACACACGGCACGCCATCAATGCACCCACAGTGAACCCTCACTACACCATCCACATGTTGCACAGCCACTCACTTCCTCCCAAACACACACAGTGCACCATCACTGTACCCACGGTACATCACGCAAGTCGACACAGTGAGCATCAATGTCCATCACACATGGTGGAAATGCACCATAACACACGTCTGTGAGACTATTTACCATACACATACATACATCATTGAACACCATGATGTTACAGCACATGCTTAAACCTCCAGAAATCCCTAGAATTTAATTCCTGCACATTAGGTTTGGTTGTGACTCCTTGTCGAAAGTAAATTCATATATAACCATTAAATCTTGATAGAAAACTCAACTATCTCATCAATCTATAATGAAAACATATAAAATAAAATTTGGATTAGATCATTCCACATGTTTGATTCTCCTATCCATAAAGTATAAAATAAAAAAAAAAAAAGATAATAAAAGAAATACAAATGCAAACTGTCACGTGTTTGATTAATATATCATATTGATATCATAACTAAAATTTTAAATGCCAATTAAACATAATTTATGGTATGGTATATACAAATAATTAAATGCGCATCCACCAAAAAAATGCAAAATTTAAATTTTAAAATTTATGTTTTTGTAGCTGAAATAGTAGGTGATCTCATAACTACAAAAAAAAAAAAAAAAAAAAGAATTTATTTGTCTACGCCATAAATTATAATCAACTTTTAGATACTATAATAGAGTAGAAAAAGGCTGCGAGGGCATGTTAAGGGTCGCGATACTATATTTAATTAAAATTAGGTTACGTCCATCTAACTTGTTAAAAAGCATGAAACAAAGCTATCGCAAGCAGCCATATCTAACAAAAATTGGAAAAAAAAAATCACTTTTTTATGACAGTTTTAATATAAGCTCGACAGAGGGAAGCTATCATAAGCAGCTCAAAAATATGAACTTGAAGAATGCTAAATGTGAAAACAAAGTACCAACAATCAAGAGTTAGACAATTGCAGTCCTTGCACAAGTAATATGAATATGGGACAACCCTCAGGAATCGTATCTGCGCAGAAGGATATTTCAAAATGCAACAATTTAAGTTAAAAACTACAAGTAGCCATTACTAAATTAACTGGAAACTGCTGTGCACTAACCAGAGAATAAAGTTCTCCAACACGGTTTTGAAGAGGAGTGCCACTCAAAGCCCACTTGTATGAAGATTCTAGAGCAAAAATAGCTCTTGCAGTATTGCTGCGTTTATCTTTTATATAATGAGCCTAGATTACATGAAAAAACATTGCTTGAAATAGGAAAAAAATTAACAACTAAATCAAATACCTGATCAGACTACTAGTAAAGAGTAAAAAGAGAAGAAAAGTAAGCATTCAGAATTAAAAAACAAAAGGAAAAACACATAAAAGATAAAGACAAGGCCAAGTAACTAAATGATTTTCAGATGAATTTTATGATTAGCATTGCATGCACATAATATCTGCTATATTATAATACATTATATTACTGCACATAATAATGAATTTTATTAGCATGCACAATAATATCAACATTAAAATGACATAAATTTCTTTCATCCAAACTGCGCATAATCCACCATGATTAGCTAGCATGCACAAGACTCTTAGAGACTTAAAGAAGATAGAGGTCAATACTAAATTATTTTTATCGGACATTATGAGAAAATAAATGTTGGCATTATGAAAAAATAAAGGCTCTTAAGAGAAAATAATGATCAGTGCTAAATAAAATTACAACTTGTGTAGGAAAAAAACTCAAATAAATTATAAAACACTAATCGAACTTAAAATTAAACTAATACTTAGCATAAGATAGTAAAAAAAAAAAAAATCCAACTTAAGTAGCAAGTTGCAAACAAATTGCTATTTCAAGATAAAAGATTTCTATTGATTAATATATTGACAATCTTATTCTCAAAAATTTTTTAATCTGAGTCTAATGAGTCTCAAACCTAAGAACTATCAGATTTGAACAAATACATTTGTTATCGCACCAAAACATAATCTCTTTAACCTTTTAAAATATAAAAGGTAGAGGTCATAACTCAATAAACAAGACTTTCACTTAGTACATGATCTGTAGATAATTGATATCTTAATAATTTTATCTCCAAACATAAGAGATAATGCGTATAATAAATCTCTAACTCAAGACCTGCCACTTAGAGGTGTCATACGGGACGGGCCGGGCCTGCCCGTCCCTTTTTTTAGCACGAGCATGCTTTCGTGTCTGGCCCAGCACAGTTTAAAAAAGCCAGGCCCAGCACAGTTTAAAAAAGCCAGGCCCAGCACAGTTTAAAAAAGTCAGGCCCAGCACAGCCCAGAGGCACGGCGGGCCGTGCCATGCCGCACCCGGCCTGCTCGGGCCTAGCCTGGCCATGCGGGCAGGTAAAAAAAAAATTTTTTTAATTATTTTGTTTTAATTTTTATTTTATTTATATAATTTATTGAATTATATATAAAATTATAGATAATGTATAATATTATATATTTATAATATGAAAAATGTTAAAATTTATTAAAATTACAAAGTTAAAATTTTTTTTATAATGTAATATAAAATTAGTTTAAAATTTATTAGAATTATATAATATAGTTATAAAATTTTAAAAGAAAAATTAAAACAAAAAATAAATAAATCAATAAATAATGTTAAAAAAAATTAAAAATTAAAAAAAAAACATAAGCAAACCAAATGAAAAATGACCAATAAGTCATTAGATACCTATTGTCTGAACCAAACAAATTATAATTTCAACGTAACATATAAATAAAACGTACAATCAATAAAAAATAAAACTTCAAAATCAAAAAATAGTAGATCATCATCAATCGTCAATCGGCATATCATGAGCATCATCAACCGCAACATCAAGATCAGTATCATATGGATCATCATAATCAGCAATCAACTCCTCCGCTATCACAGTGGATGTGGCAGCAGTCTCTGTCCCAATCCCAGCTCCAGCACGTACATAGATGCTAAACCTCGAATTCTCTCAATCCTTCAAACAAGCCAATGCCTCAACAATATCTGGACGTAATCTCAATCTCCTATCCAAAATCATGTTCACTATAATAGAAAAAACATACTTCGATGCTACGCTCGACACCGCATGAGTCAATAGATCCCGTGTCATCCTAGATGGCACGGGAAAGGTGGACTCATATGATTTCCACCACTGTAATATATCAAGATTTTTAGTATCAAAATATTATATGATTGAGCAGTAATCGGTATTTTCTACCCCTTCCACCTTAACCCTGGGGTCCATGCATGCAGCGAGGCAATAAAGAGATGGAATGGTGAACCAGTACTTCAAGTACTTGGTTTCCATCTCTGCAACCATATGACTAAGTGTCGAGTCAGCTCGATACTTCCTAAACATGCTACTAATATTGCATATACACCAGAGTACAAGGCAAGTCGTTGGCGTATAAACCGACGAACACATGTTCGTAATGTCATAAAAAATCTTCATGAATTTCATAAATGAAATTCCTGAAGCCCAGTCAGTGTCATCAATAATAAGTTCGTCACTCTTACTATTGATGTAGTCTGATATCACGTGTTCGTATCCAACACATGATTCCAACATCAGGTACGTGTAATTCCAACGATGTCTCACATCCGATTGAAATTTCTTCTTAAGATTCACAAATAAACAAAAACTATCAAACTCTTGTTATTTGCGAGGAGTGCGAATATATTTTAGTGCATTACGTATATTATCTAATGCGGGAGAACACACCTTCATACCCGCTTGAACAATCAGGTTAATCACGTGACACATACATCAGACATGAAAAATCTCTCATAATGGTGCGTCTCTAATATTCCTAACAAACATGGTAATCACTACTCTATTATTAGATACGTTATTGAATGTGACACTAAAAATTTTATTTTGAATTTTATATTCCCTAAAGATTTTCATCATACCCTCAAAAATGACCGGGTCATCATGAGGATGAAAAATCTCAGAGAATCCTAAAATTTTTTTATTCATAATCCAGTTAGAACTACATAGTGGCTGGTGAGATATGCATAAAATGATTCATCGTAACTTGTCCAAATATTAGACGTCACGAACACCACTCCACTATATGCCATAAATTCATTAATTATTTTTTGTTTTTCTAACTTATATATTTTTAGTATGTCATTCCTAAATGTGGACGTAGGAATCCTACGATAAGCAGGCTGAAAATATGTCTGCATGATGCGCACAACCCTTGGATCTTCCGAAAATCTGATCGGAAGACCTATCAATGTGATAAGTATATATATTATGCATAACATATATATATAACATATATGTGTGTGTGTGTGTAAATTATGTATGATATATACATATGTATATACATTATATAACACATTTATAAATATTTTAATCATTTAGATATATAAACTTTATATAAAGCATTTATAAATGTTATAAACATTTATATATATTGCATTTACAAACATTATAAATATGTATATATAAACATGTTATATAACATATTTATAAATGTTATAAGTATAACCATTTATATATAAAGCATATATATAAAGCATATATATAACATATATAAGAATTCATATCACAATGTATATAACATGTTTATATAACATATATATGTATATAAATATAAATATGTTTGTAAATGCTATATAGCATGTGTGTGTGTGTGTTGTACATGATTTATACATGTATATTTACATATATATGTTATATAATATATTTATAAATATTTATATTTAGATACATTACATAACACATTTATAAATGTTATAAACATTTATATATAACATGTTTACAAACATTATGAATGTTTATATATAAATATGTTATATAACATGTTTATAAACAAAATAAACATTTATATATAATGCATTTATATAACATATATACGCATGTATATCATGATGAATTTAACATTTTTACATTATATGTATGTATATACATTTGTATATATGTTTATAAATATTATATAACATATAAGTGTGTGTGTGTGTGTGTGCACATATTATACATAATTTATACATAAGCACATGCATATGTTATATAAACAAGTTACACGTGTACATACATAAAAACATGATACAAAATTTTTAAAAAAATATATTATTATTTTGTATGCTAATATGTAAGTTTTTAATGATAAGTAAGTATATAATCATCACTACAATTGATAGTGTAGCAAAACTTAAATAATCTTGATTTTGTGCATAATTTATTAAAAAATTATAAGTACTTAAAACAAAATTATTTTGATTTTAATGTATCAAAACATGATTCTCCATATAAACTTTCAATGGATTATCATGAGATTAATCACTATATAAAAGTATTCTAGTAGTTGAACAAATTTTATAAACTTTTGCCGATATTAACAGATCTTGTTGCAACAAGGTAAAGTGACCTGCATAATAGGATCTTCTAACTTCACTCTCATGAAGACAAAACCTCAGTTTTAAGAACTTTGATACCTAGTAAGCAAGATGTCACTATTCAAGCAAAATTTATCAAAAAATGATTCGAATCTAGACAACTAATAATTATAGAAAGGATAATACACAATTTATTAATCATACAACTGCATCAAGCTCATCAATTTCACATAATTAAAGTAGCAAGGGTGGAAGTCATTTATAAGTTATGTGATATATTCTCATTATGAAAAAAAACATGCTCAAAATGCTTGTTTGAGTTTACATGCCAAATAGTAGCTCATGATTTCATACTAAATAGACCATAGAACAGGCAACTTGATTCAATTAGGTCATCAGATAGCTCATCTATTAATATTGCTTGATCTCTAAAAATGAATATCAAACTTCTCTCTATATATAAATGTTATAAACATTTATATATTTAATATTTTTATAAACATTATAAATATTTATATAAAATACATTTATGTAACATATATATGTGTGGGTGTGTGTGTACATGTGTATATATGTTAATAAATGTGATATAACATATATACATGTATATGTGTGTGTGTGTGTGTATTGTACACAATTTATACAGACATATATATGTACATTATATAAACACGTTAACATATCTATATATTTACTTATGTAAGTATATATAAACATAATACATATTCTATAAAATATTATTTTTATACTAATATTTAAGTTAAAATAATGATAGTGCATTTGGAGACCTACATATGCTTACTTATGTACATATATATAAGTTACTTACGTGCATTATAAATATTTAAGTTAACATATTTATGTAACATAATGATAATTAAGTTTATAATTATCACTACAATTAATAATGCATCAAAACTTAAATAATCTTGATTTTATGGATAATTTATTAGAAAATTATATTGAAGTACTTACAATATAATTATTTTAGTTTTAGTGTACCAAATCTGAATTCTCCGTATAATTTTTTTATGGATCAACATGAGATTAGTCGCTATATAAAAGTATACCAATTGTTGGACAAATTTTATAAACTTTTACTGATATAAATTATACTTGTTGCAACTACTAAGCAAAAAGGCCTACATAATGAGATCTTCTATCTTCACTCTCATAGAGACAAAAACTCAATTCTAAGAACTTTGATATTTAGTGAGCAACATGTCACTATTCAAGCAAGATTTATCATAAGGTAATCCAATTCTCGACAACTAAGAATTATAGAAAGGATAACAAACAATTTTTTAATCATACAATTGCATTATACTCACCAATATCACATAGTTGAGATAGCAAGGGTGAGAGTGATATACAAGTTCTATGACATATTCTAATTTTGAAAAGATGAAACATACTCAAAATGCTTTGTTTGAATTTACACACCAAATTGTAGAGCATAATTCCATACGAAATAGACTATTCTAGTATGAAATTATGTACAATCTACAAGCTACTCAATTTATTAATATGAATGTTTAATGCATGATAATACTAAATAAATGTTTATGTACATCTCGACAACTCAAGATGTTTAACAATTTCATACACACCAATATCAATGTTTAATGCCTCAATCCAATTAGGAGCAAGATTATCAGATGGGCATGATCACATAACTCATCGGTTAACATTTTCTGATCTCTAAAGATGAGTATATCAAACTTCTCTCTATATATAAATGTTAAACATGTTTAATGTTTGTAACATGTTTATATGACATATATGTATATAAGTTTATAAATGCTATATACCATATATACATGCAATTTATATAAACATAAACGTATAATCATCAATACAATTAATAATGCAGCAAAACTTAAATAATCTTAATTTTATGAACAATTTATTAGAAAATAATATTTTAAGAATTTAAAATATAATTATTTTAATTTTAGTATACCAAAATCAAATTCTCCATATAAACTATCTATGAATCATCATGAGATTAGTCACTATATAAAAATATTCAAATTGTTGAATAAATTTTATAAAATTTTGCTGATATAAACAAATCTTGTTGCAACTACAAAATAATAGGACCTCCGTAATGGGATCTTCTATCTTCAATATCATGGAGACAAACTTAGTTCTAAGAATTTTGATACCTAGCAAGCAAGATGTCACTACTCGAGCAAGTATTATTAGAAGGTAATTCAAATCTCGACGACTAATAATTATTGAAAGGGCAATACACAACTTACTAATCATGCAACTGCATCAAAGTCATCAATTTCACATAGTAGAAAAAGCATAGCAGGGGCGGAAGTGATTTACAAATTCTATGATGTATTCTCATTTTGAAAAGAAAAAAGTATATCATACTACAAATGCTTGAAGTTTACATACCAAATTGTAGTCTCGTGCATGATTAACTATAGAATAGGCTACTCGATCCAATTAGGAGGTCATCATATAGCTCATTTGTTAATAATGTTCAATACTTAAAGATGAGTATATCAAACTTCTCACAATGAGTATTTATAGTCTAATTCCTAAAAGGATACCTAATATTATACATAATATGAGAATAGGAATAAATAATTAAAACAGCTCACATATTAGATGTTTATATCATAAACACAAAATAAATATTACAACATTCATCTTCAAGCTAGTGAATAATTATCCTTAACATCATTTTTTGAAGAAGAAAAAAGTAAGTTGAAATCTTTTCAATGACTTATAAATATGTCAACTAGATAATGTATAGTAAGAATACAAATTATTATAATTATTTTAACATGGATCTTCTCTCTAATAAAAAAATAACCTTAACTCCTCATAACCTACAAAAATATTTCATCATAACACTAATCACCAACAACTTTAGATGACACTATTTGCCACTTATCACCATATAAAGGCAATCCACTAAAATCAAACATCCTAAGTAGATAAATAAACATACAAGTCTTTCCACCTCCAACAATCGATGAAATCCACATATTAAAAAAGTGTAAACTCACATTGTTGAAGGGCAACACCAAATGCAAGTCATATATCTTTTTAAAAGTTATATAATAATAATATAATGTTGCATTATAGTTTTGAAAGCCAGAGGCATACAAAAATGCAAAGTCATCTTAAATTAAAAGCTAAGATGCAAGTCATCTTAAATTAAAAGATGAGATGCAAGTCACTAATGAAGGCATGTACCTTGTGAAACATATATGCACCCAAATTTTTTATGTTTTTATAATTAATTTTTAATTTAGTGATTATTTATTAATTATAATCACGTACAACATTGAATATGCCTAAAAATTTTTATTCAAATCAACATAAAATATTCATTATTTCAAAAATGTCATAGTATTAGTATTCAAAGTGCTTTATTACATGAACTAGTATATTTTTATTCCATAATTTTTATTTTTCTTCTACCTTTCACTTCATTTATCATTACTCACAAATTATGCTATATAATTTTTGAGATTTATGTTTTTTATCCTCTATCTTCCCTCCCACCTCCCAAAACTATAATCGAGCCTTTGGGTCTCGAGGTCTGAGCAAATAAGATCTTCATCCCAGCAATATGAAAGAATGATTGACAAAGATACTTTGGTGTGCTTATCCAGCATCCCTGAGAATCAAACTCGTGTCCACAAGATTAGGCAGCTTACACCTTAGCCAATAAAACTAGCATATTATTAGTAATTTTAAAATTTTTGATTAAGGAAAAACCAAGTAAGCACCCCAAAAAAAAAAAAAAAGTAAAAAAGATGAGGAAAGATGTTAGGTTTGCTGTGGATGCTATCCAAAGCAAGTTGTGCGGTCCATTTCCTTCAAAATGGACAACAATCAACCTATAATAACTTCTCAGAAAAAGCAGAGCGAAATTGAGAAAAAAAAAATCACATAGAAATTCACCTCGTCTAAAATTATGCGATTCCACATCATGCAATGCAAGTTTAATTTTTCTTTATTTGAATCTTTATTGAAGGTCGATCTCCCCGTGCTTCCGCTGTCAGGACCTGCTTCCCTCTGCTTCTTCTCCTTCTTTGCAAGAAAAGTCATCCGCTTACGGAAAGATGGCATGTTCTGCAACTTTTTCTTGTCTTGTTTATTCTGTTTTTCTGTTCTAATTGCATCAGGCCCACAGAAATAACGAAGGTGAAATTTGAGCTTCTCTTTATAAAATGACTTCCCACAATAGCAGCATTTCTCCTTAGGAGGCATCACATACTTTCTGAATTCATTTTCAACAGTAGAATATGTTGTTATCACAAAATCACAGTCACCAAACTGCTTGGAGTTTTTTCCCCTGCATGCTCCATGATAAATGAGTGCCGTCGTGCTTCCTTTAACAGTAAAGCGTTCAATCTCACCCACCCATTGATTGATAGCAATGAGAGGGCACACCACAAGGGTGGCTTTTGTTTCAGCCAAATCAGTTGCCTTTTTAGTACTGCTTGATCCATTCAGTTGGATTTTGTGGCCAATTTCCCTCTTAGCGAGAACGAGAGAAATCGCTTGAAGGGTCTTTCCCATTCCCATCTCATCTGCTAGAATTCCTCCTCTTATTTTAGATGCTTCCTGCTTCAGGGACCAGGCCAGCCACTCCTTCTGGTACCTTAGCAGAGGAATTGTCAACTGCGATGGCGCATCTGCGATTTCAGCTATGAGCCCATTTTGACTATCAAAATCAACATCTTGCTCAAAATTCTCATCTATCCATCTTTCATTTTCTTGTTCCCAAATGTGCCACATCAATACTTTCTTTGACTTGTCCACAGATCTCTTCTTTGAATTATTGGGCTTCCCACCCCTCCTTGCTGATTGGCGACGGCGTGATCTTGGCAGAGGTTCTGCATCAGAACGTATTTTAATCTTTGCAGAGGAAGTTGATGGGCCAAGATCAAGAGAACCAGAACTGCTGCTGCTGCTGCTGCTGCTCAGATTATTAGAAAAACAGTTGCTTTTTGGATGAATGTGGGTGCCAATTCTAGGCCTTTTTTTATGGTTTGAGCCCAAATGTTTTGTTTCTTCAAACGATTCACCTGTGATGCAATTTCAATATGTTCATTATACAGTCCTACGCAACAAGCATCTTGCATGAGCATGTCCATACATACACAAACATGCAAAAAGATGAATAAGAGGCATTTTCTTACCATATGATGAATCACTATTATCAGAATCTGAAGACATAACATAGATTGCCTCTTCAGAGGAGTATCCGGGCAAATTATCATTTCCATCATCACTGGGTAAACCACTTTCTGCATGCTTCTTGCCTGTTCATGTAAGAAGCAGCTACATTGGTCCACATACTTGATTTATTGATATTTTCTCAAAAAAAAAAAAAACATACAGAAAATATGCACATAAATATTATCTCTCAGTTAGTATCCATGCAAATAACATAAACTCAAAAAAAAAAAAAAAAAAAATCATCTATTTATTGAGCACAAATATTTTCTTCTTCCCAAACCACATACTACCTTCAGGACGAAAACTATTATCGGCCTTCCACAAATTAAGAAGATGACAACAAGGTCTAAGCTTGGAAACAAAATAATAAAAATTATTTTATTATCACAAAACACACATTTTCACTAACAAATAATTTTAAAATAAAATCTCTTACCAGATATTATAATTAATATAATTTCTTTTTACAATTATGCATAAAAGATAACTCAATTATCTCAAATAATTCTTCTTTTCTAAGTCTTCTTATTCTCTCCATTTCTCAAAAAATATTCTATTTCTACAGAAAAACAAATATGTGAAAATTTAAAATTTTTATGTTTTGCTCGGATAAAATTTAGGATGATGATGTGAATTATCAATTTAAAAAAAAATTATTCCAATAAATAAAGTTAGGTAACAGGTGAATTAAGTAACCTTAAATTAAAAAAGTTGTCTATGATAAAATATATTCAACTACCTAACTCAAATAATCTCAATTCAAAATTATACATATTTTATCAAAAATTAAGGAAGATATCTAATGGTATAAACAATATGAATTAAAAAATCAAAAAATAAAAATATAGAATAAGAAAATTTTTAAAATTGAATATATTTAAATCTCACAATAACATTTTTTGAAATAAAACTAATAATTAAATTGCTATGAATAAAAAATCTAAAAAAAAAACAATTAATTAAAGAGGGAGTAGTCAAGTAATATCACCTACATATAAAGCTAAACAAAAAATCTAGTAGATCATTTTTCTCACATCTAATTTATACGTAGTTATGCTGACTAGATTAAAATAATCAAAAATAAATAATGTATATAAAAAAAAACTAAAGATTAAATAATCATGTTAATTTAAAGATGAAAGTATGAGATTGTAATTCCTTTTTACACAATTATATATCCTATTTTCAACCTATAATTAAGGTTATTAGATAGTATAAGGCTTAAACCAATCCTACTGTACATGAGATTAGAGTGGCGAACTTTTAAAAAAAAATGATGGCTAAAGATTTGATATGAAATCATTTAGGTGGGTAGAAAAGGAATTAAAATTCTAATACATCTAATGAATAGACTGAAATGATTGATTAAACCTTGATGAATTTTCTAATAAATTATTATTTAAAAAAATATTTATGCTCTTTATTAATATCAGTTCTATGATTACATGTGATGAAGAAATGTTTGAGTTGTTTAACAACTAATTTGAGTAAGTTGCTTGATGATTAAAAAGTATGATATGTTATCTATTCAAGTTATGTGATAATAAGAAACAAGTACATAATTTTTATTTTTCTATTTTTTTGTATTATTCATTTATTTAAGTACAAGATTAAAATATTTTTCTAATATGTAAAATAAACAATTTCACATTTAGAAATTATTAAAAGTGAAGTGGCCATATCTCTTTCAGACTATATGAAGAACATATTATCTTGATATGAAGATGAAGAGAGAAAATTATTCCTACCATCACGAAGATATTAAAGAGGATCATAACACTTAGTGGTGATATAAATAAACAATCAAAGCTACTCAACATAATTAGATGATTTACTGGGATGAGAGTACCCATGTCTAGCAAATATACAATTTATGATTGTCTTCTTTATAATAACTTTGAAAGATGAGCTAAAAAATAATTTGAAAAAATATTTATCAATTTTAACTAGGAAACGAATTCTTAGATAAAAGAGTTAAAGAAAAAAAATTTGATACTCATTATTTTTATTGTTTTCATTATGCAACAGCATAATATTTTAGTTGAAAATATCTAGTACCATTTACTTTGTATTACTATTTGTTGATAATGAAAAGAAAGCAAGCACAAGATACGTCTACAAAGCCACTAATTGGATATTACAATTTTTAAAAAATTCCAGTGAAATAAAAGGTAAATACAAAAAAATAATCAACATCATTAATTAAAGGTGGAAATTTCAACTTCACGAGTCACTCATTATATACAACTAGGTATTTATTAAACAAAAAATTATTTTGTGAGTGACTATAAATGAAATATAATGTAGAAAAGATAATTAGTCTACATAAATAATATGTAATGAAACTCATAAAAGATATAAAACAAAAAAATATTATGACAAAATTAGCACTACATACAAATAGTGAAGACATCTTAAGACATTAGATAGTTATGAGGATCAGAAACACCAAAGCCTAGGTTAGCAATTTGAATTATATTTTATTTTATTCATATATTTTTATTATTAGTTAAGAAATTTTAATTATTTCTTAATTTTAATATCTAAACATAGTTGAATAGTAGGCTCTATTAAGAGCTACAGTTCAATGTTATAAATTTTCATGATAAAAGTTTTAACATAACATATAGTGCATCAAAGCATAAGAAAAGTTAGAACATATTCAAGTATTAGAACATAATGTAATGAGCACATCACACATTTATTGCGTAACATCAACATACTATTGAGTATTGACATTATAGTAGAGATATCAATGATAACCCACTGTTGATATCCTTTATGCATAGTGTAGATGTGTATGCACAGTGAGTGTAGAATGTGCATTGCGAAGCAAGCAATTATTTTATTTTTATTTCATGTGGTGTGCCGAGAAGTATTGTATAGTGTGGTTTGGTTCACATAGTGTAGAAAATCAGGCAACTAAATTAAACACAATTGGCTACTAAAATTTAAATATTAATTAGTCAAGAGAAGCTTTATTACCTGACGAAGAAATTTTTTAGTGATGAGACAAAGGAGATCACTAAACTAACTATGCAATTTTGAAAGGTATTCCCCATAGAAATGAATATGACTCAGAATGAGAGATAAAATGACTTATTAGCATGACATTTTTGTGCTCCCTAACTAGCAATATGGTGATATTTCACAAATAGATTCTAGGTAATAATATTTTTTCCTCTAGACTGAAGATTTATCATCAAACAATGCAACATTAACGAGACAGATACAAACTCATTTGAGAGACATCTCACGCAACATATCTTGGAGACAAATAATATATGTCATAGTAGATACAAAGATAGAAGATACTTAGTATATTGTGCATATTATAGAAATGGTCACCCTTGGAATAACTATTGTGAGTAATTTTCAAAGAGAACACCAAGAGCATTATAGATTATTGAGAAAAATAATATGATTGCCGACATCATCATGTAGTCCTAAAAATTCTCCCATCGTGAGCCTTACTATAGATAAATATGCAAAATTTCTCACTAGTAAGAAAAGGTAGTAGCAAATATTTTTCATCATCTCGCATAACTCTTTTTTCTACTTCATACTCATAAATTATTGACTCAAGAATCAACAATCACATCACAAGTAAGTATTCTTTATTTATTATTTTTTCTCCTTGTTATTTGAATGTCGTAATAACAAATGACAAATTATCTTAGTCTTTGGCTATTGATAGATTCAACCTGTACCTTATTTCTTTTGTGTGTTCGTAATTTTTGTTGATGAGTATCCTAGTAATATTTTTGTTGTATATAATTTATTTTGATTATCTATTTGTATAACCGAATATGTTTCTGTTTTAATATTTTCATTAGTGCAGGAAAAAAAATATTAATAAGTTGAGAATACAGCAATAGCACAATAACGAATGTCTCATTGTCCGGTCAGTGGGTCGAAGAATTTTTGGAGCAGAATCCGACCCATTCAAGTGATCCGACCAGTTCCAATTAATTAAATCGAAAAACTATTACTGATATAAATTATTTTTTATTTCTATTTTTTGCGCTGATATAATTTTGCATGTGGAACTATTCATCTCCGTTTTCTCCTCTCTGCGTAATTTTTCATCGTGCATGTTTCTACTCATAAACTGTAAGAATTTTTTGATTTGGTTATAATCTATAAACGTATAAGTATTTTTTTAGTGGATGTAGCTAGTCGTATTGAACGACTAATAAACTACATTATTTCATATTTTCTATTGTGATTTTGATTTTGCCATGACTTTGTTGGATTGTGATTGTGGATATACATATTGTTTGTTATTTTTTGTTGTTCTTTTCTTCTGAATCTATAAAATCACAATCGCTAAAAGTGGAATTGCCTAACACTTTTTTATATGCATTGTCTTACTAAATAACTCAGTTCTAATATTTTCTCTTCCACTAATATTAATTTGCAAAATCAAAAAACTTTGAAAATCCTTTGACATTAAGTAAGATAAAATGTATATCCTTGATTTGTATGATCATATATCTCACTAAATATTTGAGTGATATTAACTAAATATTTTTTCATTCTCGAATTAGTCATTCATCTCTCGTCAAGCTAAGAATTTTGAATGTCAATATTATAGATATCTCTATCATAGATTGTGAGACTTAAGTTAAAAAAATACACTATAATTTCATATCATGCTTGCAAATTTTGTGTAAGTAAACTTATTCAAACTTATATACTCAAACATATAAAGACTCAATTAAGTCAAAACTTAAGATGGATTGTGGTTTTTTTATATTTATTAGTAATTGTATATGTTTCTCATGATAAATCATTTTCCTTTACAAATTATAAACTTGTTTTTAAATTATTTCATACAAAAATAAAAAATTAATTTAATAAAAGCATAAAAAATTTCAAGAATGATAATGTATTGAAACATATATCTAATAATTTTAATATTTACAATAATAATCATGAGATTATACATTTACTTCTTTTGCTAGCACAACCTCACATAATATGATTACAAAAAATAATAATACATATTAAATTAAGATTAGTTAAAATACTTTTCTTTACTGGAAGTGGTACAAATATTATTGGAGAGAATATTTTATCCACAAATTACTTCATCAATTAAATACTTTCCTCTTTCATTTATTAATATATATGTGAAAACCTAAGTAAATTTTAAATTCTTCAAAAAAATTGTTATTATAATACGAGTTGAAAGTTGAAAATTCTCTAGATTTCATCTCAAATAATGAAATAGACCTCATTATTAGATTCATCATGCAAAATCTAGTTACCCATACAAATTTCACTAAATTACAAGATAGTCAAATTTTCACATTTTTCTTGTCAATTAGTGTTAAGTGACATGTGGCAAGCCATGTGAGTGATGCCTAACGCATGGCTTGTTCTAGTAGTCCCACTTGAAGTGTCTAGTTTTGCTGTATTTTCAGCACTTCATTACCAACTTACCCACACTTTTTGTTCATCCTCTTATCTTTGAGCTTTCAAACTACTCACTTCTCTCTTCAGTTCTCCCCTTCACAAACAAAATATCTTTCAAGTATTTCTCATATTTTATCTCCTCATATCCTCATAATAACTCCATCATAAGATAATCATGCTGTATCATTTTCAATTATGAAATCAAATTGTCACATGAATTCAATGATGAACAAAGAAAGATTATAATTTTATCATCACCACTAATCTCACAGCCAATAGATGAGAGTTAGTTGATTAGTATATAAAATTTATATAAGTATAAAGAAAATGAATTAGGATCCTCTATGTGTAATCTATATAGTTTCTTCCTCAAAAATAATACACTGACCAAAAATTTACTTTGAAAGAACATCTCAAGTTTCTTCCATAGATATTTCATCATTCTCTTACCATAAATTTTTACCAAGATTTCATATATCAACCACAATCAGATCATGATTTTGCGAACAAAACCAATTTGTCTCATTTGACAATCTCTATAAATGCTTTGTGCTCTCTAGTTTCTGATCACTATATAGTTGGCTTATATTCTTCAATTACAAACCAATTATCTTTGTTAACCAACAAATCCACCAACATAAATTTCTAGAATTTGAAATTTATCATCTAAAACTTCTCAATTTCAACTCTAATTATTACCACATTTATCATTTTCAAATTAACAATCAAATTAAGCACTGTAATATTGAGCTCTAATACTAAATATTAAGAACTCCGATTATAAAATTCCAAGTATCAAACAAGAAATCACTTTCATATCAAATATTAATAACAAACCAATCTCAAATACTAGATGTTAGAGAATCATTCGCTCATGCTTACCCAACTTGTTAAATGAGCATGAGTCGTGTTTGAGTGAGCCCAAAAAAAAGAGTCTAAATGATACATATAGACTCATTACTTTTCATTACTCCTCGATAGTCTCACTTAAACCTCCTACTAGGAAAAAAAATCATTTGTTTACTACATTTGAATTTCTTAGTTCACATTATACTAATACGCATATAGGATCATTGATTGTACAAACAAGTACAAATCATGTTAAATTTAAAAAAAATAAGATTCCTATGATATAAAATATTCCTACCATAAATTTAGAAAATATTCCTACCATAAATGTGCAAGTTCAAACAACACATCAACTCATGGATCGACTTAAATTTAGGCTCATAGTGAGTCGGAAAGAAAAAGAGCTGACCAACCATAAATAAAGTCTATATTAGGAAGATGACTTGCACAACCTGCCCAAACAATAAACAAGCCTACCAGGAAGTCAGATGATATTATAGCTAACCCAAAATTGTAATCTACCCATTTTCACATGTATTGTCGTATACATGTATTCTCTCTATTTTTATTTTTTTTATTATTCATTTTAATAATACTAAGATATTCAAATAATCTAATGATACATTATCTCAATTAGGATAGCATTAAACCATATTGAAAAAGTAGATGCCTTCACCTTCAATGAGAAATAGAAATTATATCACAAGATATGAAAATGTTTGTTATTAATTACAAATAAATTTTCATTATTGTGACAAATCCAAGTGGGATTTGAGAAGATAGATCATCTTAAGATAAGATTTGTAGCTAGAGAATTTACTTATATATTTAGTATGAATTACTTAAATATTTTTTATCTAACAACCAAAATAACCTATATACAAAATCTTATTTCACTAATATCTCACACATAAAAGATTCATCAACTAGACTTCAAAAATATTTTTCTTCACAGTACATTTTAAAAGTAATTATATATGAAGTAATCACCCAAATTTTGAATAACACAGATAAATGCAATTTATAGATTTCAAAAGGCAATTATACAACATAAAATACTTACCAAAAATCTAATTTATTAGATTTTTACTAGCAGTCATTTCTTTTAGATTACACAAAACATATTTTTAATCATAATTTCAAACTAAAGATAATAGAAGACTCAAATAATTTCTTAACATAGAAATCACGTATTTTAAGCAGAGATATCATTTGATTATTAAAAAAATATGCATTTGATACTTTTATTAAAATTTAGCTTTTGAGTTATGTTCAGCAAATACTCTCATTGATTTATATATTAATTTTATTTATGATACACCTTTTCTAGTCAAAATATGCTACTACAAAAATCATAAGAAATGCTAACTATTTGGTTATTATTGGACTAAATTTAGACTACACAATCAATATAATTATTTGTTTCTTAGATTTTACTCAATATATTCACTTGAACGCAACTATTTGCATACTTAGATATGGGAAGATATATCAGGAACTTATTTTTTTAGCAATTATGAACAATTATAGTTGATCATGTATTCCAATTGAGCGTTAACTTACATCGAGAGAAATTCATGCACATTTTTTATATTTTTCAAGGAGAATATTATTTCCTACAAAAATAAAAGACACTCAAATTATTCTATGCATCAATTTAAATGAGTGTTAATTTCAATATATTTACTTTGTGTTTATTTTATTTTTTATATTATGTATGATAGCACTCAAATTATGTGATGCCCCAATTATGGCTAGCCCATTATGCAAGGGCTAGCCATGTTTTATTTATGTTAGATGCATTTTTCTTTGATTCTCATATCCTTCTACTATTAGAAAATTATGTTTTACTAATATATGTTAATGATAATATTATCTTTTTTTATTATTGATAATATTGTCAACTCAATTATATTTTGAATTAATGTTGCATATTCTCAATGAAAAAAAGTTTACATTCTGATAAAAGTAAATATGCATTGAATATTTTAACTCTTAGATTGTACACCAATAAAATGTCACCTAGAATCACAAACAAATCATTCTTTATGCATTGATAATCATATTGATTTTACAAGTTTAAGATGATATAAGTTTTTAATTATCTAACATATATTAGATCATGTGAATAATGTTGCATATATTATCCACTCTACAAAGAATACATTAAGTCTAAAAATAACTCTCAAAAATTATTTTCATTTACAAATTATATTTTCTAATTCTAGTTAAATTTTCATATTTAAAAATAAAAACAATCATAAATTTTATATTTTTCTATAAATTATTTTTCTCCTATTAAAAAAAAAGCTATTCCAAATTATGTTAAAGCATAGAGTAAAGGTGATCATTATATGCAACTTTTTTTATCTTGATCACTTGATTAATGAGATTAGTTTTAAGTTTATTATCATATTCAGAACCAAAAAAAAAACCATCTTTGAAATCATTTATTAATGCAAAATATTATTAGTAAAAGAAAAGATAATATTAATATTTAATTATTTTATGAGACAATTCACAAAAAATAAATTATTTAGACATTCAAAATTAAATAGAATTCAAAATAAAAATAGAATAAAGATAAATATTATCATAGTCAACACTTTATTCCTAGCTATAATAACATTAAGAGAACGGGTGAGAAAAATATTAAATAATAAATAATTACCTATAATATAATTGTGTGTTCATATTCTTGAGTTAATTACCTAAGAATCAAGAATGTAAAAATAAATTATAAGAATTATAATACATTTAAAAAATAAAACATATACTATTTACTTACTAATAAATAATTATATGTATTCCCCTTTGATAATGATCAATGTGAAGAAACAATGTGAAATTTTCTGAATAAATTTAACAATTAATTTATTTTCTTAAATAATTTGTAATATTTTTGATCTTCACTCTAAAAAAAAATTTCAATAGCTTTCCCTGATATAACCACTCATCATACAGTGTATACAATGTACAACAAATCTTATGCATATACCTCAACCTCGACTAATACCCTTCATATCTCTTAAGTAAGTAGTATGATATATCTCTCCACTAAAACTTTTTTCACTTTGCACGTGCAAGTACTAAAATAGCTCATGATAAATTTATAATTTAGAGAAAAATTCAATCCATCAAAATTTATAATCATGAGGAAAGAAAAATAATAGCCTCATGCCAAGAAATTACTCTCAATTTCTCTCAAACAATCACGTCTATCTCTAATGAGAATATCTTAAAATACTTCTAGTTAAATATATAAACCAAATAAAATGAATACAAATCTAAACCACATAGTTAACCTCAACTAATACTGTTTATGTCTCCTAGATAAGCAGTATAATATATATCTCAACTAGACCTCTACTTACCCCAATCAAACAAGTACTGGATTATTCAATGACAATCTCTACTCTACAAAAAAAATATATAATCATTCAATATTTAGTTACAAAACCTCATAAAACTATCAAAAAAGAAATATAATAGTGACAAATCAAAAATTTGCTCTCTCTATCTCTCTCTCTCTCTCTCCGATAATCAAGTTTACCTCTAGTGAAAATGCTTTAAAAAACAAGAAGTTAACTATGTGAATCAAATATAATTAATAATCTACAACACGCACAATCTACATGAACTAATAACATAAGTAAAAAATATGAGTTACTTCTCCATTAAATCTATCAATCCCGATCAAACAAAGATGGTAAATGTGTTAACAAAGTAAAAGGGGTAAGATTATGGTCCAACCTTCTAATTTCTTTGGCATTAATCTCATTAATTGAGAACCCTATCATATATAGAGCAAGACATAACCTAAGAATATACTTGGTTTAATAAATTACCATATAGCAATCAGAATCAAAAATCAATCATCAACCATCAATCAAACTTCTATATCTTATCATAAGGAGGATCCTCTGTCAGAAGATCAAGTTTTTCTTAACTAAAATATTATATGAAAACTCTTGTAGCCCATTCTATATAATTTCTCTATCATAATTTCTAGATAGTAATAACCAAAAATTTTAATTCATCTATCTAATCTCAATAAGCACCCCATCAATACAAGAAAAAGTAAATACCACTATAACGGCATGGTGCATGCAGTAGAAGTGCCACATCATCCTAAGAAAAAAAAAAGAAATTCAACATATTCAGCACAATCTATCACACAATAACAAAAATACACAATACCATACATGAAACACTCATAGTCTATCGCACCATGCACATCACACACAACACAACTTCATGCCTTCTTTTGTTACATAACACATCACCATACACCACACATCATATTTTCTTTTGTCACACCAAACATAGTCTAAAACATCATCTATGCTAGTTCTAATCATATAATTTCTCTCTCTAAAAGTGTAGTATCAAACTCTAATATCATATATATAAAAAACATAAAAATACACTACAAAAATAAAACAAACATAGATATCACACATTAAATAGGTTCTCAAATTATTTATATAAATAAGTCAAAATGATTGAGACAACACCCAAATTAAATGCTCACATAACAAACATAAAAATAAAAACAAACAAAAATAATTACGACAATAAATTTTTAAATATTTTTATGATACATCTTCAATCATATAATTTTAACATATATTTCATCATGAATTAATAAATGATATGAACCAGCTAATAGATTATATCTCAGCAATTTAAAATAATATTTTATAAATAATAGTTTTTTTTCATATCTTTTTCATCTATTTTGAACACATTCTCAATTTTATGCTCATAAAATACATATACTTGAAATAATATGTATCAAATTCAAAATTTCTCAAACAGTATCTCTCCAACTTTTTCATCTATCATAATCAACATTAATAATATCATTCTCCCTTCCATGAAACTCTCTATCATAATTTAAATTTGATTTCTTACATGAATAAATTTATTATGAACATAACAAATTCATAGAAAATACAGAGTCAATAAATGATCAAATAAATATTTAAAAATTAGTGTGTGAGTAAGTATTGAAATTATTTTGCATAGGTTTTACTTGTATGATAAAGAATAAACAAGTTTGAAAAGTGGCATTAGAGTGCTCTAACATGATTTTTATTTTGTTCATTTTATTGTATCATTAGCATGCAACTCGAGAGTTCATCAATGGAAGTATGCTGTGTAACTGTAATCCCGTCATCAAAAACTAGCTAGGACTATCATTGCTCGGTAGCTACCTGATTGACTTCAATAAGTTTCCACGTCTGGCTCTGGCATGACAAAGCCTGCTTGAGATATGATAAAATCGTGTTGTTGGTTGCCAACCATAACGAAAGAAGAATCTAGAAGGTTCGTAACTGCTCATCCAGCAGTAGCAGCACTGAAATAGTTCAGTTCTTGTTTTCAATAACACGATGAATTTTTCACTTAATCAAATCAAATACACTATATGGATTCTTTTCAAATAAATCTTGCTGTTGGTGAGCAAATCAAGAAGTGACATTCAACCATCGTTTTTTTCCCACTGTTATGTCTCTGATGCAAAGAAACAATCACATTGAAGAGAGTAACAAGATTCACCTGCATTCGACGGCTTCGATGGTGGTTTACGAGGACGAAGCTTCATTGGAGATGGAGAAAAACACCGCAGCGGAGTAGGTTGTCAAAGCCGTGTCGCGGAGTTCTAGTTACAAGTTACAACCGCCCCGGCCATGTCAATGGTGAATTGCAAAGAGACTTTGTGGTGTGGAAAACGAAACAGCCTTGGCAAAGACTGGCTAGGCAAACAAAGACTGATGGTGGCGACGAATGACGATTTAGTGGATGGAGCCCATTGCAATGCTTCAATGGGAAATGGGCGTCTCTCGTGGGGTGTCTAACTTTAAACGGCGGGAACGAAGAGGCATGCATGTCATCATAAGTCGTATTTAAAGGGTGTGAACTTTTGTAAAGTCATAAAATAAAAATAGGGGGAAAATTAAAATTAAGTTTGGAATTCCGGATTCCAAACAAAAATATTTATGATTCGGAACTGAGATGTCAAACAGGAAGTGCCAGGCTGGGCTGGCCCGCTTTTTTCAGCCCCGACGTACTTTCCTGCCGGGACATGCACGGCACGATTACTGTACCATGTCGTGCCTGACCCGGCACAATTTTGTAGGGTTCAGCCCATCACAGGCCCGCGGCACGATCCACTGGGTTCGGCCCGGTCGGGCCGAACCCTAATTAAAAAAAAATTAAGATTTCATCATGCGCCGTCGTGCCGAACCCCTAATTTTAAAAAATTAGGATTTTGGCGTGCCCGAAACGCTAATTAAAAAAAATTATGATTTCGGCACGCCAGAAATCCTAATTTTAAAAAAATTAGATTTTAGCACAGTGACGTGCCGGGCCAAGCACGGCACGAGGCCCGGTTGGGCTCGGCATGGCAGTGCACGATCGTGCCGTGGTCGGGAACGGCACGAACCCGGGCACGGGAAATTTCAGTGCCGGGCCGGCCCAGGCACGGCCGAATCATGCCGTGCCTCGTGCCTAGCTAGGCTGGGCCGGGCCAACCCGGTTGACTTTTAATTGGGAATAATTTTTTAAAAAATAATAAAAAGTGCATTAAAATAAAAGATATTTATGTATTTATCCGATTTTAAGTGTAAATGTGTAATTACAAAAATAACATAAATATATTCAAAATAAATTTAATCTTTTTCAAAAATATTATTATCAACAAAGTTTTTGAAACATAAACAATATATTTTCAAAAACCATTATTTATGAAAAAAACATATGCATATATAATATATAATTATGTGTGTGTGTGTGTGTGTGTGTTGAAGTTAAACATTTTTAGACTTTTTAAACATTTTAAAAATGTATATAACATATATAATCATTTTAATTTTTAAACTATTTGAGATCTAAAACATAGATAGTTTAGAACTGTTGATATTGGGCCTCGGACATTCGATTTGATGAATTGGGCTCACATTATGCATACAATGGACTTCAAATAATCGAGTCATTGGTTGTCCAGTAAAGAAAGTGTGTCGGGTTTCATTTCTAATAGAGCTGATTTCGGCTCTACTGTTTTATTTTTATCAAGAATATATAAACAATTTTTTATTGGATTTGTTTTTTACTTGAATATCATTTTTAATATTATTGTTTATGTGCTTGCTCTCTCTCTCTCTCTCTCTCTCTCTCTTCTTGAGATCTCATTCATCTTCTTCTTGCGATTTTACTCTTCTTAAAATCTCTTCTACTGTGATCTTTGTTGTATCATGGAACATTAATTCTAATACAACATGAACTATATATAACGCATATATGTTACTGCATATAACATATAAGAAACTATATATGAATGTATGTTATATAAATGTATATAACATATATATGTTTTAAAATATATATACTTTTTAAAATATTTTAAACATATGTTATATATAACATATATATTTTAACTTTTTTTAACATTATATATATATATATATATATATATATATATATTAGAATATTTACATATATATTTTTTAAATATTTATAGCATATATATATATATATATATGTATGTATGTATTTATTTAATGATTTATTAAAAACTATATGTTATATATAGTTTAAAATATTTTATTTATATGTTATATATAGTTATAAGATATATATGCACACCATTTTTCAAAAATGATTCATGAACAATGTTTTTAAGAAACGTTACTAGCATTTCAAAAACATGTATGAGAAAATGTTTTTAAAGAAAAATTATTTTTTTAATACTCAGAGGGTATTTTTGTAATTACACATAAAAACGGATCAAACCAAAAATATTTTTATTTTGGATAATTTTTATTAAAATATTTATATTTTTACATATTGGTGCAGTGGTTAGAAGTCCCAAAATTTAATATTCAAAAACGTATATCTAAACTTATAATATTAGGTTTTTTATGCAATCAAGACTTAAAAACGAAAAAAAAAACCCTCTAGTTCAAAAAAAATAAATAAATGTAGTACAAACTCAAACAAGCTAGTTAATCGAGCTGCACAAGTGCATTTATATAGCTAGCTAGTGCACCTTCTTCAACAAGTTGTGATAGCTCTTTCTTGAATTAGTTGTGATAGTTCATTTTTTGAATGAGTTGTGTCACCTCCTTCTTCAATAAGCAAGCTTTTTGAATGAGTTTTTCCAACTCCTTTTTGAATGAGTTGTGTCGGCTCCTTTTTGAATGAGTTGTTTCGGCTCCTTTTTGAATGAGTTGTGTCAGCTCCTTCTTAAAGGAGATGTGATAGCTCATGCATATGATGAGCTAATTATATAGGATTTGCTATAAATATATAAAAATTAATTCAAGAAAAGTGAGATTTAGTCACATAGTCTAATTTGGTAATCAAATACAGAGTGTATGAGATCTGTGAAAAAAGAATATGAGAATGGGCAAGTAAAATGATATTCATGATTAAGCTCGAGAAGTTTTTAGGAATGGGCTTCATACCATGGAAATTTAAAAATAATGATTTATTTGCTGATAGAAATTACTAGTCTATGATCGAAAAATAGATAAACGATCAAGTATTAGAGAAAAATAATTTAAAGTGAGTTAGATCAGAGATCACAAAACTTAATCCCACTATATCTCACATATGAAGTCTTGGTAAATATTTATGGTGAGAGAATCATAAGTAACATTTTGAAGAAGCTAAAATTAATTTATCAAATTAAGTCATTGGTCGACAAGTAGTTCTTGAGGAAGAAGCTATATAAATTACGCATGGAGGATATTGATTACTTCTCTTCACATTTACTTAAATTTCATACACTGATAAACTAGTTATTCTTTTATTTTTTGTGAGATCAATAAAGATGAAAAAGTGTCTACCTTTCTTTATTCACTACCTAATTCATATGATTAGTATAAGTAAATATTATTATCTGAGGATATGAGGAGATATAGTATAAGTAAATAGTCAAAGAATGCATTACATGTGAAAGGGAGGACATAAAAAAACCAAAGAGTATGGATACACTAAAAATGAGGTGTGAAAATGCAATTTAACTTAGTACTTAAAGGTAGACTGCCAAAGAAGCCAACAAATCATTACATGGAAACATAAAAATTATGACCCAAAAGAGTGTTTGCTCAATAGAAGAGGACCGATCCACGGGTGATGAGACTCAATTTGATGATATATGTGTCACTCATGTTAATATGGATACTTAGTATATGAACATTGGCACATTATATCACATGACTACCCATCAAAGCATATTTTATCATTATGAGTAATTTAATTAAATTCATTAGAAGATAAAGATAATGATGTATAATGGGATAATCAAATTCATTAGAAGAGGGAAGCACATTTCTGGTTTGAGTAGAAATCTAAATTCAGTGAATATAGTGATAAATGATGATATAAAATTCCACACGATGACAAGGTTGCAAAATGCCATGAGTAATAGCACTTTCTCTAGGAATAAGGTTTAGAACATTGTACAAGTTGTGGGCAATTACCATCATGACTCCTAAAATAAATATAGAGAACTTAGAGATTGTCCACAAAGAAAAACTAAAATAGAAGTTTGGAATCACAACCTAAAAAGATGGTGTAAAGAAACTTAGAGTCATTATATATAAATATAGTGTCATCACAGGTTTTGGGGTTAAAGCACGGGAACATAGAGTTTCGATATGTAAACACAATGTTATTACATGGATCCATGCTTAGGAGTCAGATTAAAAAGTGCAAAGTTAGAGAAGGCTTGATAGAGTCAATACATAGAAATATTGTCATGATAGGTTTGGAGTCAGTATATGTAAATTTGAGGTCATGGCAATAGAACAAATATGCCATAGAAGGTTCAAGGTTGCGACTAGGAACATGAGGTCTGGATATAAAAATAAACAGCCAATGGGAAAGTATGAGTCATGATAGGGTAATTCAAGATCATAAATCCAATTCACTAGGAAAGTTTTTGTTGAGTCGTTGCATGAAAAGACAAAAGCAAGACATACGAACATAGTGGGACAATAGAAGAAAGTGTTATGGCATCAACAACAAACACATATTAGTAAGAAGAAAATGAGGATAATATGCATATATTTTATACATAGCGAAAAAGAAAAGAAAAGGCTTGACGTTTTCTAAGAATGCCTATATGAAAAGAAAAGGTGAGTAGAATTCAAAGCTAAAGCTACAAAATTAATAATAGTATTAGACTTGATATATAATGATTTGTCTAAAGGAATACCATATGCAACACTTGGGAGACCAGGGTATTATATTTTTTTGATTATTATGTATCTAGATTTGCATAGATTTTCTTCATCTAAAAGAAAACTAGTTCTAAAGAAGTTAATGGGATTCAAAACACTAGCATAGAATCAATTCAACAAGAATAAAAAGAGTATGTAGATAGACAAAATTATAAAGTAATTTCTAGTTGATAAGTTATGCATAGTGTAGGACATTGTTAAATAGAACATGATCATGTGACAATAGTAGAAAGAAATGACAAAAAGGATGGACTCGACATTAATGGAAAAGACCAGGTATATGAGAAGCTCAATAGCATTGAAGATAAAATTTTGGTCAAAAGTAGTTACTACACACATGCTACATGAAGAACCACACTTCCACATCAATAGTGAAAGATAAAATCTCATTTGAGGTGTTGTATGAGAGGAATCTGAGCATAACCTATCATCATTTTCTTCAAATCTTTTTTTGTATGTACAATGGTATGAAATGAGTCTATTATACCCAAGGCTCATGATGAAGGAATTAAATCTCTTATACTAATACATCGGTGCTTGTTTCATACTATATAGTGATTTGTTCAACTTACAAACTAAGTTATCTTTACTAATTTCAACAAATCTTTCTGGCTGGAACATATAAATTTCTTCTTCAATTTCTCTATGAAGAAAAATAGTTTTAACATCTAACTACTCCAAATACAAATCAAGTGTAGCACATAGAGTCATTACTACTCTAATTGTTGTAAGATGAACCACTGAAGAAAAAATTTCATTGAAATCAATACATTCTTTCTAAGCATATCCCTTTATCACCAAAATTATACAATACCATTCTACTTTATCATTGATATCCCACTTTATCTTGTAAACTCATTTGTTGCTAATAAATTTTCTTCCAATTGGTAATAGTACTATATTCTAAGTCTTATTATTGTGTAGAGCTTTGATTTTTTTCCACCATTACTGTCATCCACAGAGATGCATCTGAATTATCTGAAGCTTCTTGAAATGTTGAAGGTTCTTCATCTTCTGTTAGGAGACAATATGTAATGTTGCTCTCCGTAACATACTCCGAGTGTCAAGCTTGTGATCTTTTATTACGAGTTGGTCGACTAACTTCTCGAGCCTTAGACACGACTTATTCTTGTGCTTCATGCTCTAGTTTTTTCTCCATCGATTTCGGAACATATTGTATCTGATCATTTTCTACATGCACAATGGTAGTTTTTAAAACTTCTGTTAATGTGCTATAATCTTCAATTCTTTCTTTAAAAATTATATCTCTGATGATAATTACCTCGTGGTCAGTGAGTTCCCACATGTGATACCCTCTCACTCCTTCAGCATTCCCTAAGAATATGTATTTTTTGGATTTTGGATCCAACTTTGTTCTTTCTTGGGTGTTGTACATCACATATGTAGGACATCCAAAATAATGTAAAGTATAGTAGTCTACTGGCTTACCCGTCTACATCTCCATCGGTGTCTTCAAATCAATCGATGTTAATGGCGATTGATTTATCGCATAACATGCAGTTTTTGCTGCTTCCGCTCAAAAGGAATTGGGTAGTCTTGTAGTCCTTAACATTGCTCTCATTATTTCTACGTGAGTTCTGTTCAATCATTCTGCTACTCTATTTTGTTGTGGCATGTACGTGACTGTGAATTGTCATTTGATACCTTCTTGCTTATTTAAATAAAAAAGAAATTCACCAACTGTATACTCGCTTCTATTATCTGTCCACAAATATTTAATTCTTTTCACAAATTCAAGTTCTACATATGCTTTGAATTCTTTAAAATTTAAAAACACATCTGACTTTTTCTTGATTAGATATACCCAATATCTTTTTGAATAATCAACAATGAAAGATACAAAATATTTTGCTCCTCCATAAGATATTTCAGCTGATTCTCATACATCATAATATATCAAGTCTAGAGTATTTTTACTTCTTATATTCGATCTTTTAAATGCTAATCTATTCTGCTTACTAGTAACACAATGCTCAAAAAAAGGTAAATTTACCATTTTGAGCCCCGAAAGTAACTTTTTTTAGAGAGAATCTTCAAACTTTGTTCTGACATATGGCATAGTTTGAGATGCCACATCATTGTTGATTCTTCTTCTTTAGTAATTGATGCAATACACGCGTCTGCTTCCTGTATTGTTTCTCCTTTAAGCATGAATAAATTTGTCGTGATATTTTCTCCATTTATTACCACAAGTGAACCTCTCACAATCTTTATCATTCTATTTTTAATATGAGTTTTGCATCCAAGACTATCTATTTGTCACAAATATAATAGATTTTTCTTCAAGTCAATCATATGTCGTATCTCTTGAATGATACGAATTATACCATCAAATATTTTAATTTTAATAATACTCATGCCAATAATTTTTTCAAAGTATGATCATCACCAATGTGCACCGACCCACCTGAGATTGGTTCATATTTATAAAACCAATTTCTCCTAGATGTCATATGCCACGATGCTCTCGAGTCTAGCAACCATACATCACTAAACTATTTTTTACTTTCAATCATTGTTGTTACCCCACTATGTAAAATACTACCTTCATCATTGTTGCTTGCAACATTCCCTTATATCTTAGATAACTCATCATCCATATTTTTTTTCTTAAACCAGCAATCTCTTTTTAAGTGTTATTTCTAACAACAGTTATAACATTTAATATTTTTCTTGATTCTATATTTTGATCTACCATAATTCTGACTTCTGCCGGGGCCACGCTTCATTGATCTCCATCTTATCATCGTCAAATAATCTATTTGTCATGCATTTACATATCTATCCTCTTTATTTTTTCGTATATTTTCTTCTTCTAAGTTGGCAGAGGCAATATTATTAAAAATTAAACTATGAGTAAATGCACCATTCGTTAGATTGATGATGAGTTGATCATATGAATCAGGTAAACTCTGAAGTAAAATCTTAGCACGTTCAACTTCTGATATCTTATGACCCAACATAGTAAGTTGCAAAAAAAAATATTCAGAGTATTGATATAATCAGTTACCGTAATAGATTCTATCATTCATAAAGTGTAAGATCTTCTTTTTAAGATCTTGCTGTGAAGCAACTTTACCTCGTACAATCTTGTGAGAATATCCCAAATTTCTTTTGTCGTTTTTTTTTGTCACACTTGATAATACTCTACCAGCAAGTACCAAATACAGGTCATCTACTGCATTACTATCCATCTCATTCTACTTGTCATCAGAAATTCTGGTGAGCCTTTTTTCAATTACATCTAAGTAATTATCCTCCCTCAAAATTGCCTTAATTTTCATTATCCACAGTGAAAAATTACTTCCATTGAATTTTTCTATTTCAATTTTTCCTGCAATGTTTCACTTTTACAGTGAATAGTAACCGAGAATAATAATAACAATTTGTATTATTATACTAAAAAAGTTCCAAGGTAAGTAGAGGGGCACAATTACCCTCTTAAAAACCACAAATCTTTATGCTCTTATCATCATTTTGACAAAACTTTTCTAAAATGCATTAACTACAAAAGTTACTACCTAACCTCATCTGATACCACTGTTATATAATTAAACTAAACACACAATAATTTGAAAGTTAGAAAATTCAAAGCTACAGCAATAAATTATATCATGAAATAAAATTCAATTAAAAAAATGAGAAATTAGAAATATATGGGAATTGAATTTCAAATGAATAGGAAAAGTTCTTTTATATGAACAATTTCAGAAATCTCCAAAGAGATTTTTGATGTAGACTAGGTGATTTTCATCAAACTCCCAATAAAATAACAATACGTTGTAAATTATATATTTTAATATAGTTATGTATAAAACTTTTATATTTGTACATCACATATACACGTAATTGTCATAGATAAGATATGTTTAAGTGAGAATTCTAACTAACTTGTAAAGGCATGCCAAAAAATTCAAATACAAATATTATTTTAAACATGTAAATGGTAGTCTATGAGGGAGGGTGCAAGATATTGACTAACTCACATTGGAAAATTTTATAAAACATTTTATTTAGGAAGTAAACAACTAAATATTAAAAAAACATAAGTTACAGATAATATTTTATCATTACATTTTCATAGATAGAAAATTTTATATCAATTAATATTAATAACTAATTTATCGATAAATTCAATAGAATCATCATTTATAAGTATCATGTTAGGGTGTTCTATTGTTTTCAATATACAAATACAAATATTATTTTAAATATTTAAATGGTAGTCTATGAGGGAGGGTACAAGATAATGAATAACTCACCCTGAAAAATATTATAAAACATTTTTTATTAAGGAAGTAAACACCTAAATACTGAAAAAAATATAAGTTACCAACTATATTTTATCATGATATATTGGTAGCTAGAAAATTCTATACCAAATTAATATAAACAACTAATTTAGCGAATAATTTAATCGAATCATGCTATATAAGGATCATGCTAGGGTGTCCTATTATTTTCAATATAAAAATGTTTGTACAAATATATTTACAAGCAATTAAATAAAACTATATAATAATGTATCATTCTAATTAAAAAATTATCTAAATTGTTTTATTCTTATGAAAAATGTAAGGTACAATAAGGGTTTTAAAATATGGGTTATCATTATGCAAATGCAAAAAGCTCCGCTCAAAAAAAGATATTATGGCTTTCCACTACCTAATCTGAAAGTAGCAAAGGAACAATTTTGAAGGGCATCATTAGTGTCTCCAAGATGATATGTCATTAGTGATTGCAATATATAAGTCACTAGATATGTTACATCAAACATGAAACTTATGATTTTATATCTAATAGATATTTTGGATTGATATGTTGTAATATTTTCTTAAATCAACATTATGTGCATCATTTCATTCATTTGATGGTAAAATTAGATATGAAATTCTTTTGTGGGTCGCTTGATAATATAATGAATGTATATTCTTAAATTCATCATTCAAACACATTTTGTTGAATTTAAAACATATTGTAAGGTAGACAGTATAAAATGTAGAAAATTTGAACTTTACATTGAAATAAAGTGGAATTTTATGTACACGATATTAAAAAATATTTTATCATATAAATATATGATAATGGCTTAATAACATTTTGTGACATTATATTTTGAATTCTTAACAGTATTTCAAAAATAAAATCTAATTTATATGTCAGATACATTAGTATTTCATATTTCAATGAATAGATTTAACATAGATAATGATGATTTAAAATAATATTTAGCAAATTTTTTTTTGAAAATAAATTATTTCTTTAAGAATCTAACACTATCAATTAAATTTTAATAATTATTGAGAGTCTTACATATTCGTAACCTAATTAGCACTACAATTTTAGCTCCAGCAAAACATGTTTATTCTCTTTTAACATTTATTGAAACTATTAGGTCACCCTATCAAAAAATGTCAACTTCTAATTACACTTACTTTCTAGCAACATTATAGGGCGTGAGCCTTGATATAGATAGCATGAAGGAACTTTTGATAAAGATGTTTCTTTTGCTAATATATTTTTTGGTTAGTACAGATGTGAAGAGTTCTCTTTATGATCAACATGTATTGACTATTCATCTTAATGAGAGATTATATATACTTCACCTTATAGTATATATTATGAGACATGTTGCTTAGTTCATTGATCAATCTATTTTAAAGCTAGATGATCATGATGGTGATTTCATTGATTACTATCAATTGATTGCTCCATGGACACAAAATTGATTTGTATATGACATCCTATTTTAAAAAGTTTTATTTTATTCTAGGAATGTTTTATCTTAAACTATATTTTTTTCTTATTTTGATAATACAAATATACTCATGTCTACCTCTGAGATACTTTATCACATGGGCTTATAATATCGGTAAATGCCTTTTACTCTAGTGGAACTTGGGAACTAACACCTCATCCATTGCAAACTCTTCAACGTCTATAAATTTCTTGTCGTTTTAATGTATCTGCATAGTCAGCAAAGACTTTTCAAAAACAAATCAACCACTTTCACATTTGTCCTATATTTCAAATTGTTGTAAAAATATAATATTTGATATATTTTTCTATTTTGTTAATTATTTTTTTTTATAAATTTTGGTAGTCATTTTAATTTAAATGTGAAAACATGAAAATATTATTTTTGCATGAAAAAACAAAAAAAAAATAATTTTGAAATACTTTTTACATTTATATAAAAGTATATAAACATATCTACATTTATAAGTTTGATCATACATTTACACTTATTTACAATCTAACTCGTAAAACTGAAACAAAAAAGAGTTGTTTTGCATATGATTAGTTATTGGAAAAAAAGCATATATATTATAGTTTACATACATATCAACATATATAATCATTAATATACGGTGTGGCACACATGCCTATGTATACGTTTATATATGATCAAACAAGAAAGTGTCTTGGTCTTATAAATGTATATAACTTTATTTATATAGAAGGTGAGGCTAAACACATTTCATCATTTATATATGATTAAATTTATAAATGTATATATGTTTAATCAATTAATGATATAAATATATATATAAATATTTATACATTTATATAAATATCATATATATGTTTATATATGCTCATATAAAAAGAATGATATTTTTGAAAATACTATTTATAATTTTTTTTTTTGTTTTTTTAATAAGGCGAGGATATTTTTAAATTTCCCATTAGGAGCACTAAGATCTTTTTTATTTTTATACTTCAAAGAAAAAATTAAAATGAGTATTTTTATTAAATGAATATGTGTGTTATGGGTCACCTAACACAAAATATTTGAAACAAATATGTTTTTTAAAAGAATAATAAAACACAAAAAAAAAACACACAAAAACACAGAATAATTGCATTTTAGTGCTGTGAAAATTGAAAATCTAATCTTATCCCAACAGACACATCAGCAATTACAAAAATAATAAAACAAATAGCTATATAATTCATAAGCACAATAGTCACGGACACAAGTGGGATTTGAACCCCCTTCATGAAAACTTTAAAATAGTCACAACCACAAATCTACACAAATCAATACAAATTTATTGCAAAATTTGATTTAATTTATAACACACACACACACACACACATAAATAAACATATATAAATAAATAAATATAAATAAATATATATGAATAAATATACATGAACAAATATATATGAATAAATATAAATAAATAAATAAAACTAAATAAATAAATATAAATAAATATAAATAAATAAATATATGTATATAAATAAATAAATAAATAAATAAATAAATAAATAAATAAATATATATATATATAAATAAATAAAAATAAAAATAAATAAATAAAAATAAAAATAAATAAATAAATATAAATATAAATAAATATAAATAAATATAAATAAATACACACACACACACACACATATATATACATATATAAACCTAAACATATATAAACATAAACATAAACATATATAAACATAAACATATATAAACATAAACATATATAAACATAAACATATATAAACATAAACATATATAAACATAAACATATATAAATATAAACACACACACACACACCCCCACACACACACACATTTTCATGCTTATTTATTTATATATGTGATTATCAAAAAAATATAAACACGTGCATATATATGTGTGTGTGTGTTTATATTATATATTTATGTTTATATATTTTTATATATTTATGTTTATATATTTACATATGTCTATGTTTATATCTTTATATATGTGTGTGTTTATATATTTATATATATTTGTATTTATATATATGTTTATAAGCTTATGTTTATATATTTGTATATGTTTATTAATATATATATATATATATATATATATATATACGAATTCAATATTTGTTTGAATTGATTTGGGTAGTTTGGTGTTTGAGATTGTTTTACAATATTAAGCATGAGATTGTTTGAATTATATAATTAGTTTTTTTATTATTTTTTTAATTGTTGATGTTGAGTTTTTATTTTCAGCACACTAAAACATAATTATTTTATATTTTTATAATTTTTTAAAAGTTGTTTAAAATATAAAATTTAAACCTGGTGCACCAAAATATAAATGCAGTTTATTAAATATTTTAAAATAGACGGCCATTTTTAATTTTGCATTTTCAATTACATACTATGTAAAATTTCTCACTGGTGGCATTGCATGACCTCTACCCAACTTGGCCCAGCCCAAGTGCGTCGTCATCAACAACAAATAAATAGAAAGACTGATCGTGCGCACAATCACAGCATGGTCTGCGCAACCAACCAAAGAGGCAAAGCCTTCAATCATGGAGAAGGGAAACAGACTGTAAAAACCCACGATTTCTTGCTTCTCATCCAATCAAAGGAAACCACATTAAATTTTTTGTTCTAAAAAATAAAAGATTCAACTTTAGCTCGAAGCGCTGCCTTTCTTGCGGTATAAAAGATGCCGTCTTCTCCGTCCCCTCCTCATCTCGTTTACGTGTCTGGCAGTCCATTGCTGTAACAAATGGGTTATCACAATGGGGTTCTTTTCTTTCTCGTCTTCTTCTTCTCCTGTTCCCTGTCAGAAGACCCCTACCGTTTCCTAACCTGGAACATTACATCCGCCAATCTTACTCTCTCTGGAATAACTAAAATGGTGCAATACTGTTCATCTCGATTACTAGAACTAGCATGATTTCGTCGTCGTCGGCGTCGTCGTATCGATGTACTGATCAGTTTGTTTCATGCAGGCCATCTTGATTAACGATCAGTTTCCTGGGCCGTTAATCAACGCCACCACAAATGATAATGTCTTGATCAATATCTTCAACAATCTTGATGTCCCCTTCCTCATTCACTGGTTCGTCTATGGCTTTTTCAATTTTAAGTGTCGACTTATTCTTTCCTTCGTCTTCTTTATTGTTAGCTCTTTTGTAGGAATTCCATTCAGCAACGTAAAAATTCCTGGGCTGATGGTCTTCCTGGTTCCACCTGCGCCATTCTTCCTGGTACAAACTACACCTACAAGATGCAGATGAAAGACCAGATTGGGTCGTATTCCTATTATCCGTCTGTTAGACTGCAGAAGCTTGATGGCGGATACGGTCCATTAGTCGTAGAGAGACGCTCTGTTATTGCCCTACCTTTTAATGTCACATCTGATGAATTTGTCATCTTTGTGTCCGATTGGTATTCTGTGCCAAGCCAGGTAGCTTCTTGTCAGCTCAACTTGTGGATGAGCTCCCTTCAGCATCTTCGTTCACTATTTTCTTTGTAGGAACTCGTCGACTCTTTGGCGTCGAAGACGGCCATCGACATTCCGTCTCCAGGCGCCCTGATCATGAAAATTTACACTTCCGACGGTAACATAAGTGATTCTGGAATCTCCGTCGAGTACGGGAAAACATATCTGCTGCGCGTAGTCAGCGTGACGTCGCAGTCTTCGTTTTCCTTTTCTGTGTTTAATCACACCCTTAAACTTGTCGAAGTCGAGGGAAGCTACACTGTACAAGCCAACTACACCTCCTTTCCACTACACCCAGGCCAAACTTCTGCATTTTTGTTAACTGCTGATAACAGTGCTGGTAATTATGAGATAATGGCATCAACTTTGTTTTCCAATCTCAGTCTCAACTCGTCTTCTTCTTTGAGCTATCCTGGAGCCGACCTCTCTACGTTCACCTTCCCTACTGCCGCCGCCGACAGTGTAGCTGATCTGATTCTCATGAGCAATTCTATCAGGTTCGTTAAAAGTTTACTTCTAACTGCAATATTTAGACGTGGTTGTGGGTCATTGTTATTGTATTTTTTTGCAGGAGAGCGAATGTCAGTGGTCCTCGACCGAACAATCAGCTTTCTTATAATTACAGCGACTTGCTTTCTTCATCTGTGACGCTAATTTTCAAATTGTCGCCCGTCTCCGTCGACGGCAGGCAATTGTACGGTATCAATAACATTTCTTACGTGGAGCCCGAAAAGCCGTTCTACCAGTATATTGCACAGAATGAATCAACTGGTTTTCAAATTATTCCTGCTGCAAACTATTCAGCTACGTCACAGATCAACAGAACTTTCATTATCCAGGTTACTCAGAATGATAATGCCCAGTTTATTCTTCAGAACACCGACAATGTTTCTCGTTCCTTTCATGTTTCTGGTTACAGTCTTTTCCAGCTTGGGTAATTATCATCCCTCCTTTTATTTATTGTTTTACTTTTGTTCCAGTCTGATTTCCATTGATGCAGCTCTGGTTTTGGCGAGTGGAATGAGTCGTCTTCTTCACTCTACAATTTGAATGACACTGTTGCCCGTTCGACGTTCTGGGTTCCGCCGAGTGGCTGGACTGCTATCATCGTCTCCTTGGACAATGCTGGTATCTGGAACCTCAGAAGCGAGAATTTAATCGAGAGGTATCTTGGGATGCAGCTCTATTTGCGAGTTGTTCCCCATGCATCCCCTGATGAGTACCCAAAGCCCGACGGTTGGTGCGCGGCCTACAATGTTGCAGTGACTTGAAGAGCTTCACCCCCTCCCTCCATCTTCGTTGTATTTCTTGTTTTGATTTTTCAACCGTGATAATTGATAATGCGTAATTTCTTCGCAATCTTCAACTTTTCTGGTCTTTGGGTTTGATTTTTAATTGTTCATTTCCTTTCTGCCATAATTCTCCCATTTTCACTGTCCTTTACTTTTATTTTTTTTTTTTTTTGATATTTTCTTCCTCCCTGCGACTTTCATGCAACTTGATAATCAAAGGTTTTGCAAATTAAACTATCTAACATGGCAAATAATAGGCTTAGACATGACAATTATCTAATGTTAGTCTTGTAAGCAAATCAAAGACCAGGCAAATCAAAAAGGATAAGCTAAAATTGGGCACTTTGAGATGGATTGCTAGAGACGTAAAAACAAGCCAACTTAGGTTTAAAAACCTTTTCCACACAGCCAAAGTGAGCTGGTTTCATAGATAAGGAACCATCCACTAGAACTCTGAAGCTCATGTAAATAAAGCTATTATGAGTCTGATGAATGAAATGTGATAATGAGAAATGACAACTAATTAATCATATTAAGGTAAATAAATTTTTGTAAGTATGATAACTAATTATGGTATTCAATTTTAATGTGATTGTAAATCTTGTAAGATGAATTGATGAGCAATGGCAATTATTAAGAGAATAAAATATGAAACCATGTGCAAGCTGAGATAAAGCACCTTTCACATCTCTTGTTAGTATATCTTATGTTTGTGAAAAAAATTTATTTTTCGAGAAAAATAGTTTAGAGTCAAGACATGGAAACATGATTTTGCAACCCAATTCTATATCGTGACTTGGTATAGAGTTATGACATGTGAACAAGATGCACGACCTAATTCACTTTCATGACATATAACTCTGTTATGCTATCAGAGACTATGATATATATGTAAGAAGAATCTAGCAATTGTATTTTTGAATAAATTAGTGGAAGGAATACTAGATTATTCAAAAGGATTCCAAAGTTATAAGGATTATATGTAGGCAAAGCAAAAAGGGTAGAGTTCAAATCAATAGTCATCGGATTAATGTTAGTGTTGGATTTGATTCATAGCAACTTGTTTGGAGAAAGACCAATGGCATCACATGGAAGATCAAGGTATTATGTGTTATTTGTTGATGATTTCTCTAAGTATGCATGAGTCTTCTACATTCAAAGAAAACTAAAGTGTTGGAGAAGTTCAAGAAGTTCTAAGTGTTGGTGAAAAATCAATTCAATAAGAATATATAAGTATTACACATGAATAATAGTATAGAATACTTTCTAGTTCATCACTTCTGTGCTAAGTAAGGTTTTCCCATGCACATAATTAGGATGATATCACAATAGAATATAGAGGCTAAAAGACTAAATAGAATCTTAATGGAGAAAACAAGATGTGTGAGGAGTTGGGTATGTTTGGAGCCAATGTTTTGGATCAAAGTAGTTACTATAGCATACTACTTGAAAAATCACACTTTTACATTGATAATGAAGAATTAGGTACCATTTTAGGTGTTGTATGGAAGAAAGCCAATAATTTAATTACCTTCAAGTCTTTCGATATGATAGATATATCCATGTGTCAAAGGAAAAGATAAATAAGTGAGATTTCAAATTAGAGAAGTGCAAGTTTATTGACTATTAGAAATACATCAAAGGGTGCAAGCTTTATAACTCAGAAACAAGAATAGTCATATTCAATAGAGATGTCCTATTTAGAAAGTATAAGAGTGGAGAAATCCTAGCAAGTCATGATGTGGATGATCTTAATGAAGAATATGAGTCACGTAGCTACTTGTCGTGACATTACAAAATATGATGTGATATCTTCTAGTCATGATATTACAAAATATATCACAAAATCTTCTAGTAATGACATCACAAAATATATTATAACTCTATTTCATTGGTGTCATAGATGCTCATGATGAAAAGCTAGCATAAACAAAGTTTGCAAATTTAGTTGAGAAAAAAGTAGCCGAGGCTGCACCTAAATTAAAGAGGTCTACATAGGTTATAAACCCATCTATAAGGTATATTTATAATGAATACCATGGTTTTCATGTCACACTTGATGAGCTCAATACTATGAGGAAGACGAGACTCTGTGCAAGCAAAATAGTGGGAGCTACCATGAAAGATGAGCCACAGTCATTAGAAGATAACAACAATTAGAGCCTTATGAAATTACTTTCAAATTAGAAGATAATAGGATGCAATAGGTGTTCAAATAAAAGATAAAGACTATTTGAAAGATTTAGAAGTATAAGGTAAGGCTAATTGTTAAAGGATACTCTCGTGTTGATTATTGTAGCTAGGGTATGATATAGAGGTAAAATAGTTGGATATGAAGATGACTTTTCTTCATGGAGACCTAGAGGAAGATGTCTATATGAAGCAGTCAATAAATTTTGAGGTGAAAGGAAAAAAAACTTTGTATATAAACTAGAAAAATCACTATATGGGCTGAAATTGTCTCCAATGATGTAATATCAAAAATTTGATTTATATTCCTTGCAATTAGGATTTAATAGATACGAGATTGACTACTACATGCACACAAAAAATTTAGGTAAAAATTATATTATTATAACATTGTATATTAATGATATGCTATTAGTTAATAAAAAAAAGGAGATATCTAATGCAATGAATGAATTATTACCAGAAAAGTTTGACATGATAGATCGTAGGAAAGCAAACTTTATACTAGTCATGTAGATTTAGAGAGATTAAGAAAAAAGAATATTGTGTCTTGAGCAACATTAATATATTGAGGGAATTCTTTAAAAATACATAATGTTTGATTGAAGTCAGTAGGAACTTCTATAGTGACTGAGATGAAGTTGATAGTAGAGTTGTCAACTACCACTCAACAAGAGAAAGAGAAGATGATTCTCACTCCATATGCTTGCATTGATGGAAGTTTGATATATGCTATATTATGTACGAAACTTGATATTTCATATGTTATGAGCATATTTAGTAGGTACATGTCCAACCTAGAGAAGAAACTTTGAAATACTTTTAAAAGGGTATTTATGTATCTACGTGAAACCATTAATTTGTGTTGTAGTTTGCTAGTAGCATCAATGATAAGACTTATTAAGTCATAAGAGCTGTTGATGTAGATTAGGATAGAGATTTGGACATTAAAAATATCCATGAGCATATATGTGCTTAACCTATATGATGGATCTATGAGTTGGATGAGCAAGAGGCAAGTTATCATTTCTCTCTAATCCATTGAAACTATCTAGATAAGAAGACTAAATGTAAAGTTTATGCTTGGATAAGATAGTATTAGTGTTATTCATTTATCAAATAATTTAGAATTTTATGCTTGAACAAAGTACATCGACATCCAGTACCACTTCATTAGTGAGCAAGTAGAAGTGAATCAGAGATTAATTGATAGGAGAAAATTAACATAAAAAAGATATGCACTAATTACATGACAAAGACAATGGGTATGAAAAAGATTTAGTTTTGCAAAGTTAAGACTAAGATAAAGATAAAGTATTTACCAAGCGGAAGAATATAAAATTGATTTATACTTTTGAGCATGTAATATGTGTGTGATGTTGCAACATGAATTGTGAAGTCATGACTTGAACGAAGTCATAATATATTTAATATTATGGTGACTATAAGCCTCTAAGTTTGATATCATGACCAATATTATAAAGTTGTGACCAACATGAAATTGCAACTTATTTTATGTTATTTTCACTGGAAGAGTATATCTTCAATATTGTAACTAAAATCGTGAAGTTATGACAAACAAAGTTGAAACCTATTTTGTATTGTTGTCACTAGATGATTTTATGTTTGATGCTGTGAACTAAATTGTAAAGTTATGACTTGAATGAAGTCATAATATGTCTTGTTTTACTATGACTGAATGTCTTTAGGGATTCAAGTCACGACATTATTCTCTGATGTAGCAACATGAATGAAATCATAATTTGGATGTGATATCATGAATTAAGTTTTGTAGATATAAATGTAAAGTGGCTACTAAGGTTTAGTGAAATTATTTTCTAGTATTTTCATGTTCTTTCTTTTCTTCCTACCTATCATCTTGTTCATTATGTGTATTTTCTTTGAGAGCTCTCTTCCCATTTCATAAATACCTAAATCACCATCTTAGATTTTTACACCGTGTAGATATTTTTATGTTAAGTATTTTGTTGATTTCAAGGCTATGAGCTGCTATATCTTTTAGATTTTCTTTCTTGTTTATGGCATATAACAGTTTCATGTTTTTTTTTTCTTGTTGTCATAAAAGATTCAAGCATGACTTGTTTTCTTAATAATATTTTAATCTTTTTGTTCATTTGATTTTTGTACAATTACTTTCTATATTTTCATCAATGACCAAATATTTTATTTCTATCCAATAATATTTCTGTAGACTTAAGCTGTTTTGCTATTGGGTGATAATGATGAGCATTTATCAAAATCAAGGAAAATAAAAAAAAAATATGAGAATCAAATTTACAAACAAAGTAGTGGTTGTAGTTAAGTCCTGAAAAGAATTTTCTTATCATTTCTTCCCATGGTTTTAGTGACCAAATTTTCTTATTCATATCTCTAAATACATAAGCATCATGTCGCCTATACGGGTATTATAATGTATGCCTCAAGATGTCCTTGTTTGTTTCAACTCTATAGAAGGTGTGGATCATCTTTTATCCTTTGGTAAGATTACTAATAGAATCTTGAAAAATCTATAAAAAAATATGTTCTTTGATACATGGGCCCAAGAAAACAAGTGGTGCTAGTTATCTACGTTGATTCCCTATAAAAATTGCCACAAAAACCTCACATACTTATAAGATCCATAAGCCCGACACACTATAAATACAAAATGTCATTTCAGACAAATTGAATTGCCCATGTTAGGTTGTTTAATATCACAATTCCATTGATTCAAGAGAATATGAGATTGATGCCCAAGTAATAACCCATAACTGCATATAAAAAATTTATCACCAAAGACCAAACTTTATTATTATTATTGAAGATATTGTTAGATCTTGGTGTGAGGATGAGAATTTGATGACCAACAATCTATCAAAGTGTATTGATTGCAAGGGTAATATAAAAGAAGTTATATTTGAAGACCAAGCATGTTAAGATGAGTCATGTTTATGGGTCATTATTTGATCAACACTTAAAAAAGCATGTATACCTAAAGATAGATGTACCATTGGATGCTAAATAAACTTAAAGCAAATAACATTTACCCAAATAGATTTTCCACGAGTGAAAAAATATTATGATTTGTAAACTGCAAGTATCCTCTTCTAATGGAATTGATAATTAAGATAAAGTAATTGTATATTAAATTTTGAAAAAAAACTTAACATGACAACTAAAAAAATATCATCAAAGAAGAATTAATATAACTTAATGGAAGATGCTTTAATGAAGTATACCTTTAAGTTTCAAGATTGTTTATATTTTTAATTAAAATTAGGTTTTAAAATATTTTTGGAATTATCTTGAACACTCTAGAATCTTCTAGGATTAGCATAAAAAATGATTTTTTTTTTTTCATTTGGTTCATGACCTAACAAACTAGTTGAGTCACAACACTAGAAGTTTGGTGGTACAACCTACCCAACCCACATTTGAACTAATATGGTGTGATTTGATTTATATTTTAAAGGGATGATTATGTTTTATTGTTTCGAAATAAAAATATATAGCGGGAAAGAACATTTTTTTTGCAAAAAACGTGAGAGAAATAAAAATTGATGGACATATTTGTCCTTCGCACTTTTTACGTTATAATCTTCCTCTCTCATTCCTATAACTTTCCATTATTTTTCCCTCTCTTCCACTACATCATTCCCTCCTTCACCATGTCACTCTCCCTTAGCATGAAGAAAGTGTTGCAAGCGAGCATTAGTTTTGTTGATCCCCCCCAATTCATCTCATATTATCTCTCACCCTTCATATATGAGCCTTGGAGACCAAGAGGTCAGAGTAGTAATGTCCTCATCACAACAGTATGATTAGAGCATTTAGCTAAAATACATTGAGAAGCATATCTGAATTTGATGGGGATCGAACTCGTGTCCCTAAGGTTGAGCGATCTTGACTCTTTGCTAATCGAACAACCATGCTATTAATTAAGCGGTCATTACTTAATTCCCCCAAGAAGCATCTTTGTTTATGTATCAAATAAGCCATGATGGTGATACAGTTCGGTATCAATAGAGTATGTGCTCTACCCATACTCTAAATTCTCAATTTAATATCATTAGATGTGTCAAATGGGCCATGCTGACAAAATTTTATTTGACCGGTTCGAGCCATAGTGTTGTCCTCGGCCATGATATGGTGGTATTTATCATGAGTCATGCCAAGTTGGGTCAGGCTAAGTCAGGCTAACTAGGTCAGGTAGGTTAGGTCAAGCCCGGCTAGTTGACTTGGCCAGGTAGGCCAAAATAGGCTTGCACGAGCCACCATGGTGGGTCAAAACGTGCTAATACTCCTGTGCCAAAAAAATTGGCCCAGCACGTCCTCAACCGTGACACGTACCAGCCTATCTACAACATGATTCTGAATCATGTCATGCCTTTCCAAGTATTACTGAATTGTATTGTGCCATGCTAAGCATGGCTAAATCGTCTCGTGTCGTGAGCCATGCCTGGACTGCCCGACCTAGTCGACACATCTACGTATCATCTTTCTCCGTGGATTCTTCAACCACTACAAACAAAAGTAAGTTATTGGATATATCATTTTCATTAATATCTTTGACATTGCCACAGGTAATGCACTAGTATGGAATCCTATATGTTGATATTGGTTGGATAATTAAGAATATATTGTTTGTATATTTACTTAGGTGAAGGAAGCATAAGTTGTGAATAACTCGATGCAACAACAAAGTTATTTAATAATTTTTGGGTTCATCGTCATTCTCTTATTTTCTTAGTATTCTTTTTCAGAAAGATGTAATAATATATCCATGTCTTGAATTTCATTTATTGTTATTTTGTTGTGAATTAATTGAAAATGTCTTTTTTTTATAAATGCTTTTTATTCAATAATGAACTTGTTAACTTCATTACTTTATGCTTAGTTTTTGAAAAAAACCAAACTTATTCCAGTCCATGTTCCATTGTGATGAGTATAGCTCTTGCTTCAAATCATTGAACAATTATGTATATGTTGTATACTTGATATCAATCAATGTTTATCTATGTTAATGTGGTTCTAAAGACATCAATATTTAACACACACACACAATACTACCATATACATTCAAAACCTACACACACACACACACACACACACACACACACACACACACATATATATATATATATATATATAAAATACATGTGTGTCTATATAGTGACATATATACACATTGAATATTATAATGCATGAAGCTAAAACATAACAATAGAGAGAAAGAGATAGAGGAAGAAGGGAGAGGAAGGAGATAAAGAGTGTGTGTGATAATGAGAAAGATAAGAGGGGGAGAGTGAGGATTGAATGCATATATATGTCACTATATAGAGTGAAGAGAGAGGGAGGATGGAAAGATATAGAAAAGAAAAAAATATATAAATAATAGAGAGGAGAGAGAAAGAAGAGAGAATTATGTTTCGATACAATCCCTTTAAAATATTTAAAAAAATAATCAAATTTTAAATATTTAAAAAAAAACATATCAAACTCTTAACTAATTGATTTTTGTTACACTCAATTATTATAATACCAAAATATGATCGCCTCTTCCGTCGCCCCCTCTCCCCTAGCCCCTCACCTCTAGCCACTCAATTATTCATAATTTTTAAGCTTAAAATTATTTAAACATATTTATAAAATAATAAAATAATATATATGAGATTATGGGTATTTTGAGTATTTTATTAAGTTCAAAATAAATCTATTCTAATCTAATTAGATCAAAATTTAAAGATTTTTTTATATTTTAAAACAATTTCATTTCTTTTTTTCTATTAACAATAATTATGCATTATAATTCATGCAAAACCTTAAATAGTCTATGGTAATTAATTTGCAATTTCATTTTTTTAATATAAAAAAAAAATAAAAAATTGCTCACGTCAATCTTCGAACTAATCCAGTCATTTTTTGGCAGAGTAAGAGCATCTCCAATCTACTCTATATTTTCAATTTTAGCTATTTTAGCTAGCTAAACACAAAAAATTCCTCTCCAACTCATTCTCTATTTCACTCTTTATTTTCTAGTTTACTCAAATGTATCAACAAATTTGGAGATCTATTTGATATCTCTAAAATTTTTATCTCTATTTTTTTCTCTATCTCAAAAGGGCCGGCGGGCCGGGCGGGCCGGCACGCATTTTAATGATGGATATTATCTGGATCAACTTTTGAAACCCTGCGCATCCTTAGTGTTAACTACTCGAATTTGCTGTTTGCGGCTTTGTGCTGAGGGGATTGGAATTTGACACAACAACTAGTCAGCAACGGTCCCCGATTCTAAATCGAGCAAGATCATCAACAAGCAGGACAACCTCTTTGATCGATAGTTCGTCTCCATCATAGACATGTTTCAGCTACTGTACGCTGTCATTCTGGCGGAAATGGTCCTGATTCTTAGTCTCTCGTTTACAACTCCACTGAGAAAGCTGGTGATCCTGTGCTTGGATCGGATCAAGCGAGGGAGGGGCCCTGTGATGATCAAGACCATCGCCGGGACAGTGTGCGTTGTCCTGATATCTAACGTGTACAGTATTGTCATGATTCGGAAGCGCACGATCGAGGCCGGTGCTCCAACTCCTACGGATCAGGTTCTCCTCGCTACGCATATGCACGAAACTTCTCTCATGGGTATTTTTCTTATTCGCTTGGATTTTTGTCTGTTGCAATTCACTTGTTTCTAGTTATTCTTAACATCGATTTTTGAATTCCGATGATATCCACGTATTCAATTGCTCCTTGTGTTTTCATCTGCAGATAGCTCCTTCGTATGTTTTTTTTTTAATTTTTGCTTTTTCTGTCGATGTTATATAAGTTATGACTGCCAATTATCATCGAAGCGTGCTTAATGACCTTTTTTGTGATGAAACCTAAGTCCTTGTTGCTGTTCAGAGTGTCTGTGTCGAAGAATCTCCAGATTGACGCAACGATTGGGAGGGTAAGTAACGGGTAATTTAGGAAAAACACTAATCGAACTAGCATGCTACTATTAGGAACAACTGGGAGGGGATGTCCATGGAAATGAGATTTGACAGGAACAGCCGCCTAGGCGCCTGCTGCAGCATCAAAAACTATTAGGAACAACTGGGAGGGGATATCCATGGAAATGAGATTTGACAGCTGCCTAGGCACTTTCTGCAGCATCAAAAACTATTAGGAACAACTGGGATGAGAATGGCTGCCATACTTTTTTCTTCATTCCAATAGTTTTCAACCCTCACTTTCTTCTTCCCTCAAAATACCCATACTGAAAAATTTGTTCCAAATTCTTTTTAAAATGTTCTTGAAGATTTATCTTCTCTCCCTCTCCCTCTAATCTATGTTTAAAAAGATCTCTTTCTATGGATGTTAGCTCCAAAAAAAGGGAGAACCATTCACTCTCTAAAAAGGGTAACACTTTCTCAGTCTTCACATGGGTCTCATCTTCTTTAGTTTATGCTCTATCTAATTGTTACTTAGCATCCACAATCGGGGTCATAATCTTAATGGCTGCCTTAGGTCTCAACTGGAACAACATTCTAAGTTTTTGCTGATGTGGCGGGTGATCCTACGTGCTGTGGGTTTTTTTTTATCCACATTGTTGATGGTGTGTTGGAATTTCATCAGAAGTTAGTGTTTCGTCGATAATCACATGTTTTTTAGTATTTTTTTTGTAAATATGTGGTTTTTTGTTATTTTGAAAAATTGTTGCTTTTTTGAAAAAAATATGCTTCTAGGAAAAATGTTTTTTTTTTTTTTTTTGGAAAATAATGGCCTTTGAAAAACTATTATTTTTTTCAACACTTTAGTTTATGAGAAATTATACTTATATTTTTTGAAAAATCACTATTTTCTTAGACGTTATATTTTTTCAAGAAATATTGATTTTAATTTTATATACATGATTATTGATATTTTTTTCTTCATAATTTTTATGTCGACTATACTTAAAAATTAATTTTAATAATCTTGGAAATTTTATTATTTTTAAAAGCTTTTCTAAGTATTTTAATTATATTTTATTTTTTTCCACTAATATTTTTGTTAAAATATTCTCTAATATTTTTTTGATGTGTTTCACATATTCATAAAATTTAAGAATTAAAATATACATGATTATCATTATTTTTCATGGATAACCATATTCACCAAAAATAAAGAAAAAATGTGATAATTCAAAACCAAAATGTTATAATATATAAAAAATATTTATTTGTTATTGGTACAAATCTGCCAATTTTGTACCAACTATATTTTGACATGAGTATCCTATCCTTGGAGGTTTCGAAATGGGTGGGGCTGGCAAGCCTAGACAACACTTTCAAATTCTTTATCTCTGTGTGTGGATAAGAATAAGTTGGCTTCAAGCTATCCAATATATTTTTTTATTCTAAAACATTTTTTAGTTTAGTTTTTTATAAAAAATATGTTATTTTAAATTTATGTAGAAGTTTATTAATTTTTTTAATAAATTGATAAAATTTAAATTTTTATATTTTAAATTTTTATATTTTAAATTTTTATATTTTAAATTTGTTAAATTTATTGGTTAAATTATAGTTATATAGAAATTAAGACTAACTTATATAAATATTATTAGAAAAATAATATGATTGACTGATTATCCAATAAAAATATTAAATAAAATAAAATCGTAATAAAAAAATAATTTTAATTCTTTATTTATATTAACAAAATTAACGTAAAAAGGTAAAAAAAAATATCAAAATAGTTCCAAAAATAAAAATAAAAATATCAAAAAAAAAAATATCAATAGTAGAAAATAATAATTAATTAATGTGAAAAAATTCATAAAAAATTTGATTCAATATTTGATTTTTTAATTTTTAATTTTTGATTAACTAAATAAATTATCTTGATTCTCGATTCATTAATTAAATATTATGATTTTTGATTTGAATCTCGATTTAACAAATATGATATAGTATAATAGAGATTATTATTGATATTATCAAATTAACTTAAAATATTTAAAATATTAATAGTAATATTTAAAATATTATGAGTTTTATTAACAAGATTAAAATTAATATATACATATATTCTATTCATTATGAATTTATAAAACATGCAATAATATTAATATAATTTTGATTTGACCTGTTACTATGAATAATCAATGTTAATACAATATACAAAATATTTAAGTTAAAAAAAGAAATTAATAGTAATTGCCTTTGTAATTGCATAATAATTATCTAGGATAATTAAAATAGTATCATTGCTATTATCGAATTAATTTTAAATATAAAAAATATTATTCGTAATATTTAAAATATTGAGTATTATCAATAAGATTAAAATTAATAATGTTTTGTGATATATATTATGAATCTATAAAATATCAAACAATACTAATTTAAATATGATTTGACCCGACACCACAAATTTTCAATATTGATGAGAAACACAAATTATTTTAGTAAAAATAAGAATTAATATTTTTTCTAATTTATTATAATTAGTTATATTGTTACCTATAGTTATCTTTCTAATAATTTTTTTTATAGATAAAAAAAATTTCTGAATATTTTTTTTATAAAAATTTTATTTATTTATATTAATATGTAAGTTTGTAGAATTAATTAGTCATGCTTGAGATTAATATTTGTATCAAATAATAAATGATGAATAATTTGAATCAAACTTTCAAGTCTTTTTAGTCGTTTCTTTCCTAACAAGATGTTTTTAGTGTATTTTCAACATGACTAATTAAATGATGGGCTTTATTTGCAATTTTAATATTTATTTTTTTTTTTTAAAATACGTGATTATGTAAACATCAAAACATCAAATCTCATATAAATTATGAATTTAATTGTGTTTGAGCGAAAATAATATTGTGATGATTGATGACTAACAAAGCACATCTGATGCATGCATATATTACAAGTAATGTTTTAGAGATGACAAATATTTTCATTCAAGGATGTTATGTTTTGGGTTTGAGATTTATCAGATTCAGTTTTTTTTGTTTTTTAGTTGGTATGTCTATTGAGATACTAATCAATCTCAGATCAAGTATTAAAGTATGAGCCTTGTGGATTGGTTACGATCTATTCCATGCTTTATAATTTTTAATTTTTTCTCTCTAACTTCTTCTAGATACAAGTGATTGTCATATTTCATCCTAAGGATTGATTGTGCTGCCAACCTAGAATAATTTTTTTTTTTGATTTATATGGTTATTATATTAAAATATAAAGAAATTCATCATAAAATAAATGTGAAAGGGGCCTTTATGGAGTTTTTTTTTTAATTTTAATAAATAAAAAAATCTAAAATTTTTAAAAATAGGTGTTCTAGATTGGGACCATGCTGACCTGCCACGCTCCAAGGTAATGCTTGGGTCGTCACATTTGTCATGACTCAATTTTTCTCCTCTAAAGGCTAGAAGCGTCCCAAGGGCCATGGCTAGTTGACATGGGTTGTTTATTGGCCTAAATCAGCCAATCAGGTCGACTTGTTAGGTTGTGTCGCCTCAGAACGAGACTGCCTTGTATGCCATGGCTGTGGTTTTCCCAGCAACCTACTTGGTCATGTCAGTAGATGTGTCAAATGGGCCATGATGAGTTGGCATGACCCAATTTCGCCTGAATCAGCCCACCTTTGCCTAGCTGGAATGTCGACCTCACCCACCTCAAAATTGAGGCAGCCTGACACTACTTGATGTGTTGCTGGCGGCCAACTTGGATGTGCCGTAAGTATGAGGATTACACGAGCCTGATAGGGTTGTTCCCAATGTTGTGGTTGGGCTCGAATTCGTGGAGAGCCCACCATGAGCCCATCCGTTTGGTCTGACTAGCTAGGGTTTGGGCCATGCATGAGACTTGAACAAGTCCCACTTCCATTACCATAAGTTTGTTTGATTATATTTATGTTAGGTTTTTCTGTTTTTTTTTTTTGATTAGAGTGAGATTGTACCATATATAATGGATGATGAAGAATGTTTTTTTTACATAGTATTGGAGTTGATCTTTCAAACTCTAAATGTGGGCATACAAAGTGTCTATATAACCAATATATATACATATATATATATATATATATGTGTGTGTGTGTGTGTATTTTGTTACATCAACGCATTACATCAACAATGTGGCATGAATGAGCATATCGGAGACTCAAACTTAATGGTGGCATCATGAAATTGTGGCAAATGTGAATGCTCACTATGTTGATGTAAAGTAATATATATAAGCATTGCATAATGAACGTTGATTGTGCAATGGGTGTTGTAGAGGTGTGTGGAAGCGCATGTTAGTGCAAATATATGCACAATAGGGTTTTTTCATCCACTACATGGTGTTGGTAATTGTGCAATGAGTATTGTAGCAAAATGGGTGTAATGCGAAAAAAGAAAATAAAAAGAAAAAAAATGACAGTGCAATGTGATGGATCTTTTGATTAATAACTTGTAGGAGCTTAGACAACAAAACTATACATAGTAGCTATAAGAGTTAGATTGTAGCTTTATAATTGAAGGAAGCGTGATAATCCGACGAAGTAGCTTTTTGGCGACGAGACAAAAGAAACTTTGACACATGCAAGATATTATGAGAGCTCACTTTAATGCTATAGTTATACTCATCTCAAATTATGTGTGTTAAATACTCAATGAGCCAAACTTAGATTGTGAGATTTTATAGCTAGAAAAATGTACTAGAGCTTTCTATAGTGTATGCCAGGCTTGTATGATGATGACTCATTTGATCTGATACACTCATATATATGATAGCGTAGTAGAATATATTGAATTTGATACTTATCATACATAGCCTTTTAGGTTTTTGGAGAAAAGATTATGGATATACTAATTTCTTGACTTATAGGAAGGCTCATGCACTAGATATGTTTTTTTAATTATGATTATATTCATTATCCTTTAATTTTTTTATTTTTTGGTTTTAGATCATTCATATATATATATATATATATATATATATATACATATGTGTGTGTGTGTGTGTATTTGATATTTTAGTAATTTCATAAAAAATAAAAAATAATTTAATAAAAATATAACAATTATAAAGTGTTATAAAGACTAATTTAGAGATTACAAATTATAGTTTTAGTGTTTTGATTGATCATTTTTTATAGAGAATAATTCTATTTTTTGTTTCTTTAGTAAAGGAGATGAACGTGTGTGTGTGTGTGTGTGTATTTGTTATTTTAGTAATTTCATAAAAAAATAAAAAATAATTTAATAAAAATATAAAAATTACAAAGAGTTATAAACACTAATTTAGAGATTATAAAATCTAGCTTTAGTGTCTTGATTGATCATTTTTTTATAGAGAATGATTCTATTTTTTGATTCTTTAGTAAAGGAGATGAACGTCCTAATGTATTAGTATAATTGATGGTTGGTTTAGTCATGCTACTTTATATTAGTATTATTTTTTTATTACTTTTTTTTTTTTTTAATATCATATTATATTTATTGTTTTTATCTTTTTTTTAACTATTTGATATAAAATTTAAATATGTGATTTATTTGGGTTATTGCATGTATTTAATGTGTGGATTTTTTAGAGTGTTATTAGAGCCAAGTTGGAATAAAATTTTTTTTTTGTTCCTGCAACAAAATGGGTTAATCTTAATTGATCTGCATTTTAAAAATTATAATTATAATCTAAAATGAGAAATAATATATTATTTTTTGTAAAAAGCTAGATAACTAAGTTAGTTGATTATTGTACAATGATGTGAATATTTATGTGGGATGAAGTGATGGCATATAAAAAAAATAAATATTTACTCGCATAGAGAAAATTGGCGGTGAAGACTTGAGATTCAATAAATTATTATGAAAAAATGAGTTTGTTTTAAAAAAAAATATAGAATAATAAAATGAAGGCTCTATAAAGGCATGTAAAAAGATAAAAAATAAAGCTAAAAGAGTGGTAATTAAAATTAAATTTGTTCAGTTATAATGCAAAAAAATGAGAAATTAATAATATATTTTCATGATTTTCTAATCAAATTCATGGATTTATGTTTAAATATCAAAGATGATCGATAACCAAATTAGATAATGACATCCCAATTGAAATTTTGTAAGTCATTAGAGAGAAAGATATGACATGATTGACCATGTTATTTAACAAGATCATGAGAATAAAAAAAATTAGGTAATTAGTGTTAAATTATTATAATTTTTATTTATAAAAACAAGAAATATTATTGATTATAATAATTATTAAGTTAGTAAACTCATAAGTTATGTTATAATTTTTTGTAAAAAAGATTATCAAACATACAATAAAAATATAATTGAGAATTACAGCGAATTAATTGGAATTTATCTCATATAAGTCTATTATTGAAATTATCTATTTATTTAAATAATTAATTGGGAAATATTAAAAAATTAATATATATATATATAAAATATAAGTTAAGAGTAATATTGATGTGATAATTAAAATGACCACGGTATGTTTAGGCATGAATTTTAATTGGGTCATGCCGTGCTAGGCATAGCTGAATCAGGTCGTGATCTGTGCCATGCCCTGGCTGCCATTGTCCAGTTGACACCTCTTACATAGCCAAGATATAATGCATGTAGGATAGAGAAGCTCCCAAGAAAATGAATGTAGAAAAACCATAGGATCTCATAGTATTTTTGTATTTTTTATTTTTAAGAATAATTATCATAATTCAATAATTATTAAGGTATTAAACTCATTAGTTATATTATAAAATTGAGAAAAATATTTTTTTTCTTTAAAAAAAAAAATAATCTTCCCCCAATTCCTCTTTACTAACATTAGGGTAGATCATACGACAAACTTTCATATTGGTCATTTGTGTCCACAGCACACACACACACACACACATTATATATCTTGCATGTGTGTGTGTATATATATATGTATGTATTTCTCTCTCTATCACACACACACACACACACACTCTCTCTCTCTCTTTATATATATATATATATATATTTATTTATATATATATGTAGGTGTGTATGGATGTTGTGTAACATTTGACTATTTGGTGTAGGATTCTTGTTGTTCCTTGCTTTGATGATAGATAGACTGCATCATCTCGATAGAGAATTCCGGTTGATGAGAAAGACAATTAATGCCAATTCTCAAAAAAGATACTCAAGCTTTGATGATTTCAAAAACGAGAATCCCAAGAACAACAAATCTTCTCCATCTGCCCCAGACAATGTCTCCGAGATTGCTTCTTGACAAGATTTTTCCCCAGAAAATGTGAACTCCAGTTTTTTTTTTTTTTTTTTTTTTTTTAGGTTTTGGTTGTGCTTTGGTGTGGGTGATCGTGCGACTCAATGGAAAACTATGTGGCATTGGCATTTGAATATTTGTTGTAATTTGGATGGCCTTTTTCATACCTTCTCTCTCCTCTTCTAGTGTTCATGCCAAATATATCTCTCTTTCTCTGTCTATATATATATATATATATATCTCTCTCTCTGTCTATATATATATATATATATATCTCTCTCTCTCCATGTCTATATATATATATATATATCTCTCTCTCTCTCTGTCTATATATATATATATATCTCTCTCTATGTCTATATATATATATATATATATCTCTCTCTGTCTATATATATATATATATATATATCTCTCTGTCTATATATATATATATATCTCTCTGTCTATATATATATATATATATATATATATATATATATATATATATATCTGTCTAGATCTCTCTCTCTCTGTCTCTCTGTCTATATATATATATATCTCTCTCTGTCTATATATATATACATACATACATATATATATATATCTCTCTCTCTGTCTAGATCTCTCTCACTCTCTGTCTATCTGTCTCTTTCACATAGTATTTCTCTCTGTCTATATATATATATATATATCTCTCTCTCTCAATCTATCTCTATTCCATTGAGCCATGAAATATATGGCTCAATGAGGAGTTGCTCTGCTCCTAAGGGTTGAAGGCTGGTGGCTATTATGTTTTTGTATTATTATTAAGATAAAAAAATGTCATTAAAATAATCAAAGAAAAAACAATATATATACACTGCTTTATGTATTGTATTGTATAATTAATTAAATTGTACTTGATTCAATATAAGTAATTAAAAATTTTCTTATTATAGTTTACTTTTTTTTATTCTTAATATCGACAAAATAACAAATTATTAAACATCTCATGAAACTAGTCTAAATTTATAAATATTACGAGTGAAAATGATAAAAGTAAAACTTATTTGAAAATATTATAATTTTAAATTTCTAATTTTTATAGATTTACAATAACTAAACAAATAGCGTGTCGACATTAATAAATATCACTCATAACATCAATTGAAACACGACATCATGTAAGTGGTAAAATATCCTTACATACACGACATTATATATTTTATCTTATATATTATAAAAAAATATATAAAAAATATAAAAAAAAAACATCACTTTTCAAATAATATTAATTTACATATTCCTCTCTTTCATAATTAATATTCAACCTCCTGATATATTTTAAAAATTAACGTATTATTTTCCCCAGACATAAAATAATTTATTTTTTTAAAATTATAAAAAATAATTATGAAAAGACTACAGGGAGGAGCAGTGGTTGTATCAGAAGAAGAACAATGAACAAGATGAAATCAGAGGGGGAGCTTCAGAATTCAAACAAACATGGTCAGCTCGGGCCTACTATACACATTGTTCTGTTCATCTTCCAACCCAGGATAGGCTGCAACAAGAGCGTCCTGAGATCCAATATAGAGGGAATTGTAGATCTTCCAGTACACCTCGCGGACCTTTCTAGCAGGGTGGAAGAGTCCCTGAAGGCAGTAGTTGAGCACGACAGCAGCTCCCAGGGCCACTCTCATCCCTTCAATGGCTTCCATGACGGCATTGATAACATGAGGAGAGGTCTCGAAGATGTTGGGCCACACGTAGTTGAGGAGGTGGACCAACGCATCCTCGCACCCCAGCCCCGCCACCCCCAGCGCCATGTGCTTCACCGCGGAAGCTGCCGTCTGCCTGTGCACCAGGTCCCTGTCCATCAGCGCGTCCTCCAGCAATGGAGTGACGGCGTAGATGTAGTCCTTGCCCATCTCGCCAATGTACTCGAACAGGAAGGACAGCGACTTCAAGACCCCGTTCTGAACATTGAGCTCGGGAACTTTGTATTCGTTCATGAGGGCCGGGAGGACGGTGAAGGGGGAGCACGTTTCAGCGACGATGGCGATGGCCACCGTCGTGCAGACGCGATTCTGCCGTTCTTGGACCTTGAGGTTGTTCAGGAGGGTCGCAAGCACGTCCTGCGGGCCAATGGCCTTCGCGATGTAGCCGAAGGTGTTGACGGTGGCCCTCCGGATGCCCTTCTTGTGCGCCTTGAGCATCTCCAGAAGCTCGAAGCAGATCCGCATCCACTCTCTGGCAGGAACGAACTCGGCCCCGCGATCGGCGATACGGCCAACGAGGTCGATGCAGTTCTCCTGGACCTTCTCGTGCCTGTTCTTCAGGATGGGGGTCAATCTGGGAAGAAGATCTTTGATGGGCGGGGTCATTTTCGTCATTCCGATCACATTCACTATCGCCTTGAGAGCCCCGAGTATCGACCCCAGAACCTCGGGATACTCCTCCCCCAGGTACTCGTACAGGACGACGCCAAGATGGCCCATCAGCTGTTCCTCCTGGCACTGCCGCATGACCACGGCGATCCTGGCGATGAGATCGGCCGCTTGCTGCCTCACCTTGGCACTCTTGTTGTTCAGGCGCCACTTGATGGTGCCGCAGATCTGGGGAAGATAAGGCTTCACTCTCTGCCCGAGGGCATTTACAACGGCGCCGAACCCGTTGAGCATCACGTTGGCATCGTCGCTGGTCTGCTCTTGGAAGGCGTAGAGAATGCCGTCGATCAGCAGCTCTTCCAATCTCGGGTCGATATCGGACGCCCCCAAGTTGGCCACCACCTTCTCGATCGTCTCCATGACCATGCGCCTGTAAGGCTCGCTCTCGTCTTTGAGGTCCTCGACAACTCTCCCGACGATATCCTTCACGCCAACCTTATTGGCAATCTCCACGGTCGTCTCCACGAGCTGCCTGTAATTCCTCCGATCCAACGCCATTCTTCTCACCCAGAAATTCTTGAAGAAGTCGGGAAGAATGTCGTTGCGGATGTAATCCGCCTCCACGCCCTCGGTACTCACGCATTGCTTGACAACCTTCAGCACGATTTTCTTCATCTCCTCGTCGGGCGACTGGAACTCACGCGTCAGGATGCACATCACCTCCTTGGTGTAGTAAGAAGCGTATATGGCATCCATGAGAGGAATGATGAAGCCGATCGCCTTCAGGAAGGCAGCCAGGACCTTCCCACGGTGCGACCTGATTCCTTTCCAAAGTGGCTTCAGGACCGAGTCGAAGCTCTCGATGCCGTAGGGAGCAGCAGCCTCTGCAAGCGCGGCCAGGGACAGAGCAGTGATGGTCCTCACCTTCTGATTCTCGTCGCTGAGGCCATGCTCGATGATCTCGACGAGAGACCGCAGGTGAGGAAGAACGGCACAGCCAATCAAGATGGCAATCTGCTGCACGATCTTTATCCCCGTGTGGCGAGCTTGCCACGACTTCTTGCTCTGGCAAACAGCCTTGAGAAAGGGAAGCAGCGCAGGAATGCCAAGAGCAGAGGCAACAACGCTGAAGGCTCTGGCGGTTGTGTTTCGCACGTACTCATCAATATTATCAATATCAGGTCTCATAGCAGCGATCATCGTGGCCAGCCCTGCAGCCTTGCTTAGGTTGGAGATGATCTCTCTTCCCTCGACCCGTGCATAGTAGTCCTCGTCAATCAGCAGTGGCTCGATGACGACCAGAATCTTATGGACATAAGGCCTGACCAACTCATCCAGCTTGTAGAGGACTCTGTCGATGACCTTCACCAACAGATGCCTCTCCTGGTCTTCCAATGTGGGCTGCATGAGCAATGGCAGTATCTTGTTGAACAATGGCCCAGCACCAAACTCTCTGGCCTTATCAGTCAGCTGCCTCAGAGCAGTCTTCCTCTGGGGGGGAGTACCATTCTTAACTTTCAGCAGCAGCTTCATTATCTTCCTCTCCTTCTGATCTTCAGGCGACAGCCCTTCTTCATCCTCGTTCAACAATGGTGCAAAAAAGTTATAATCATCTGGCTTCATGGGCGGCAACCCACCGGGAAGTTCCTTGGGGACATCAAATTGCTGCCCTCTATCCTCAACGGGAATGGAGTAGTGGGGCGTTCCAAGTGGAGTAGGCGTGGCCAGCAGCTTCCTCGCAGGTGTCCTGATGGGAACATAAGAAGATGGTGGATCCAAAATCTTGTACCCTTCCATCGGAAACATAGCATCGAGCTCTTCGTCAGTCAATGGTCTGTTCCTCTCCTCGATGTCCTTCTCCCACCTCAGCAAATTATACTGCTCGGGCGTCATGGGGCCACGCAGATTGATTGCTCCGGGAGTTGGAGTTGCCAACTCAACGCCGCCAACGGGAGTGACACCTGGAGTATAGACAGGAGTTGGCGTCGCTCCTGCAGCAGGAGTAGCGCTGCCCATAGTTGCTGGAGTTTCGTCCCAGCGAGATCTCTGTCGTTTTGGAGTGGGCGTGGTTAGCCCTTTGGGAGTGGCATCCCAAGTGACTCCGGCCGGCGTAGCTCCCGGCGTAGCTCCCGGAGTCGCTCCCGGCGTAACAGCACCTGCAGGAGTCGCATCTAGGTCGGCTAGTCTTCCAGGGGTAGGGGTCTCATCCCACCTGTTTCTCCTCCCCACCAATGGAGTCGCATCGCTTACTCTACCAGGAGTAGGGGTGGCATCCCATCTTCCAATCCCAGGTGTGGCATCAGGCAAATCCCAGTCGGAAGCTGTTTTTGCTTTCTTGGTTGCGGCGCCGGCATCATCCTGCGACTGGTCCCACCTATTCCGCCTCTTAGGGGGGGGAGCTTCTCTAGGAGCAGCCTCTTCCTCCTCTTTCTTCTTCTTGATCAACCTCAACGTTTCCTCCTTTTCCCTCTTCAGAGCCTCCTCCTTCATCACGTCGGCGTACGTCCTCACCGATGGGTCCGGCGTCTTCTCCCCCGAAGCAAACGCATCGTGCCGATCCGGCGAAAACACCCGATTCAACCTCCTTCGCCGGTAATCATCCTCGCGATCAATGATCTTTGACGGCTTCTTAAATCCCACATCGTCATCTTCATCCCCTCCGCTCCGCGGAATCTCTTTAAGCAACGACTTTGGAGCGGTGTAAGACGCCAACCTACGAGCAACTTCATTGTCGCCGGCCTCAATCTCTTCCTCGTCGTTCACAGGAATAGACGTCACGTATCCATCGCGGTCAGTTCCGCCGTAGAGGTCACGATCAAAAGTGAGGGATGTCAGGGAGGCCAGATCTTGCTCCAACTTTCTCCGTTCTTCTTGCGTTTTTGCAATTTCGGAATCCATTGATGATCTTCTCCCAAATCAAGTGCAATTGGCAAATTAGAAGGGTGTTAATCCTGAAATTCCAAAACGGACCCAGCCATTTTTCTTCTCCACAGTCGGATCAAACCCGTTGGAACAGCAAATCGCCCCACCAATTTGATTCAGGCTATCACCTCCACCCCCAGCCCTCCAGGCAAAACCTACGCACGATTCACGAACAATGGCCGACCGGATAAACGATATTGTCTCCTAATGCAATAAAAAAAAATTATAATTATTTTCATAATAATTATAAAAAATAAATTATTCTGTATTTATTTTTTATTTTTTTGTTAAATAAATTATTATTCGATAAGCAATTATAAATAATATTGGTAGTAATTCTACAAATTAAAAATTGATTTTAGTAAAGATAACTATTTACATGTGATTTTATGAATATATAAATTGTTTATTTATATTTCTAATATAGATTTTGCGTAAGATATTTTTATTATGTATGTTATTCTAAAATATATAAAATATTATTTATTTCGATCAATATATTTTGCATGAAAAAAAAATATCAGATTAGGCTCTTATATTTATATAAATTAGATAATATTTAATTATGAATTATTTGGACATTATTAATTAGTGATATTTGTTTAGTTGATTTTTTTTCATTTTTTTTTAATTTAAGATTATAATTTCATGTTTGTTAAATATTCTGAAATATTTTTTTTTTACAGTAATTGCCATCCAACATTTCATGATATAGATATAACAATATTTGATTAGATTTATTGAATAATTTAGAAAAATATTTTACTAATTATTTGAAAATTAAAAATATTGCATCAATAAAATTATATTGCAACATCTATCTTAAGTTCCGGCAAGAATTGATGACTAGGATCAAATTTTAAATAAATACTTAATTGAAAAATTATTTTTATAAACCTGAATAATTATTCAAAAAACCTAAATTATATTCTACGAATTATTCAAAAAACAATCAAAATAAAAAATATAATCTTATTATTAAAATTTCTGACAGTTAAATGAACATGCATGACACAACTAGAGAATTTACTAAATTAAATTCAAAATAAAAAATCTAATATCAAAATACAATGCACGCACACATGCACATGCAATCACACACGCACACACACAGTTGCACATGCTCGCGCACACGCAATCACACACGCACACACACAGTTGCACATGCTCGCGCACACGCAATCACACACGCACACACACAGTTGCACATGCTCGCGCACACGCAATCACACGCACACACACAGTTGCACATGCTCGCGCACACGCAATCACACACGCACACACACAGTTGCACATGCTCGCGCACACGCAATCACACACGCACACACACAGTTGCAGATGCTCGCGCACACGCAATCACACACGCACACACACAGTTGCACATGCTCGCGCACACGCAATCACACACACGCATAGGCACACGCTCACGCGCACACAGATAGATTGGTCTAGCCAAGGTAACGAGACATCCAGACCTGGAACCGTTCCCAAGCGAGCCGCACGGCATCCACGTCATCATCAAGCAGACCCATCTCCTTTCTCCTCCGAATGCCATCTGGAGACCTGTTCATGAAGGCGTGCCCATTGCCTGCGTAAACGTGAACCTCATATGCAACACCAGATTCCTTCAGCTTCTCCTCCAACGTCTTAGCTGCCTGATCCACATTAAAAAAAAAAAAACAAAAATAATAAAAATAAATAAATAAATAAATAAAATGTAATATCAAATATAATAGTAATAATAAAAATAATATTAGTATTATTATTAAGAAATAGGAAAAAATAGAAAATAGAAAATAAAAATAAAAATTATAATATCAAACCATGATTAGAGCAAATATAATAAATCTAAGAAAACCAAAAATTTCAAAATACTAAAAGTTTTACATAAAATGATGATTATTAATTTCAAAATAATGATCATTCATTGCAGAATATTTGATAATCTGTATATGTAATTTGTTATTTTTTTTTTTTTGATAATCTGTTTGTATAACTAAATATTTTTTCTGTTTTAATATTTACATGTAAGTACAAGAAAGAAAATATTAAGAGGCCGAGGATGCAGCAGTAGCACAATAACGGAGGTCCCGCTCCGGTTAAATGAACCGAGAGAGTTTTTAATATAAAATAGTTTGTAATTTTATTTTTGGGTGGATATTTTTGGACCCGTGGAACTGTTCATCGTCTCTCTCTCTTCTCTCTGCACAATTTATCGCGACTGTTCTGTGTACTGCATACTGTAAGATAATTTCTATTGGTTTAATCTGTAACACATAAGTATTTTCTGGTAGATGTAGCTAGTCAAACTGAGCGACTAGCAAACCATATTATTTTCGGAGTTTATTTCTCGTTTTTAATTCTGCCGTGGATAGTTGCTGGATTATATATATATATATATATATATTACTTATTTTTCTGTTGTTTCTGTATCTTAATCTCACTACCGTGAAATCGCAATTACCCAACATAGTTTTATGCAGATTTGAAAGATATCTACATATCCAAATAGTTTTCCTTTGATACCATTCCAATATCTTTTCGTTGGAGTTGAACTATACAATTAGCTAAGATATTGTAGTTTAGAACCAAGTAATTCTTCCCCATTTTCAAAATATCAAAATAAGTCTTTTTTTTTTCACATCAAGTGATCGGATAACCATAGGGTGGCCTAATGGATGTGCTTTATTAATATTAAAATATTTCAATATTTTCTTTATATATGTTGATTGATGAACAAACACTCCATTTGAAAAACATCCGATATGTGATCTGGGATAAAATTTTGTTTTTCCAAGATCTTTCATTTCAAATTCTTTCTTTAAATATTCTGCTAATTTTGTGAGCTCTTCAGGAGTTCTAGATTTAAATCATTAATATAAACAATAATAATTGCATCCGAATTATTTTAATCCATACAATGATCATTACAACATTGTTAAATACATGTTACGAGGCTTTGTACTAGCTACTTCAAGCAATTTAAATCCTTCGGAAATTATTATGTGCATGTCAGTGTTTATGGATCCATATAAATATGCAGAGATAATATTCATCAGATGCATATCTAGTCATTCATATACTACTAAACTTTTAAAAATTCAAAATATAATTGCGTCCATAACAAATAAGTATGTTTCCTCATAGTTAAAGCCATGTCTTTGTGAGAAACATTGGGCTACTAATCGTATCTTATATCTTATTATATTGTTATTCTCAATCTGTTTTTGTATAAATATTCATTTGTACCTAATATGTTTTACACTTGTAGGCATTTAGACTAATGGTCCAAGCACTTCTCATTTTATTAACGAATGTGGTTATACTTGTATAACCTCTTTCTATTTTGACCAATCATTTCTTTTACCATATTTATCTATATTTTATGGTTCAGGACTATCATCTTTTTTGTATGATGATGTCTAAGGCCATTTGAAATGTAAAAATATTATTCAAAACAAAATTATTCCGATCCCACTTTTCATCTTTGTTCACATAACTTATTGAGATCTCATAATTTTCAGATACTTTTACTTCTTCTGGAGATATTTTATTTGTTTTGCACCTTTTCGAGAGTTTATTGTTCAATATGTGCCTTTTCAATGATATTTTTTTTTTGTTTTTGTTGAGGAGTTGTCTTTTTACCCAATTGATCTTTCATGCTTAAAACATATTTTAGATTAATTTGTTTTCTGACCTTCTGGGACCACAATTTCTACTGAGGCATTCACATTTGGGATATGTGACTTTGTCACTTTCTTTACATCCAAGAATGCATCTTGTAATTAATTTATAAGATTTTGTAAATGAATGATACTTTGAACTTCAAGTCCACATTGATTTGTACGATAATCAAAATGAGATAATTTTGAAGTATTTCAAGTAATTTCTCATCATTCTTCTAGATTTATAATAATTTATAAATCTGGCTATAGAAATATATCCTGCTAAGAATACAAACATCTTGTGTTAGGCGATGGAATCAAAACCTAAATAAATCATGAAATCTACATTGTAGACCTATTTTGATAAGTTGTGGGGGGTGCAATTGGTACATGAAATGCACGACCAAAAACTTTTAAAATGACAAATATTTAGTTATTTACCAAGTACAAGTTATAAAGAAAAATATTCATGATAATATATTGATCTAATTCTAATTAAAGTTTAGTATTCATAACAGCATATCTCCATGTAGATGCTAGTAATTTGATCTTCATTAGCAATGATCTACCTATTAATTGAAGAAGACGTTTGATCAAGGACTCTATTAAACAATATTGGGTATAAACATAAGCAATGGGCCTGGTCAAAGTCAAATATGTATGACATTTGACTTTCTCAAAATGATTTTTGGTTTTCTCAATGTTATAATCTCTGACCTTCTTGTAAGCCATATTTTTCTTCGAACTAAGAAATTTTTGTATTGTATCTATACATTGAAAGTCATACGTTGTGATACAAATACACATATAGTCTCTCTTAAGTACAATCTCAAATTCAAGGACAGTCTCTCTTAAGTACATTCTCTTCGATTCTTGGGTTCAGTAATTGTCAAATATAATTTATCTATTTTCTAGAGATAAAATTATTGACATATTAATCTTTCAAAACCAATACTAAGCAGGAGCCTTGTGTACTAGATATACTTTCCTCCTATAATGATTTGTCATAGAGATCATGTCTTTGTTTTTGAGAAGTATCTTTGTCCAAGAGTAATAAGTTTCAAATTTGAGACTCATCATACATAATTTCTCTGATTTTTTGGGATAAAGTAGGGGTGTCAAACGGGGTGTGACGGGCCGACCAGTCAGTGCTTTCGTGTCAGGCCAGGCACGGCACGATTCTGCGGAGATCAATCCGGCACGAGACCGCGGCACGGATCCGCAGGGTTCGGCCCGGTCGGGCCTAACCCCAAATAAAAAAAAAATTTGGGGATCGGCTGCGCGCCATCGAGCTGGCGCGAGCTGAACCCCTAATTAAAAAAAAGTAGGGTTTTGGCGTGGGCCGTCACGCGGCCGCCCCTCTCAAAACCCTAATCTTTAAAAAAAAATTCGATTTCTTGGCTCGTGCCGAGGTATAGTGTTAATGGGTCATTGCATCGTGCCGGGTTAGGCCCGGCACGAGGCCCGGTCGGCCTCGGCACGGCACGGCACGAGCCCGGACAAGGGAAATTTCCGTGCCGAAATTTCCTAGGGCAAATTGGAAACAAAGCGGCTTAACAAATTGGAAATGAAAATATAAAGCTTAAAAATGTGTGCAAATGTCCTAACACAACCTAGGGACAAAAAAAGGAACAACTCAAACAATTGCAAATAAATCAAAAAAAAAAAAAAAAGGAAGATTGCTGACCGTTAGATCTGAAAATCCAATGTGGCTATCCAACTCTCCAAAATGAGCCTGAACTGGCACTTTAGCCCGAGAAGGGTCGGCAAGCCCCGATGAAGGAACGCCATAAAACCCAACAACAGCATCAACTTCTGGTATTAAAACCGAACTTGCAATGGAGAGAGCACCGCCCATACAAAATCCAGCAACTCCCACCTAATATATATATATTTTTTATGAATAAAATTGTAAATTCATATTACACACACACACACACACACACACACACACACACACGTATGTATGTATTATGAGCAAGTCAGACCTTTTTGGAACCATTTGCCTTCAACCAATTAACCGAAGCACGAATATCCTCAGCTGCACCCTTCCAGTCGAGAGAATTCATCAAATGTTCGGCTTCTTTCACGCGGAGACCAACTTTTCCTTTATATAAACTGATTAAGCGGTGCACCGTAAAATTAATATAAGAAGCAGAGAGATGATACGTAAAGGTGTTAAATGGGCCGGACCATACTGGCCAAGCCTATTTTTTGCTGGGCCAATCAAGCCACCGTGCCGTGTCCGGCCCCGCCCGGCCCAACGGGCCAGCTCATGTCCGATTCGTGGCTGGTCGTGCCTTGGCTTGCCAAGTTGGGCTGGGTCGTACCCAATTTTCCAACTGAATTTTAAAAAAAAATCCAGCTGGGTTCCATGGCATGTTTACCATGTAGAGGCGTCAAACGGGCCGGCCCAGCCCGAATTTTTTGACACGAGCGTGCCGCCGTCCCGGGCCAGGCACGGTTACTGTACCGTGCCTGGCCCGCTCAGGCTTGCAAGTCCGTACGGTTCGGGATTCGGGGGGACCGCGGGTCGGGTCGAATCAGACCCGACCCACGGTCTTTTTTGCAAGAGGGGCCATCATGTGGTCGGGCTCACGGGACACCCAGCACAAGACAAACCAGTGCCGGTGTGCCGTGCCGAACCGTGCCAGGTCAGGCACGGGCCAGGCACGGCTAAACCAAGCCAGGCCTCGGGCCAGAGTAGGGCCACTCAGCCCATTTGACACCTCTATGATGACTACACAAAAATATAAAAAAAAAACACAATTGTGTGTTGTTACGCAAAAATACTAAATCTCATAAAAACTCCAAAATTAACTATGGTGAGAGAGAATAATACTGAGACTAGTGATCGTCTGAGTGGTTCTTGTGTTGCATACATATGTTAGAAGTCATACCTTGTGCGGTAACAAGCGCTTTCATCCATGGACTATATGTGTTGGGCGGTTTATGACTTATCAGATGTAACAACTCTAATTTTCGTGAGTAACTTTTTAAAAATATTAATCTTTCTCGTACCCCATGTTAATTCACACTTATAAAAAGGGTCGTGCTGCCTCGTGGTAACTTCATGACACCTCATGTCAAGTCACTGCTCGTGTCATATCAAAATTATAAGTTGAATATATATTAGATGTGTCAAACGGGCTGTACCAAGACAGCCCAATACAGTTTTAGGCAGCCCAACCAAGCTACCATGTCGGGCCATGGGCCCGCGGCACGAAATTTACCGAGTTCGATCCGGTTCGAGTTTGGCCAAAACTCAAATTTTAAAAAAAATTAGGATTTCGATGGCGCGCCAGCGCACATCTTTGCCCTTTTGGTTTCGGGGCTCGACGGGCCTTGCCCGTCAGGCATCGCTCGTTGGGACCACACTCAGTATGTGGTCATGCGTGCCATGCCGACTTGCTAAGCTTGTTGTGCAGTGCCTGGCACGGCACCCAGGCATAAAATTTTGGCCCAGCACAGCACGACTCGTGCAATAGGTGTGCATAGCACGGGCCCGAGCCAAGACATGGCATTGAAGCGTGCCATGTCAGGCTAGGCACGGCTGAACCATGCTGTGCCCCGTGCTGGGCCAGGCCGGCATGACCCGTTTGACACCTCATATATATATATATATATATATTAGTTTTAATAAAATTTAACACAGATAAGCTAAAATAATATAATAATAATAATATCAAAATTAAAATAAATATATATCAAATATTCTTATATAATAAGTAAAAATAATTAATATTACAGGTAAGGTGGTCTGATAAAAATACCAAAAAAAAAAAACTAAATAATAAGTCACGAGATAATACCATTCGTAAAATAAGTCACCTCTATACCAAAGTCCATCTAAAATTATATTTGAAGATACTCATAAAGTTAAATAATTATCAAATCTTCACATCTTATTATATAAATATTATTTATATAAATAATCAATAAAATTATCCTATTATCATGATTTTTCTGAAAAAACAAAAAAAAAATCATTTACATACTTTTATAGCTTAGATGAGGTGACTACAAATAAAAATTTTACAAACTAAGTTCTTACTGACTGCTTTACGTTGTACAATGCCTTCTACAATTTGTAAATTGCATCTAATTACAATGCTTGAAGGTCAAATGAATGCTTCACATGCATCCCCTCCTCAATGTTACTATTAAAAAAATATATTATTAACATCAAACTAATATATTCTCTAACTAGGAGATAATATAATAAAAATAAAAATTCAAACTAAGATAATCTTGATCACTAGAAAATAAGTGTCCTGATAATCCACATTATATATCTAAGTATATTCCCTGATTATATTTATACATATAATTATAATTAGTTATATATAGTCAAACATATAGATATGCAAATAATTATACATATAATATATATAGATATAAAAATAGTTACATATTAATATATATAATTATAAATAATTATATATAGTTAAATATGTGGTTATGTATAGTTAAACAAATAGTTATAGATAGATATATAATTTGTATATAGTTAAGGTATAGTCGCATATATATTTAAATATTATTAAATATTATTATACATATGTCAAAGATTCTAGAAAATAAAATAAATTTCTTCGAAAGTTAAGATATTATAAGTTATGACTTATGAGATATAAAATATAAAAAATAACATAAAGATAAATAATTCAAATAATTTATGAACAAAATAGCATCATCCTAAAAAATATATATGAATACTCATATATATTAGAATTCATAATCAATTCATTAAAATCTTACAAGTTTATTTTCTGATTAATATTTTTTAACATTATAATTACCATTACCAATCAATGCAAAAAATATAATTTTATTTAACACTCAACAATAAAATTTATGTAATTCACAGATTGAGTACTCTCATCAAAATCATTAAATAAAAAAATAAATATAAAGAACAAACTATAATAATCTTATAATAAAATAAAATTTAGAATTTAATTGGTTCAAAAGTATTTTCTAGGCGCACCTTAATTTTTTTAGATTTAAACCAATTAATTTCTAATTTTAATTTTTAAATTTCTTTTAATTATGTCTTATTATTATTTTTTAGTCAATTTTATTGTTATATAAAAATATGAATAACTGAATATTATTATTGATATTTTTTTAGGATGAGTTCCTCTGATTCAAAAAAAACAAGAAAAAATTCTATGTACAAATATGTTGTTTAAGTTTCCAGGAAGTAATATTTGAGATGTAAATTTTGTATATAAAAATACACTGAATGGATGAAGAGACTCAAGCATCACTTAGCTAAAATTCATCATAATATGAAACTATGCCCAAAAATTAATGAAGATGATAGATTAAGGTGCAAAGAGATATTGATCAATTTTAAGGACAAAAAAATAAAAAAAAAATAAATTACTACAAGAAATTTGTATGGGTCCAACTTCAATGAATGAGAGCATCTTGTCCAAAATAATAGATATTTTAGAGAGTGAGAGTGGGAGTGAGAATGTGAGTAGGGAACTTATTCCTATGAAACCATGGATAAATTTACTACTTCACAAACTCATCAAAATACTTTGAATTCAAGGTGAATGCAAAAAAAAATGTGGAGAAAAATTAATAAATTTATGTATTCAAAAGCTCCCTCATTCAATACTATAAATGATCCTTATTTGATTTATATGATAGAAGCTATTGCAAATTTTGGACTAGGATTTAAGTCTCCATATATGCATGAATTAAGGACATAAATTTTTAAATAAGAGATGAATGACCTAAGTATCATTATGAAAGATCACAAAAAAACTTAAAAAATAATATGGATATTCAATTATGTCAAATTATTAGACAGATAAAAAGAATAGGTATCTTATTAATTTTTTGGTGAATAATCATTTTAGCACTTAGTTTATGAAATCAATTAATACTTTGATACAATAAAAAATAGAAAATTAATATTCAAATATTTTGATGATGTTTAAAAAATAAGTGAGGAGAATATTATGCAAGTCATCACTGATAATGCCACTAATTATGTAAATGCTAGAATGAGACTTATGAGAAAAAAGAAAAGATTGTGATAGACTCATTGTGCTGTACATTATATTAAATTGATATTAGAGGATATTAAAAATTAAATATTCATGATATTATACTTGCTTAAGCTAGACAAGTTGTGAAGTTTATATATGACTATACTTGAATTTTTAGTTTAATGATAATATTTACAAAAAATCATGAACTTTTTCCACAAGCTATTACACAGTTTGCTGCTTCAATTTTACTCCAAAATCTTTATAAGCAAAAACAAGCTTTTATAGTAATGTTCTCCTCAGAAAATTAGTATTCAATCAACTGAGCTAAAAATGTAGAAGATATGAAAGTTTGAAGTATAGTGTTATTTAATCAAAAATTTTGACACATGTTACTTTTTGCATAAAGATCACTATTCCATTAGTTAGTATCTTGATAGATGTTGATTCAGAGAAAAGACTCATCATGAGTTATAATTATGACTTGATAAATTCTACTAAGGAAAAAATTGCATTTAATTATGAGAGTGAGGAGAGAAAATATGACCCAATTATTAAAATGATATAAAATAGACTCAACAACTTCATCAACCTTTACATACAGTAGGCTACTATCTTAATTTTCAATTATGATATAAAGATAAATTCTCTAATATTGATAAGGTAAAAAAAGAAATTATTTGAATGCATGAATAAAATATTGGATTATCAAGAATATTTAAAAATAGATATTCAGTTTGACTCATTTGACTAAATAATAGGTGAATTTAGGAGTTATATTGCAATTGATTCACAAATATTAAGAATTCATACAAGTTGATGAATACATTTTGGGGGTTCAATACCATAGTTAAAAAAGTTCACTATTTGAATTCTTAGCATTACTTGTAGTACTTCGAGATGTGAAAAAAATTAAAACACGTTTGAATCGGTAATATTTATATTTTTGTAAATTTATAAATATATTTCTATTTCAATGTTAGAGAACTTTAGTTTATTTTAACACGTAATTTTCTTTATTTCATTATTTATAGATATATCCAAAAAAAATAGACTTAATCATCAAAATTTGAATACTCTAGTATATGTAAAGTACAATACTAAATTGAAAGAATAAAACCTACAAAAAAATAAAATATTAATCCAATTTTGATAGAGGAGATTAATTTTATATTGATTTTATATTAATCCAATTTTATATTTTAATAAATGAATTGAGAATAAAAAAGATCTCCTCCTTCCCCTTAATCTTTATTGGCTTCAAGATGATTAGTTATTTAATATTGATACTATTAAAGTTATGTCATTCAACTCCTAACAGATACAAGTATCATTGGATTAGATAATTTCTTCACATTCCTATAAAAAGAAACTTATGAAGTACCAATTAAGTACACAAAAATTAAAATTATAAATTTAATTAAATTTAATAAAAAAACTTATAATATATATACCTAATTAATAATTTATATTTTATATTAAGTACAAGCAGAGTCAAAGACAAAGAGAAAAAGTTCAATTTGACACTAATTAATGAAGATAAAGATTTACATAAAATAAGAATACATTATAGTAAATATTTTTCTACTTTAAATACAATGAATGAGAATGATGAAGTTCTTGAAAATAAAAATTTGAATTAAAATAATTTATTCTAGTTCTTATTTTATAACTTAGTTATAAATTTTTGTCAAGGTAAAAACCTAGTATGTTTTTTTTTAATTCTAATGAATTATTTTCATGTGTTTATTTATACTATTTAATTTTATATATTTTTAAAAATATTAATTAATTATATATTATGACACAACGCCTTAACGCCTCGAGGCTAATGCCTTTTCTTACGAACACAAAAATATCACATCTTACGCTTTCATCTTTTTAAACTCTGCTCTGCACCATAGTTAGTATCCCATGTGAAATCATCTCACTCCTCTACAGCTTTACAATATATAATATAATTCTTTTGACTTTCATAGTAAATTTAAGCCTTTGTCACTCATGTGAAATGTAATGTCAAGATAACTTGCAAAAGATACTACCCTAATAATTTAGTTCCATGAATTGAAATTGTTAAATAATTCCGGAAAACAAAATTCAACACCTATCATGAATTTTGAAATAGAAACAAATATCATCACCAACACCATATTCTTTTTATTTAGTTTCTTTCGAGCTTTTTCAGGATCCCCATCACAAATATCATCGGAAAATTTTGATTTAGGGGGACTGGCATGAAATAGGTGAAAATTCAATCCATCCAACTCGACGATGAGCAAGAAAAAAATTATCTTTCGGAACCAAAATAAACATGGTTCTTACTCCGGGATGAGCGCCTTGAATCCAGGTTCGATTTTAGAAATATCCAGGGCATGGTTCTTGACCTCGTAGTCTACGCCCCACCACTCTTGGACCACGACAATGCCCGGTGCGTTTTCTTTGCCTACTACGTATGCGTCAAACGTCTGAAAAAACAAATTAAACCGATCGACAGACATCACGAAAGCGGAAAATTCAAACAGAAAATGAAGCACGATTGTACGAACTAAATTTCTTCAGAGGGAGCTACAACAAACTTACTGAATCGCCTCTCTGAATTTGGATCCTCGTGAATGGGTCGCATGCTTTGACGGAAGCCATTGTGCGAATATTAAAACAAGAAGCTAAAGAAGACAATTTTTGCGAGCAGATGGAAACAATGTTAAGAGCATAGGGCTTTGTCAGGGTTTTGGAAACCCCCGATGCAACTGTCAGGATCATGTTTTACTTTCATTTGGTTTTACTTCCAACTGTTCTTTCCGTAGGTGCCTCTACGGCTCTACCACAACGCACGTGAAACTTCTAGTTAATAAAGTAACTCTTAATAATTTACCAAAAACTAAAATATTACAAGACTATCTTTTTTTGTAAAAACCTTATATTTATAAATATAAATAACTAAAATATTTATAAATATAATAATTATATTTCGCTTATCTTACCTTGACCTTATGATTCATATATGCATTCAAATTTCAAACTAGAGGTGCTGACTTGGCAGCCCATGCTGTGCTGTCTCATGGCATGGTTCGTATCATGTTGGCCCGGCACGAACCGTGCCTTGTACCAAGGTAGGCACGACCCATGTGCTTGGCCCGGAGGTACGGTCTGGCAACCCAGCCACCCACGAACCTGAGATCAGCTAATGGTCACAGGTCAAATCCCGTCGGGTGACAAATAGATAGGGTGGGTTATAATTTTAAAAAAAATTCAGCCACATAAATCGGATCTTACTTATTTGGTCGATTGAAATTGGCAGGCCATGTAAGCCAGCCATCTTTTTTTGCATTTTCATGCAACGGATCTGCAGGGAAGGTCCAGCATAGTTCGGCATGGTGCCGCACTTAGGCGAGCTACCATGTCATATTTGGGCCAACCAGTTGATTCCTGTGATGTGCCTGGCACAGCACAGTGCCATGGTCATGCCCAGCAAAAATACCGGCACGACTTATTTGACGCCTCTAATTCAAACTATAAAGAAATTGAAAAATGAATTAATATTTTAAATATTTTTTTTATCTTAATAGATATGATACAAAATCTTTGGTAGCCTTTATAATTGTTAAAAATGTAAAAATATTACATATAGAGAGAGTATATATAGTTGAATATATATTTAGTATATTATAAAAGATTTTAAAATTTTTAAAAATAGAATTCGTATATAATAATTTGATTTATTAATAATTATTTTATCAATTTTACTATGAACATAATTAAATATCATATATTAGTAGTTATTCGGTATCTCAAATACTAAATAATACTAATTATTTTGATCGAATGTATTTGATGTGTTCGTATTGAAAATGACTTCAAATATAATCATTTAATTAAATTTTTGTTAGAGTAGAATATGATGAATATTTATGAAATTGGATAATTTTTGTGTAAAAATGTGAAACTTAGTAGAATTGTTAACAGTGATAAGAACAAAAAGTCATGTTAACCCATATGTAGTTTTATATGACTTTATGATACCTTATTGAGTTATAGGCAGTTTAAATGTCAATTCTTAGCTAAAAATTCATACAAATAGTTATGGTAATCTTCGTATGTTATTGCTCTGTTATTTTATTGTCATAATTATATTACTGTGTAATATATTCTTTCTAGCTATGAAACTTTCCTACAATTGAAGGCATCCTAATCTGATACTTTTTACGACTATGATATTCATTTTACATTATAATAACTAAGTATCCCATAAATGCTAAAATTCATGATAGTATCCAGTATTATGTTTATTAGCTGCAGAAAGTTCCAAAAAGTAATACTTAATTAGCAATCATTTTTGGGGTTGTAATATTTTGCTCTTGAGAAATAACCAAGTTGCATCACATTCTCCGTATCATGACTTTGGGTTACATAGATGAAATGTACAAGTCAAGATCATTCCCAATATTATAGTCATCTGATCTAAGAAAGAGACAACGATCATAGCTCATATTCAATACTGTGACTCTGTATTATAGAGACTAAATAAGCATTCACAACTATTTCTAATGTCATGGCATTCTAAAGCTAAAAATATATCAGAGTTGTGACTCATTCCCAGTATTATAAATTTGTGTTCCATAGATAAAAAGCCAAAGATGCGTCACTCTTTTAAGTTGCAACTTTTAACTTGATATTTATACCAAATCATGCAAGTATAAAAGTACAAAATGAAAGATTTTGACAAAAAAATTCACGACAAGAGAAAATAGATGAAAAGCTAAAGTTTGGAAAGCAATTTCACACAAACCTAGGGAAGATCAACGAACAAATGGGCAATGCAAGGCAGAAACATAAACCACAAGGAGAGCATGAATGTCAACTCCACCTAGAGGAAAATTCAATGTGTATGAATGAGTATTATGGATTTATGATTTAATTCATAGATACTCTCGAGGGCTATCAATAGGAACCCAAAATTCCATGAGATATATTTTAAATTATCTCATGTGATAGATGATTAATAAGTAGTTTTGATATTTTGATTTTATTTTGGTATGGTTATTGATATTTATATGATATTTATATAGAACTAAAATTAAGAATTTACTATTAGTAAGTTTGTGTGTGCTATCATGGTGGACAATGATAAATAAGTCATGAAGCATACTCCTACAATAATGGCAAGAAGAAAGTTATAGCACTTCCAATTATGATGTATGAGACAAACTTATAAAAGAATACTCGATATTGAGGTAAGTTAATCCCGTGAATATAGTGCTACAAAGCAAAAAGTATGAATACTTTAATAAGTCAATTCTTTATGTATGTCTTAAATAAATTGACCATCAGTTGATATAAAGATTTTATAGAACATTTCATATGGGTTTTACATTTAGTGTGAGAGTCGCATATCATTATGATAAATGATGATAGGTAAGCCAAGACACATACAAGTAGTTGTGACTTATAAGATAGTAAAAATTATGCGAATTACTTATAATTATGTAATTATGGTGCAACAAAGTTGAAAAGTAAACACTTTTAATACCATATAAGAATAAACTTATGAATGAGAATGCACATACAAAATATTCATCAAGGGTATTTGACGAATTACCTAAAAGGTATAAACTTATGAATGATCATCGAGCATTAAAAATTTTTCATTTTAGTAGTAATCAAGTACTAAGGGAACATCTATGTGAAGACCATCATTGGGGATGGCCTAATAGTTGATAATTACCTTGCATGCTAGTAAGATACCATAATATTTTCATAATAATCTTATATTCATTATATAACAAAGTACAATAACAACAAAACTATTTAGACAAGCCATCATACAAAATAAAATACATAAATCCTAGAGTCTAAGAGTTATCAAAAACATAGTTTTATCCTTTCAACAAGATTAGTAGCTGACTCATCTTTTATTGATCGAACTGGAAGCACAATCCTTAAGGGATCGATATCTTGATAAAGATATATTTTACTACTTACACAACTTATATACTTATGAGACTGGTTAGATGAAAGATCATTGCCTAACCAGATTTTGAGATATTATCTAATTCTAAAAATTGAATAACATAATAAAATTATAATAGTAGATAACATATGAATCCAACATAAAGTATATATAATTCCCATGATATCTGATATTTACTTAGAATTTTTTTTAGGCCTACTGACTTACCAAGATTAAAATTCTTCTTATCTACTAAGTATCTTAATATTTTTTAGTGTAGTTCTTATATATTCTAATTAGTGAGAAAGTATTTTTATCTTGAGTTGCTTTATTAAGATTATTATGTGAGATATATATATATATAACATAAAGAAATCTCACATAAAAGATTGTCTCTAATTAATATTATAAATATACTTTATGGAATACCATTATTTGATGTATTATTAAATATTATACTAAATATATTTTTTATATCTCGTATTTTTTGTAGATCTTCAACAGAAACTCATATATAGTATGATCATCAAAAGGATGAAATATCTCATGAAATCTTTATATTTTTTATTTAATTTCTAATTAAAATTAATAAAATGAAGAGTAATACTAATACATACGAATACATTATCATTATTACTAAGCTAACTATTATACATCATGAATACCACTCAACCTTGTGTCTTAAGTTTGCTGACTATATTTTCTTTTTTTATTTTTTATAAATTTTTATTATGTTATTCCTACTAATGGTCCTTGTAATCATACGATAAGCAAACTAGATGTATGTGTGCATAAGATATAGTAATTTAGGATTGTCAAAATCTAATGGGAAGACTCATGCTAGTAATGAACTTAGTCGTGTATTATTTAGCATCTCCTAAAGTGTCCAACTCCAATACTACCAATATTTTTATTTTTTGGAATATATATATTTTGTTGAATATTCTTCAATACCTCTAGAATTTTTATTTTTTATTCTCTTAGAGTGGGTCAATATTATAGATGTTTATTTATTCTTATTTTTAGGTTTTTTTATTTAGATGCCAAATATGACTATGAGATAACTCAATATTATACTTCTTGGTCATGTTTTCATTATATTCAATTTTTTCCATTTTTTAGTATAGGTTTTAGAGAATTTTGTGAAGGTGAGAAGTTTATTGTATTTATATTATACTAGAAAAAAAATTAACTTTAAAGAGTGCTTGCCCACCACAATTAATTTTACTATTACTCACATAAATTATATATAATAAAAATTATAATTAAAAATACTTAAAACTCAAAATGCATGACTTTGTAAAAAATAATGGCTTTGACTAGGGTCTACTGAGCCACATTTAATTTACTTAGTTACTATGACATAAAATTAATAGCATAACTATTTAAATTTTATGAGATAAGCATTACTACAATTCCATTATAATAATATAGACGCAAATAATATATTACATAGTAAATTAGGATTTCGTGGTTTAGTCTCATTTCTCTTTCTTTTTTTAGTTCGTGGTTGAACCACAAGTTGTTCCAACAAATTCCTTGTAAAATTTTAAAAAATAGCAACTTAGCAAGTTTCTCATTTTTCAATGTATTTGTATTTTTATTTATTGGATTTTTTTTTTTTTGATTTTTGCAATGTGCTACCAAAATTTATATTTGCTCCTATTTGAACAAATATAATAAAAGGAGACAAAAAAACAAGAAGGGTTGTCAAATCATTTTATCTTAGAAAAAAATATTTTAAACAAAAATTATAGAGTAGAAATTATTATTGGTGATTTTAATATTATTGATATCTTAAAAAATTTATTTTTTAAATCCAACCTTTCCAGTTTAATATATAATAAAATTTCCTACAAACTTAAACGCTAATGAACAAGCAAGTAGAGGTGTCAAACGGGCCGGCCCAGCACGGCACGGCCCATTTTTCACGTGCCCAGCCTTTTTTTAAATTCGGGCACGGGCGCATGGCAAGGCAGGGCTGGCGGGGGGGGGGGGGGTCTGTTTGGACCCGACCCGCGGTCTTTTTACCGGGGGCGGGGCCCGGTTGGGTCACGAGTCACGACTCACGACGCAGGCACGCGTGCCGGCGTGCCGTGCCAAGGCACGGCACGGCACGTGGTTTGTTCGCCCGGGCACGGCACGGGCATGTTTTTTTATCGTGCCGGGCCGGCCCAGGCATGGCCAAACTGTGCCGTGCCTCATGCTGGGCCGGGCCGGGCCGGCCCGTTTGACACCTCTACAAGCAAGAAAATATACATATAATGAAATTTGAGTTCTTTTATTAAAAATAATTGAGAATTAAAGAAAATTAATTTTGAATTAATTAATATCAAAATTATTTTGTGAACTATATTTTAAATTGTAGTCGCCAAATTATATTTCATAAAATAATTTTTATTTGTTTTTCATTGCCAAAAATAAAATTAAAAAAACACGTAGGTTGAAGATAACGTAAAAATACAAGGATCATGCTTATAAAAAAATAATAAACAATTTTAATTAAAAAATATGTAGGTTGAAAATTAATATAAAATAAAAAAGAAGAAAAAATTATCTCTCTTGGTCTTGGGGAAGGGAGAGATTGTTGGCCAGCATGAACGAGAGATCATGCATCTGCGACATCAACAAGTCGACCTCACCGTCGATCTTCGACCTGACCGCATTTCTGCTGCCGCCTTCATCTTCTCCCCTCTCGCCTTCTTCATCACGCCTCGCCGGGGACACCAGTAAGTCCGCACCTCCGTCAATCTTCTCCCTCGCCGAACTTTTATCCGCTTCATCTTCTCCGATCTTCTCGCCGCCCACCGCGGTGTTCAATTCACTGCGAACAAAAATTATTTTATAAAATAATCCAAAACACCCTTTCCTAGGGAACATTACCAAAACACCCTTCCCTAGGGAACATTACCAAAACACCCTTCCCTAGGGAACATTACCAAAACACCCTTCCCTAGGGAACATTACCAAAACACCCTTCCCTAGGGAACATTACCAAAACACCCTTCCCTAGGGAACATTACCAAAACACCCTTCCCTAGGGAACATTACCAAAACACCCTTCCCTAGGGAACATTACCAACCCACCCTTCCCTAGGGAACATTACCAACCCACCCTTCCCTAGGGAACATTACCAACCCACCCTTCCCTAGGGAACATTACCAACCCACCCTTCCCTAGGGAACATTACCAACCCACCCTTCCCTAGGGAACATTACCAACCCACCCTTCCCTAGGGAACATTACCAACCCACCCTTCCCTAGGGAACATTACCAACCCACCCTTCCCTAGGGAACATTACCAACCCACCCTTCCCTAGGGAACATTACCAACCCACCCTTCCCTAGGGAACATTACCAACCCACCCTTCCCTAGGGAACATTACCAACCCACCCTTCCCTAGGGAACATTACCAACCCACCCTTCCCTAGGGAACATTACCAAACCACCCTTCCCTAGGGAACATTACCAACCCACCCTTCCCTAGGGAACATTACCAACCCACCCTTCCCTAGGGAACATTACCAAACCACCCTTCCCTAGGGAACATTACCAAACCACCCTTCCCTAGGGAACATTACCAAACCACCCTTTCCTAAATTAGTGCAAGCTCGGGAGGAACTGATATTCCACACCCATACTATTTGTTAATTTTCCCTAAAACATATTACGCCACGTGTTTAATGAGAATAACTCTTCGAGTTTATCAGTATTAGTGTGTGTCGCCTAATTAAAAAGATTAATATATTAATTTAATCAAATTTCAAACATAAAAAATAAATTAAGCATACCTAAGTGAAACAGAAGCATGCTGCAAGAAAGCATGCGCGTCCATGGAGGCAGGGAGGCTGCCGCGAGTTCCTGGAGAGGAGGGGGAAAACAAGATTGCACAAGAAATTTCAGAATTACGACGCGAAATAATGAAAATTTTCAAGTTTTTGGTTCATTTTTTGAACCTTGATCACACGAGCAGTCGAGAACATCTTCTTCGTCAGCCTCGCCATGAAAAACAAAAGATGAATCGATCTGTGAGTTCCCAGATGTTCTTCTGTCGTTGGCATCATCTAGAGCTGTTTTTGAGACTTCGTCTTCACCAGGATGAAATGGTGTGGAGCCGTCGTCTTGAAACGAGGGATCGTGGAGCTGAACCTGAAAGTTGGCCTCCCAGCCAGAACCCGAGCCACCATTTTTATATTCCTCGGAGCTTACGCCAGGAGCAGGAGGTTGAACTTGGACATTTCCAAACGGGCTAAGATCTCCTCCTCCTGCCCTCGATTCTTCGGGCTCTGGCGGCCACTGTATTTCGAAATCCAAGAGGTCAGAGACGGGCAGCTCGACTTGCACCTTCTTCGAGGAATCCGACCCGCCCTCTTCTTCGACTGGTACCGTCACCACCCCCTGCAATGGCACACGCCACATCCATCAAGGCCAATTGCGAGCTTTAAAGCCAGCACTGCAACGACCCGCTCTCTCGGATCTAGGCAGGGCAGCGGGCAGGTTTAATAGAACGTGCACAATTATAATATTATAAAATTTAATTATACATTTTTGAAAGATAAAATGAAAATCACTTAATGAAAAAAATAATCTATAATCATAATATTAATGTGATAAATAATGTTTCATGAAAAATAATCGGAAAAATCAAAAAAACAAACAATATTATTTATCATAGATAGGCACCCATGCATAGTCATGAATCTAGAGGTGTCAAACGAAACGTGTCAGGCCAGACTAGCCCATTTTTTTCAGGCCAGAATGGCCCATTTTTTCAGGCCCAACCATATTTTTGTGCCAAGTAAGGCACGACACGATTACTGTATTATGCAGTGACTGGCCCGGCACTGTTTTGTGAAGTTCAGCACGGCACGGGCCCGCGGCACGAACCTCAGGGTTCGGCAAGTTCGGACATAACCCTAAATTAAAAAAAAAATAGGATTTTGGCACGCCCGAAACCCTAATTAAAAAAAAATTAGGGTTTCGGCACCCCCGTAACCCTAATTCTAAAAAAATTTTGGTATCAGCACAGTACCGTGCCGAGACAGCCACGACACAGGGTCCGGTTGACCTCGGCACGGCATAGCATGGCTGTGCCGTGGTCGGGGACGACACGAGCCCGAGCAATGGAAATTTCCGTGTCGGGCTGACACTTCTACGTGAGTCACATATAGTCTGTAGAGGTGTCAATCTGACCCGGCTCATTTTTTCGGGCCCAACTAGGCTGGCATGCCGTGCCAGGCACGACAAGGTTCCTTGAAGGAGAGTCCCGACACGGGTCCGTGGCCCAAAAATAACCCAGGTTCGGGCTGGTTCAAGTCGGTTGGTTGAATTTTTAAAAAATTAGTATTTCGACGCCGCATAGTTGTTGCTCGTCGAGTGTCGCTCGAAGCATGGTCACCCGTGACGTGTCGGCTCGCAGGCACGGCACGGCACGACTCATGCCAATGATTTGCCTGCTACGGGCTAGGTCACACTACTACAGCATGCCGTTTAGTGCAGTGCCAGAGAGTGCCAGACACGCCTGAAATGAGTCTCCAAGTTATTTTAAGGAGATATATTTTTCATTTCTACAATATTATTCTGTATGGATTTATTGACATATAATGTCTGATACATAATTATATAATCTATATAATAATTATAAAATTATCCGACACATTTTAATACATAGTCACTTCCTTTTTTATGATTTATTAAATTAATTTTTATTATTTTATAAAATAATTAATAAATAAAAAAATGTGATATAAACCCAAAAATAATCCACCATATAAATTACTAAGAATCATAAATAAAATAATAAAATATATAAATCCTTCTTAACCTTTACATAGACTATGCACTTACACATCTAAGTGTTTCAAGTTAAATAATTTTTTACTCACACCAACTTGATGTTTAAGATGGGAAAATATGATATATTTATTAAATTGAGATGTCGTACACTCCATAATAAAAATACTCTTAAAAATAATATAAAAATATTTTTCACTTAATAAATAATAAATGATCAAATTAAGAATACACAAAAAACATAGTAGACGATCATATTGTATAAGAGAAATAATACAATTCATCCTGCTCAAACCAAAAAATAATTCTATTAAAAATTTTTTGATCCTAGAAATAAGCATCAATAAAAAAAATAAAAATAAAATAAAATTACCTAAGAAAATAATTAATTAAAAAAATATTAATAAAAAAAATCAAGAATAAATAAAATATACAAAATAAACAAAAAATCAAGTTAAATATTTTAATGTTTAATGACTTTTAATGGATTGCCATTGATTATTATAATATTCAATGAACTAGCAAAAAATATAATAAAAAAATAATTATTTATAATATGTGTATAAGTTCTTATGTCAATAATTCATGAATTTAAAGTAAATAAATAAATACAAAAACTAATAGTACTTCTACTTGAAAATAAAAAATGTTTATTACTATTTTATATAAAAACTTTGTATATCCATCTAAAATGAGTGTTACGGTATAAAAATTATAAGAAAACTCATATATAAGAGTGATACAAGGGCATCAAATGGGTTGGGTTGGGTTAAACGGGTGACGGATGAAAAAAATGTAAACCCGTATACGACACATTTAATAAACGGGTAAAAAATCAAAACACAAACAAGAATCGCTTGATAACTGAGTAACATAATACGACTCGTTTAACACGTCTAATTCTAAAGAGTTGGATTGAGTTGGATCGGGTTAACACGATAAACTACTCATATAACTCATTTACCTGTTTAATACACATTTGATCCATTTAACACAGTAAATCGCTCATTTAATCATTTATCTAATTATTTAAACGGGAAAATGAGTTATAAAAGGGTTAACATGTCTCACCCGAACACGACCCGTTTATCACCAGAACCCATTTTGGTCTCACCCAAACCTATTTAATCAATGATTAATCGCGTCGGTTAATCATGTCGTGTTGAATTTTGACAGGCCTAACTAATAGTCAGCATGAGGCACGGC